>OX104029.1:22336537-22936537 GCA_944470205.2 Schistosoma margrebowiei | reverse complement strand
TGTATGGCAACTCGAACTGATGTACGTACATACGAAGTTCTATATTGTTACTGACTGACTGACTGACATTATTACAATCACTTACGGAGTTTTTTTTCTTTAAAAAAAACTTATTTCTACTTGAAGGATGCTTTGGTGGTATTATCGGAGATAACGAGGAAAGCTTTACAAATAAATCGTTTGTTCAGAGAATGCAACACTTTTAATAACATGCTACTGCTAAGATATAAATTGTTTCCATCTGCAACTATTCCTGTCATCGACTTTGAACTAAATCTCGAAATCTATCTAACTATTCAAATATTTTACAACTAAAAATTCACATTATAGACGAATGGTTTTCAATCACAATGATTTAATTAATTCTCATGGAAAATGCTATTTGTTTTGATTCCATGTTCTCTGAAGTAGACGTCAACTCTGGAATTCTAGTACATCCAACTATCAAGTCCTGAATTAGACTAAACGGGTGTCACAGATTCCACGGCTAACCACGTTTAAGTTGTTTTATGGCTATATCGAGGCAGTCCCCATAGACTGCATATAGTCTAACTAAGATTGATGAAAACTCAATCAAAATACCAACAACGGGTTAATCCAATCTATTTTAAATTGAATGAATTTTAACTTGAAGTCTATTATAAGTACCTGCATTCAATAAGTACATCATATCATTACTTATTGACTATTCAGTTGTACTATAACTCAGTGGTTTAGACATTTAATTCTCACTCACTTTAGTTCTGCTTCTCACCTTACTTCATCTGTTTACATTTCTGTAACCGATTAACGAAATGTAACTCAATGGTAAATAATACACGAATTTATAACATAGCCAATAAGTGAATAAGATGTTTATTGAACAACTTATTTAATCTACTAAGATAGTTTTACAAGTTACCTATTAATTTTAATGTATTCACTTTTTTTTTCTTTACATATACATAGATGATGAAATCCAATATATCAGTTAGTAATAATAATAATAATAATCAACCTACAGAAAATTTAGAATTATCATTACAATTATTACAACAACGTGAAACACAAATACTTCAAACCATTGTACAATTACATTCAAAACATCAAGTAAGTCATAAATCATATAATCATATTATAAACCATAGTTTATTTAATTATTTTCATTACAAAATGTTATAATTCTCTCTTACAGTTATAACCCAGCTATTCCTATTGTTTAATATTCTCGGACATCGATTCACACTCGACAAGTCCCCCAAATCAGAACACAGTTGTACAGGAAAAAAGATTATATTTCAAATAACAAGGTTAGATGGAAGTAAGAAGCACAGTAGGGAAAACGTGAGTATATTTATAGTTTTTTTCACATGAGAAGATTTCTAGGGTGTTCACTAAGTATTGACTAACGCTGATTGGATAAGAATTAGCCAATCAGCGTGCACCGAAGCCATCGCGCATTGAACATACTTTAATCCATTCTATGTTCCGCTAACACGAAATTTCATCTTTCTTTTATATCCCCTATTTAATTTCGAAGTATTGTAATTGACAAAATTTGATTACCTACTACTTCAGGTTACTTAAAAATCATTCGATTTTTGACTACTGCTACTAGCTCACAGATTCGAATCCATCTCCAATTATATCGGTTTAAACAACTGGGTGATATTTTTATACTTTAAATATTGAGTGAATAATTTAATCTGCTTAAATTGATTAAAATATTTGTTACGATTGTCTACTCGTTATACTTACCTGAACACAATGCTGTCTCGGTTATCATTAGTTCGAAAATAAAGACTAACTAATAACAAGTATGTTTCCGTTATATCCCAATGAATAGAAAAAATGTATTTCTATCATTTCGTGACTTAATGTAAACAGCTTCTTCAGAGTAAATAAGTAACCGAATTAAATTATCATACTTTAGATAGTACAATAGTACTCTGAAGAAGCGACTTACATTAGGTCACGAAACGTCAGTAATACAATTTTTCTACTTATTGAGATTTATTTGAAAATTCCAAGTCCAAACTTTCTATTAATACTTATAATATCGCCAGCTGTTGGAATGAGCTACATACGTGGATTTACATACGATTAAATATAGTTAGTTGCATTTACTCTTTATGCTTTCTTTTCTAGGTTCCGTGTGCTTGTTTTGTGACTATATAGTACTTATTTCATTCACATTCGTTATTGGAACTATGTTTTACGTGTTTAGATTTCTGTTGATTTTCATACTTTTTGTGTGGTTTGTTTGCTCTCATTTTACTGATATGAAGCGCGTGTGTGTTTGTGCAGGCCGATCTAAATTCTCATATAATCTTATATACTCGGCCTGTACTTTTGGTGACTTTAAGTGACGTATGGAATTCGAGAACAATCACAAACGCACTGGCATAGATTACATACAACCCCCATTTTCCTCTAAGTTTAAATTATTTGCAAGTGCATATTTCTTAATATCACTTGCTATGGTTTGATAATTTTCTTTTTTCAATTATGATTACCTTGTTTGTACAGTGTCATTTTGGTTAAATTCAATTTATTCCTTAGTTTTTTATCATTATTTTAATCAAGATCTTTAAAAACTTCAAAGCCTTAGTCTTGTAACTTCGAACCACCCAGTAAATAATACTCAGTTTAGAAGCAGAATACTAGGTTCAGAATGGAAAACTGGCAAATGAATTAGTGAATTTTCATGACTGAGTTGGTTGAGACAAGTGTTACCTGTCCCCACTCACCACCTTCAGTGATAAGCTGTTTTTCGATGTGGGAATAAGTGAGAAGATACGACGTATCAGTCTATGAAGTGAATGACTGCTGACGTGGTTTATTTTGTCACGTACAGGCTGTCTGACTAAGTTTTGCGCTAGGATTGTAACTAGTGGTTATGAATGTTGGCTAACATCATTGAAAATCTGTCAAAATGACTTACCACGTTTATTATTTTGATATTCATCTTGATAATTTCATTTCATTGTACTAATATAATATGAAAACTTGGATCGATGCAGATATACGTTTCTTGAGAGTGAATGACTCACGATGACATCTTATCTTTGGATACTTCTGTAATAAAGACAATCTCATAAATGTCTTTCTTATTTTTGTTTTTTAACAGGATTTAAATCAAAAACTCTCACATATACGTTCAGCAACTAATGTTCCATTTGCTACAAATCCTGTTATACATGAATTACAGTTACAAGCATTTCAAGTTGGTCAACAAATCGATGCTCAACAGGCTCAATTAAAACATGTACGTAGTCAAGCTGGTATGCTACGACAGATTACTATGTCCTCATCGAATTTATCTAATCCATCTCAAAATTTAAACACTACTAATATTACCACTGTTACACCATCATCGTTATTAACAAGTAGTGGCGTGATTGTTGGCGGTGGTACTACTGGTCAATCGGTTACTAATGTACAACACCTAATTCCTAATTGTTTAACAGGAACAACTAATCCAGTTAATTGTGGTGGATTTAATTTATTGACTAACAGTAATAGTTCATCATTATCGTCGACCTCTGCATTATCATCATCATGGTGTCCTATTTCAACACAAAGTGGCAGTATGATTAGTGGTTGTAGCAAAACAAATCAACCATTAAATATTTCTGTAGTCGGTAATAATAGTAATGGTACGGAAAATATTGATTTTCTACCGGATCAATCAAATTTCAATATGAGTAAGTCAAATCGGCATTTATGTAATAGTATTAATTATTTTATCATAAATAACTATTCTTTCTTAGTTGTATTATAATAGAAATAGTCGATTTAATTAATTTGTTAAAAGAAAGCTATGAGGTTGGATTCAATGTGTACTACTAACTTTGAAGATTCGGCGGACACATATTTTTAGTGTTTGTTTTTGTATTCGTCAAGGATATTCTTGTTGAATGGTTATTAAATGATGAAATTCACTTGCATTCATGGCTTAGTTCTAAAGCGCCCTTATTAAATGATTTGTTAACATGCATACTTATTGTATATTCTTTGGTTTTGAGTACTATCAGAAGTCTGAGTATGGTTATCACTTCCCGGTTTCCCATACCGTGGAATGGTTTCAGTCAGTATAACCCGATTGGTTCATCACTACAGGCAAACCCGACCACCACATCAAAATAGTAGTAACGGTCGGGATGTCTTAGAAATATTGCCCTCATCTTCTGAGATCACCGGGTGAGGTTAGACGCAAGGTATTCGATAATGATGGCATATCAGTTGATGTTGTGAATCTACATCCACTGAGATGGTTGGGCCATGTATTACGCATGCTCAATCACTGAATACCACATTGTGTAATGCTGATAGTGTAGGACACTAGAAGGAAGTTAGTGGCGGCCAAACCAAAACGTGGCATCAGTCCTTGAAGTCACTAACTTCTATTGTGAGCAATGTTGGTAGATACAGACTGCTTAGTTGGGGTCCACGTCACTATTGTAAGCAGTAGTTGAAGACTTTGGGTGATGTGTCTCAGAATCGATCTAAATGGCGTAGGTGTACATACTTTTTGTCTTCCCTTAAACTGTGAGATTAAAATTACCTTATACCTTTCTATGAACTAATTCTCCCTGTTTCTATGGATTTGATGTTGATCTTGTTATGCTAATAAGGTGTGGCAACTTGGACCAATGCATATATATGTACCTGGTCCTACATTATAGATGAATGACTGACTGTAAGGGAAAACTTATGTTACCGACGTGCATATAACTTGTACTAGTCACATGTGGTCATGACGCCCACGCACTAAGACCCAAGGGTTTTCTATTCTACCGTGAAAACATATTCACATAACGGGGTAATATGTTTTAAAATATAACAGTCTTCCTATCAGTGAAATCAATAGGGTTCTCCAGTAATGCTTGATCAATCTTATAGCTGGTACACCACAACCATTTGGCTTCGTGAAGTGAAGTAGGTTAAACACGATCTAAACATGTGTTCATCGGATGATTGAAAGTCCATTGTTTTAGCTAAATAATAAACTGTTGTTTTATTCTTGTATAAATTATGTTTTGACAAATATATTTATTGGCATTTGTTTTGCACAATTCATCTTTATCAGCTGTTGTTATTTTCACATTGCTACATTAACACTTTCAACCATTTAATTGATACAAATATTGAATAAGGTTCCGATTAATTTGTGACGATATATGATGAACAAACCTTAGTTTGGGAACTATTGGAAAACCAAGAGTATTGAATAGCTGTTTTGTCCTGCTGTATTACTTCTAATGAATACCTACTTTTAACCCCGTAGGTAATCAAACTCAGTATATTGGGTTTCACAGAACGCTCTTAATCTTTAGGTTACTGAATTAATATCTGATGGTTTGCATTTCTGGTTTGAAGAAATTCACATTCTTGCGCAACTTTTCTATCATACTATCAGCGTCTAAACACCTCAAACCCTTCACAGTTAAACTCCACAGATTTTATATCTTACCCTCGTTAGGATCGTAAGATTTATAGCTGCTAAACTGTTGCATAATTACTGCTAAGTATATTTAGATTTATCTTTCGTTTCCAGTGGTTGTATGATTAAGGTGATTTCATGATATAATCCAATGAACAAATATACCTTAATATTGTGCTGTTGTTAAATTGGTGCATGTATTACCATTAGTGTTATAGTCTTTAATGTTCCTTCTTTCTATTTGCTTATTTATTTGATTGGGTATGTGAGGATTTTTCGTGTCCCCCCCTCCCAATTTTGATGAACACTAATGTATTTTCTCTCTTTGTTTTCCTTTTTAAAGATTCTTTATTATGGGAATCTAGTCCTTGGTCAGGTTCTAGTCCACAATTACACGAGAATTTTTCAAATAATCGTAATGCATTAGCAACTGACAGGCGTTGGACACCCTCTGGCAGTAGTAGTGGTGGTGGCAATGGCGGAGTTGTTGGTGGCGTCAGCGGTAATAATAGCAGTAGACTACCACCACCATTTATATCATCTCAACTCTCATCACTTGGTGATCCTAGATGGTCAGATATGATTAATGATGTCACTAATTCAATGAATGATACAAGACGACAATCGTTTGGTGCTGGCGTTAGTGAAATTGACGAAATACACAACAGTGGAATAGATTATCATCCTATAATTCCCATTTCTATATCGAGTAAATCATGGCTTCTAGCGCATAACATTCCACCGCATATATCAGTCGGAATGTTAAAAATGACTGTGTCCTCAGCATTAAACAATCATATCCTTCGATCTGTGGAATCCACTGATAGAAATTCTTCTAATACCACTTCTATTGGTAGTAATGGTAATAATAATGATATTGATTTTGAAATTCATCCAAATATGTCAGCACGTTGGGTTCTGCTAGGATTGAATAGTCCTACACACGTGTCTATTGTTCATGACACTTTAGAAGGTGGTAATAGTAATAATAATAATGGACAACAACAGACTACTGGTTGTTATGGATCAATTAAATTAATTACACCGACTGAAGCACTTCTTCATTTACAAGAGATTCAGGTAATTTGATTTGTTATAAAAATTATGTGGTCTATGCATTTCATATTCAACAGTTTTACAAAATGTACACATGTTTCTAAGTATATTCTCATTAATTCAAAATACTTTCATTGTTTGACATGTTTACATCAAGTTTGTGTATAGAATAGAAACGTATCGATGTTGATGTTGAGAAAGAGGGCGAAGATAATTTTTTTGAAGTCAGTAAGTTGATCCATAGTAGTAGGTATAGTTAAGGGGTAAGCTTAAAATAACCTCAATGAATTTCCATCTACTTTCTAATCAATTAGAGAACAGCTTTTTATAAATGGATAGTTTATATAAGAAAGCAAAGTGTAAACAGATTTTCTATTAAAAAAAATAATACGTCTTATACTATCTTCTATGGGTTATTTCGCCTGTACAATTTGGAAAAATAATGATATATAAATCTACTTATATGGATGTAGTTTATCTGCTTTTTCAAACTTTTATTAAGAACTGAACAGATTTTTAAGAGTTTTCATGTTATTTTTAAATAGAGTTATAGTTCTCATCATGAAATGATATCCAACGTCATTTAAAAAATGGTCTTTAACCATAGTGGATGAAGGAATTTCTCTGAAAAATACTAAGGGTGCTATCTAATAAGTTCATCCATTAAATGTTATATCACCAAATTACGATCTACTTCATGATTCGGGCCTAAGGGTTAGGACTCTTAACAATAAAGTTCATTCCAACATGTATGAATAAAAATCATCCTCTTCGTTCACTACTAACTTCATGTATCAATAACAAGAATTAAAAATTGAAAACCGATCACCAAACAGCTAACTAAATGAAGTTCCTCTGCTCTGAGTTTCCGTAAAAGAATAAGTATATTCCAAAAGTCTTCTCAATCTCTGAAATCAACATTAAACATATCTTCGTAACGACGAGACCAGATGTCAAATGTTGTATTTGAGGATGGGTCATAATTAAACTCAGCAATATTATTGATTTTCTACCAAACATAAATTCAGATAGGTATATTGATAGAAATGTGTTCTTAGTGATTTGGGTATGAGGTAACATTTCATCCAGTGTGATAGGACATACGTTGCAGAAATCAACAAACTGCATCATGAGGCAAGCGATAACTTGGAATCCTGAAAGGAAACGTAAATGACGAAGACCAAAGAATACATTGTGTCGGGGATCGGAAGGAGATATCAAAAGGATGAATATCAACTGGAAAGGATTGCATAGGACAAAGTTGGATAGAGAGTGCTGGTTGGCGGCCTTTTGTCCTCCACGAGATGTAACAGACGTAAGTAAATCAATCAGTTTGATCTGTTGTTTAAGCCTATCAGCAACACTTTTAACAGCCATTCCCGTCGCCAATTGCTGTGTCTTGTTATTGGGGTTCAATACGGATCTAGGAATAAAAATGATTCATCTACTCTAATATGATCGGTTTTCTTCGGAACTGACAACAGCTAATTATATTCAACACATCAAACTTCGAGAGCTAACACAGGAAGAAGACGGAATAGCAGATAACTTGATATTTGTGATATGACAAGCAACTCAAGTGAAATTGGTACAAACGTTGTTGTTATGGTAACAGAAAGTATGACCTTTAAGCATGTAGCAATTTAACGAACATGACAATCAAAGGTCAAAGGTCGTGTCGTTACTGTTTCTGAAGCGATTTTAGCCTTTGTAATAAAATTTGACTATTCTTGCAATCGCTTTATCATTACTATATATCGATTATTTTTATTCATTTCGAGCCTTAATAGATTCGTATAATAATTTTTGTCATGTTCCTTTTAGTTTGTAAGGATATAATTAAAAATTTCTTCCCATACCGTCCTCGTATTATGCAAGCCTTGTACTTAACAAATTTATTTGTGGTTATTGTGTTAATATGTCTAATTTGATTCTTACATTAGAACTCATCTGTGCTGATGCTCTTGATCGATTTTAATAGCGACCTTAAGACCAACCAATGAGAATACACAGCTTCTGCAAATGAAATAGATATTGCGTAAAAGTATTAAGTTACAAATGATATAAAGATTAGAAATGATTATATCATTGTAAATGTCACACTACCTTTACATTAATACTCCTAACCTTAATACTTATCAAATAATCACATCCCCGAACTCCGTGGCTATTCAATATATCATCTATTGATCTCACCTTTATAATATGCTCTTACTCAATGGTTCATTATTCTGTAGGCAATCTACAACTATATTACCACCAAATTTAGCCATAAGGGGAAATTTCATCAAGAAGAATGATAATCGATAGCAGGTTATCCATAATTCCGTTTTGAAAATCACGGATCTACTCAACAATTTCTATCTTCATTTTGTTATTTTCAAGGCATTCCGGATGGTTTAGTTCCGCTGTTTCTCACTCTGATGTATTTTACTTTCTATGATAAATAAGACTTGTGTTATGTTTATGATTGTGTTTGCGAGAGAATAATGTTCTACTACGAACCCAGCTGTAGAGTTACTAACATATACAACGTTTCAACAATTACCCTCCAAACGAGATGAAACCCATAAAAAAGAGATTACTGCTGAAAAGCTTGATATTCAAGTTGTGATTGAGAAAGGATAGTCCTGTAAATGTTATCACAATTATTCTTATCAGTTGAAGTTAACATGAACACTTCTTGACAGGCTACTTTTTTGTATACAATGCTCATTTTTTCTTTATGAGATATGGGGGATGGATGGGAATTTGTTTATGGAAAACAGTAAACATTACTAGGTTAATGGCAGTTCTTTGGAAGAATAAAGAAGTTACTTTTAGCTTATAAAATATATGTCAACTATTCGTTTAAACGTATTCGAATATATAATGTTTACACGTGGAGAACTACTGCAATCATTTATAAAAAAATTTCAACGTAAGAAACTCAATGTCCGTTGGCCGGATAACATCAGCAACAACGTACTGTACCAAAGAACAAATGAACTTCCATTTGAAGAGGAAATTAGGGAAAGACAGTGGAAGTGGATAGGATATATATTAAAGAAATCACCAAATTGCAATCCCTAACTTGTAATCCTGAAAGAAAGTGGAAAAGAGGAAGACCAAAGAACATATTGTGTCGGGAATAGGAGGCAGTCATGAAAAGTATTATCCTGAACCGAGTTAAGTGGAGAATTCTTTTGAGCGGCTTTTGCTCCTTTATGAAGGGTAACAGGCATAAGTAAGTACTGCATATATCCTTAGTGGATTGCTTCGATGGTTACCTGTAGTTACAAGTTTCAGCTAGTAGTATGAAACTCGATATAGTCTTGAGTTGTGTCAGTGCGACTATCAAGACTGGAATGCAAGTACATCTTGCTGATAAGTTTCAAACAGGAAGAAACACGCGTCTTGAACTCAATTGTTAGGCATGGTCAATTTTTAGTTAAACGCGATATATATATATATATATATATATAGCTTTATGTTCTTGTATTATGTGTATTTATTGTATTTACTTATATTTTTCTTGATACCTTTAGTCACTAGCTTCTCGTCTGAAGGGTTTAAATGCTGATGGATCTCAATCAACTTCATCGGCTACTATTCATTCCATTTCACAATTATCATCATCCAATATGATGAGATGTGATTTTAACACGAACCATAATAATAATATATCAAGTAGTGAATCAAATCATTTATTAATTGGAATAAATGCCACAACTATTAATAATTCTTCTGCCAGTTCTTCTCTTCCTCTTACTACTACTGCTACTACCCTTGCTAATACTGTTGTTACAACTGTCAATAATCATAGTTCCGATGGTTAACATTAATATTAACAATCCAGATTCTAATGCTTTTTTGTGATCAAGATATTAGCCCTAGAACCGGTCCCTATTCTCTCACTGCCGATTAATCAATCCACTGACAAATATTCACATATATCATTCACTTTACATGTTTCTGTTTGTATGTATGTGTGTCTCTATACCCTTTCTGTGTTAATGGGTATTCAACTTGTTACGTATTATTATGATAATTAGCATTATTATTTATGGTATTATTCATAGAAAAAAAATGACAAAGCATTTGGTATTGCTTGTTACTTTTCTTCTTTTTCGGTTGTTTTTCCTTTATTTTATTTTGTTACATCATGATCATCATCAATATTTATTAATAATACGATAATGTTTACATTTATGTATATCAGTTAGTGCCTCACAGAACAAAAAGGAAAAAGAAAAGAGAGAGAGAACACTTGATGAAATAAATTTCCACCTGATCTATTTATATACATATGTTGTCTATCTATTTCTCTCTTTTACATACTTAATTCAATATAGAAAATTCATGAAGTGATAACAATGCATTATATCAATGAAATATAGATAATAAACATAGTTATTTGTAATGCGCCCAACTTCCCTACCACCACCCCTCCACCTAAATTCCACTCTCCCATCGCCATCTTATACCTGTTCATGAACAACAACAACAAAAACAAATCAATATTTTCCTTGTCATCTTGTTTGTTTGTTTGTTTTTAATTGATATTTCTACTCTTCTGTGTACTTTTCTCCCTTTCTCTCTCTCTGTCTCTAACGCATATATATCTTGAAATTGTTGAAAGAATAATGATCGTTTACACATAAATTACGGTAAATTTTTTTTTGTTTTATTCGTGTGATTGTTTTCCCTTTCTCAATTTAGTTTTATTATTATTTTTGTTTTGTTTTGTTTACTTATCAATTTGTTATTCTATTTTTAATCACATGAATTGATATTGTGTATGTGTGTGTGTGTGTTTGTTAGTTGTGTATTTTGTCTTCTTTGTTCGGATAATGGTGGTAATGATAATAATAATGTGATTGTAATCCGATCTTATCTCCCCTCCTATCTCTCTCTCGTCCCCCTTCGTATCTTATCATTTTGTTTATGGACAAGACGTACCCATCTCTTATAAGGTAGCTAATAATAATAATAATAATGTTTGAATATGGTATTAGAAAAAATATGCACAATAATCATGATTTTGTCTACCAACATTATGCAACAATTTATGAAGTTATAATTTTCTGTCTACTTATTTCATTCAATAATGATAAAAGGATGGATATTCCATGATGTTTATGTTTTACATTAAAATTTTATATTATATAACCATTTTGTTTGTATGTTTATTTGTTTCATTCTCTTGTCCGGTTCTTCATTAACTAATTGCCCTATTTAGTCTATAAACTTTATATTTTTTTTCGTGATTTCTATGAACTCGTTAATTGGATCTTTTGTAAGATGGTGTTTCTATGACCATATGTTGTAGAGGTATGTTTCATTTGATTGATATCTTTATGGTTGCAAATTTTCGTTGCTCCCCACCCCCAACGTTTTTTTGTCATTTCAAACAAGAAAAAAAGGCATTTCTCATATTCTCACTATTGTTTATATATTAATCCATACATACACAGACACACACACTGGCTGCTGGCACACAAAATTCGTGTATACGATTTCCTATCTTCTCCTCTTAAATAAATCTGTGGTAATCTATCAATCAGTTTATATTTGTTATTAAAATGTTTTGTTAATTATCGCCTTTTTCTATTGTATTATTGTTTATCATACAATATTGTTGATGTTATCCATGATATATTGGTCAGGATCTATTTACAAATCATTGATATCACTCAATATTGTTACATCGATACTCTTACATTTACATATATGTGTGTATATATATACATTAGATGTACTCAATAAATTGTTTGTGTGTATGTGAACTATCCCCATTTCTGTATTTTTATATGAGTAATTAGAGGAGAAATAAAAGTAATTGTGCCTTTGTTTTTTTTTCTTCTTCATATTTTATCTAATACAACATGACATTAGTGTCTTTTACTTGTACTACTTATAATAGTTGACTACTTATATGAATATTCATTACTTAAAATAATCTTAAATCATTATATACAATGTATCATTTTTCAGTTAATGGGGGCAGGGTTGTTTGTTTAATATTGAGAAATAAACATTTGGATTCCGTACATATAAATAGATAGATGTGTATGTACACTTTTTTTTTTAAAGAAAACCAAACAACAGTCTATTATGTGTAATTTACAGAGATGGATCATTGATAATGATTGATTCTGTTTAGGCATTTGTTAAATTTACCCAATATCTTTCTTTTTTTAAATTGGTTGCCTTCTTAGATTGATTGTGTGTGTGTGTGCGTTTACATTCACCACTGGATATAAATTAAAATGAAGTGACAGTTTATCTGTTGTTGTCGTGTTTTTCTTTAGAGAATTTTCTTCTTCTTGGAATAATAATAATAAGTCCTCATTTAAATTGTTGCTGTGTTTTTTTTCCTCTCTCGTTATTTCGTTGTACCTTAGTGATATGTGTATGTAATTTCTATTTACATACATATTTATGGTGTACTATAATTAAATATGTATGTTTATTCATCTTGCATTTCTAAATATGATATGCTTTTCACGTTTTTCCTCCTCCTCCTCCTACACCTACTCATTCTTTTCTGAGTTCCTTAAACCCTCCCTCAATGTACGACGATATGTGTGTACGCGTTTGTATTTTCATTTTATTCACTAACATTATTCATTGAAAAAAAATATTACTAATACTCTATACATAAATATTCATATACAAATGCATAGATTCTATTTGTTACCCTTTTTATTGACTTTTGTTTTTTTTCACATTAAAATACTAGAATTCAGATTAGTTGGTCATCTTGTTATTAGTAAGTAACGTGTGTGTACCTCGCTGAATTTTTTTTATAAAAAATAATGTTTAGTCGGTTCAATGCCCTCCTCCCCCAATGCTCTGGTACGGTCGAGGGTGGGATGAGTCCTCTCTCAACAAAATGCCGTGTGTATACAAAATTAGCCACGAAAGTACTGCTCACTGCCTTCTCTCGGTGGGGGTGTTTACGAAATTGAGAGAACGAAAAGCGAATATCCAGTGCTTTAACCGGGTTGGTGAATATGGAAGATACACTTAGGGGAGTTGGAAAACCCTGATTCCAAAACAGGGGTGCTCATGGCCTGGCTCCAGTATCTTGAAGGAACAAATGGCATATGAAATAATCATTGGTCACCAGCTACCATGAGACTGCATCTCCTGACGTTGTTCCACTGCGTTGTGGGTCAGATCTTTAGGTCGGGCAGTGTCATCAACCCATTCACAAAGAAGTGACTTGTGTGGCGCTTATGTATTTGGTGCCCAATATTTATGTGTTCAAATAAATAGTATGCATTGAGAAAGATGTTATACCAAAAACTATAATAACATACAATTAGTTATTAGCAATTTAGATCACCATGGCACGTATGTACATCAGCTTATATCATTATCAGATCGAATTATCCAGACAAATGCTGGAACAGAAATAGTTATAATATCAGTGAGTATAGAAATGATTCGACGTGTATATACGCCTGTTGCGCCTCGTAAGAGCATAGGCTGCAAACCAGGATTCTCTAATCAACTCATTTCTGGGCTCCTTCCCAGTACCCGATTGCTGTTCATTCTTTAGATGTATAACTCCAATATCCAAATATGTCCTCTGATCATCTTTTTCGCCTTCAGAATTTGTCTTGTGACACAGTTTGATGATGTTAGCAATGTGTGTCCTATCCTTCTCCAGAACTCTTTCCTTATCAGCTGCAAGCCAGATTATTCTCTGCTACTACTATTACTGATGGTATCCAACCAACAGACATTGATTATTTCTCATAGGCAGTTGTTTATAAATGCATGTGCTTTTCTGATCATGGTTCAGGTACTTGTCGAGATTTTAGCTTCTTTCAAAAGAATTGTCTTGAAGTTCGTTTTGAAAATCCTGACTTTGATAACTGACAGTTATTCTGAGTTGCAAATGTTCATCAATTGTAGGGATGCTGCCTTTGCTTTGCTAGTCCGTGCCTTTATATCTGCATCAGATTCTTCTCTTTTACCAATGATCCAGCCAAGGTACGTGAAAGTTTTCACCTATTCCAGAGCTTCACAGAAAATATAGGGCATATGCATTGTGATAAGGCAATTTTAAGGTTCTTTATCTAAGGGAGAAAAGTGAATTTGTCTTTGTTATTAAGACCTATTTTAAGTTATTTCACTCAACGTCTTCAGTGATTGGTCAAGATAGTCATGCCGATGTCAACCAGGTAATTTGCATCTACTTAAATGAGTTGTTGCTTCGTCTCCAAACCTGTTTCTGCACCTGCGAAATCTCCATATCTATGTGGATGTTAATCAGCCATTTGCAATGAAGCTCATAAACATTTCAGTTGATGAAAATTCGTTATTTCTCAACTTTACCTAGTTCTCTCCTAACCTTAGAATCGGTTGAACTAGTAAAGGCAAATCGACATATTTATCATCGATAATAGTTGTAACTGAAGTCGAATGTCAACTTAATGTTATCGAACTCACAACTATTAGTTTAAAAAATAATGTTTTCAATCTCATACTAAGTCACTAGTGTATTTCATTACTGTATTGTCTTAAACTTCTAAATGAAGGCGCAGGACAGAATGGTTTGGAGAATGCTGGTCAGTGGCTTATGCTCCATTTAGAGAAACAAGCGTAAGTGATTTTCCAATCGATTACTCCATGAGAAAAAACAAACAATTGAATACACTAATTTCTCGTCTTCATTTGTCTAGCATATTGTTTCATATTGAATGCGAATTTTCTTAGGATTACTTTGTAGTTGTAAATTTAGTTTTGTAAGTAAACCCCCAAATACCCTCGTACGACCGAGAGTGGTGAGAGTCCGCTCTCCCTCTCGAAATACTCTCACACGGCCACGCGTATATAGCCTCTGCCAGGGAAGTCCTACTCATTGCCTTCTTGTGGCGGGGTTGTTGTCTGCGAAAATGAGAGGACGAAAAGCGAATGTCCGGCGCTTTAACCGGATTCCAAGCCAATGGTGCACATGGGCTCCAATATCCTGCGGGAACAAATGGCTTACGAACCAATTGTTGGTCACCGGCTTCCATGGAACTGTATCTCCTTACGATGCTCCACTACCTCATGGGTTAGACCTTTAGGTCAAAGGCTCGAGGTGTGACCCCCTAAGAAAACCACGTGGTTCGGTTTGGGCATCCGGGCACTATCACAGCCCGCATGCAAATGATGAACTCTCTATATCTATGGAAACTACTTTTCTCGCTTCGAATAACAATCAAATGATTATTATTATTTACCACATTATTCACCCTCTTTTATACTTATACAGCGGCTCTTCTTTGGTGGAAATTCGACTGTATCTAAACGTTCTCGAATCACTGTCCGGTTGAAAATTGTATGTTACCACTGAATATGAGTACTGAAGCAGTTTTTCTGGAACCACGTGCACCATTCAGACTGGCTGCCTTCAACGTTCGCACAGTTATGCAGGTTGGACAACAGATAGGGTTGGCTATGTCTTTGGAAAGTCTTAATATCGATGTCTGCTGTCTATTCGAGACTCTGGTGAAGTACTACAAATTCGATCTCCATCTGTCGCTTCGAAGAGCTTGTTTCACGTGCGCTTATCCGGGGACCCTGTGGCATCTTCGTCTGGTCTTGCTGGGGTTGGTGTCGCACTGAGCGCTAGAGCTGAGGCAGCAATAATCGATTGGATCCCCATTAACAGTCGGTTATGTGCTGTTAGATTAGAGAGTTCCATCAAAGTGAGAAGAAATCGGCGTGAGAATCGATGTCTTTTCGTCATCTCCGCCTATGCCCCGACAGATTGCAGCCCGGATGCAATCAAGGATGTTTTACCACCGGTTATCTGTTCTTCTCCAGAAAGTACATTCGACAGATATTGTAGTACTAGACGGAGACTTGAATGCTCAGGTCGGGCGTCTAGGCACAGAAGAGAGACGTTTAGGTGGCCGATGGGGACTAGTTGGTCACAGGACAGATAACGGAGACCGTCTACTGCAACTGTGCACAGACCACAACCTGTTTCTGGCTAGCACTAACTTTCGGGACAGCCATCACCGATATGCCACCTGGCGTCCTCCCTCTGCATCCCAAGCCTGGACTCAGATTGACCACATCGCGATCAGCTTCCGCTGGCGTGGTTGTGTACAAGACTGCCGCTCTTTTTCTAGTACCTATCTGGACTCTGACCGTGCTTTGATCTGCGCCAATCTTGCCTTACTTTTCAGTGGACAACGAAGTGATCTCCACCAAAGGATTGATGTTAGCAAGCTGGTTGCAACTTTTGTTGCTAGTAAGTATCGAACTGAGCTAGCTGCTAGGCTAAATACCATTCCACCGAAAAGTATGGATGAGCATTGGTTGCAATTGCATGACGCCATGAAAATGAAGAGTAAAGCCGCTTGCAGCGTCACGAAACTTCCCGCTTATAAGCACTGGGTTTCTTCTGGTTCCTTACAACTCATTAAAGCCCGTCGGTCTACTCCGGGTGACCGTGAGTTTGACCATAAACGAAGGATGTTACATAAGGAAATTGGGCAAAGCTTGCGTAAGGACCGAGAAGCCTGGTGGTCGAAGCGTGCTAATGAGCTGGAAGCAGCAGCTGCATTTGGTAATTACCGGAAGCTCTTCCAACTCATCCGAGCCACTAACAGTAAGAAGTCTGGAGTGAGCGAAACAATTTGCGAGGATGATGGCATGCCAATCACTAACATCCATTGACGTCTTGGACGTTGGGCATAATTTTTCAAAGGGCAGTTCAACTGGCCTGCTGCTCCGGCAACATCGGTCTGACTGTCCTGCCCTCCATGGCCGGTGACCATTGATCCACCAAATGAGACGGAAGTCCGCAAGGAACTCCAACTCTTGAAGCGCTACAAATCACCTGACCCAGATGACTTACCTCCGGCTATTTTTAAAGATGGTGGTGACTTTCTGACTAAGGAATTGACGACGTTGTTTACAAAGGTTTGGGAATTAGAAAGTGTACCAACGTCATGGAATGAGTCGATAGTTGTCCCTATCTTTAAAAAGGGTTCACGTCGTTCCTGTAACAACTATCGGGGGATAAGTCTACTTCCGATTGCGTCCAAGCTATTGGCTTCCGTCATACTTCGTAGGTTGTTCAAAACCCGAGAAAGATTGACTCGCGAGGAGCAGGCTGGGTTTCGTTCTGGTCGAGGATGTATTGATCATATCTTCACTCTCCGCCAAATGTTAGAACACCGCCATACTTATCGAAGGCCAACAATCGTAGTGTTTCTTGACATCAGGGCTGCCTTCGATTCGTTGGATAGGACTGTTCTCTGGGATTGTCTATTGAAGAAGTGTGTGCTTGAGAGGTTTATTAACATCCTAAAAGCCCTATATACAACACCTCAGGCAGAACGACGGCATACAACCACCTCTCTCCATTGTTCCATTCGAGCTTATGCCAATCTAGGCCATCTTTGGAGCCACCATCTTGAAACACTGACTTCGGTGACTTGGACATGTTCTACGAATGTCGTCCAAGAGAATTCCACGTCGTGCATTATTTGCCGACTCTGGGACTGGTTGGAGAAAGCAGAGAGGTGGTCAGTATATGACATGGTGTCGTGGTATGAAAGAAAGCTGCAAAGCTCTGGCTTGTGTCGGTCCTTCACGTCTCCCTGGTTGGGGTTCGAGAGATGATGCAACACAGTGGCTAGAGACGTTATCAGATATGGCTCAGAATAGAAGCCAGTGGCGATTCTGCTGTAACCTTCTGTTACTTTCTTCGTAAAAAGTGGTTGTGTCCTCTTTAACTGAAAGATTTCTTCTGATTCTACCTTTCCGTTCCCCCATTTTTACCACTGTTATTACTACACTACCTTACAACAACCCCCTCGTTATTGTTCTCTTTTTTCCACGCTCCTTAAATTTTTTTGCTTTCTCTTCGAATTCTCATTGTTTTGTGTGGCGCATATATATTGGCGCTCTCTTGTACCAATATTTATGTTATCAGAAGGGGTTTGTGGAGATTTTAGGAATTTTCACAGGGTCGTGGGTCGTGGGTCGTGGGTGCGCACCGCTGAAGAGTCCCATGCTAGGACGAGACGGCCGTCCAGTGCTTCCAGGTTTTCAATGGTGGTTTAGCTTCAATATTTATGTGTTCAAATAAAAGTTACAGTTACAGTTGTATGTATGTAGTGCATTTTAAAATATTATAACACTTAAATTAACATGAAATATATATTTACTAGGTTGATTTTTACAGATTGATAAGTCTCTTAATTGAATATTTAATTCGGTTCTTAAGCTATTCTGGTAATCTCCAGGTTAGATCTACACAACGACTTGAACACGAGAGAAAAGACGCGAAATATGGAAGAAACTACTTTACTCTAAAAGGTTCGTTTGTGTACAGAAAACCTAGGATTTTTATAGTATTTTAGATGACCTTGGGTTTCCGGGAAATTCTGCAGTGCTACTAAACATAGTAGCAGTGTAGGTAATCATCCAATTAGAAACCCGATAGTGACTTTTCACGTTCTAGATGTTTTCGTCAAAATTTCTGCTAAACTCTGATTGGATAACAGACTTGTCAGTGTTTGCAGAGCCTTGTCTGTTTTTTCTAGGAGTTTTTTTGGATCTCTCCAACACAAGTCGTTTTCTAACAAGCTTATTTTCATATTGAAAATTGGACAAAACTTATGTCAGTCAATCAACTACAACATAGGACCAGGCACATATATGCATCGATCCAAGTTGCCACACCTCATTAACATAACAAGATTAACACGAAGTTAATAGAAGTAGGCACTTCAATAGTGGTAACATATGAAATAAAGTTTGTGTATAGGGATTTAATACAAGAATTAGTTCACAGAAAGAAAGGTACAAAGCTATTTTAATCTCATAGTTTAAGGGAAGACATTGATTAAGTAAGTAAGTATGTAACGGAATTATAGATTTTTTGTATAACATAGATATCGTATAAATGATTAGATGAACCAAATCGGTTATTAATAAATGTCCAATCACTCTGATAGATCTCCTTTCTACACGAATGACATAGCTCAAAATCATTTGCAATGGCACAGGTGCATTCACTCTTTGTGTTCTCCAAAATCCCAATCTCCTGAATCCTCCTTGTCTCTCTTTTTTCTCTTTCCAAATTTATTTCACTGGATTATACTCTTTGAATAACATCTTCAAAGCTTAATGTTTCCGATTGTTGCTTATACTCTCACTACCTCTACCACTACGGGATTGGAATCGACAACTGCATCTCTGTGCTGATGTGGTATGGCACCTCGAAGTGATTTACGTACGTATGAAGTTCTAGGTTGTTACTGATTGACTAACCTTCATACACGAGGTCAGTTTTAACCTAAATAGATCAGTAGTGACATCTCGTATAATGCTGCTGAATGACGTGAGTTCGATTTCAACACATCAAATAGATGAAGGATGGTGACAAATACCAACTAAGAAGATATTGATATCATACAGAGTTTTCAGTCGACTATCTCCCCTCTCTTATACACGATAAATGATTGACTAATTCAAGAAGTCCATTTCAGTTAGATGTATCAATTATCGATCTTGTATTTATATGTTACCATATCGATGGCACTCATAGAAAATGTTGTTTGAACTTAATTAGAATTGTTCGAATCAAGGTCATTTAGATGGCCCGACTTTTGAAAGTACGAATGCAGAATACTTTTCAATAGTTTAATTATTAAAAAAAAATAAAATCCAGATCGTATTGAATTTAAACCAGCACGATGATAATGTAATTCAATGGTTAACTTGTATTATTCTTTGACAACTTTTAAACTTCCATTGATTATGTAATTAATAAGAATACATTTGTAGACAATGAATATTTTTTATGAAAATGGGAGTTTGTAGATATTGTATTAATTTTAATAGTTGAATTGATGAGTCGATCTAAGTTAGATCAGTATTGAGTACTTGGAAACACTGGACAGTCGTTTCGTCCTAGTACGGGACTCCTCAGCAGTGCGCATCCATGGTCACGAATCAAAGGGTTTGGAACCCAGAACCTTCGATCTCGTACGCAAACGTTGACCAGTGAACTGGCATCCAGCAGTGTTAATACCTAATTTCAATCGATCCTGAGTTGAATTAGTTGGGTTCAAATAAATTCTTTTTAAACATAATAAATATACTTTACTGGTGAATATTGTCTAATATGCAGTCTATGAGAAAAACAGATTTACTATTATGTAACATTGATAATCTCACTTTAAAATAATTGTGCTATGATGTTAGATTTCTTAGTTGAATGATTTCATTTCTTGCCTAATCGGTTGAACTGTACCATTACTGACAATTGCTGAACACTTTATTCAATATGTGAAAGTAAACTTAATTTACCTGGTATTGTATCTTCCCATTGTTGTTTAGGACTGAAATTGATCAGTCTCTTGATGGCATACGTACATCCTGTGCGAACTGCCTCGAGCTTTATAACCAAAGGTGGATAGTGTCTAGCAGTGGAAGATACAAGCAAATAATACCAAGTGAATTAAACTTCACCCCATTACACAAGCAGGTAGCTATCAAGACTTAGTAGCTGAGTGAATAACGCGATGGCGTTTGAAGCGAACGGTACTGGGTTTGAGTCCCAAAGGGGATATCAACACTGGGATTCAGTTACATACGGCTGACGAGGCCCGATTAGGGCGAAACTTACCTCCTGGATTCCACTGCTAGCCACTATCCATCTTTGCTTATAAAGCAAACTTATTTGTCTATAACTATTTAAATCCAAATAACACTATTGTAGAAAGCATTTCATTTTTGTAAGTTGTATTCGTATTTTAGTTGAGCTATGACTGAAAACAAAATAATATTGAACTGTTGTTTTGTCCCTGTATTGGACTCTCTAGCAGTTTATACTTACAACCCTACTGAGAGACGAATCCAATACTTCACAGTGAAAGCCTAAGCATTATAATCGGTGGATTCGTATTCAATAGCATATCTTGCACTCCAATCAATTTGTATATATTTCAGAAGAGCTCCATACTAGCAAATATTTAATTCTTTCTTGTTTTAATGATACTCAAAATGAAATCAATCTGTGATGAATCTAACCAAAAAAAATCCAATCAGTCTACACAAAATCTCTTCAACTAAATTATTTTCAGAAGGGGGGTTTTGTGAAGAGTTTAATAACTTAATAGTTGAATTCATGAGTCAATTAAAGCTAAACCACCATGAAAAACCTGTAAGCACTGGACAACCGTTTCATCCTCCTCCGCAATGGGCATCCATGATCCTGCACCGTGAGATTCAATCCCAAGACCTATCGGTCTCTCACACGAAAGTTTAACCCTCTAGACCGCTGAGCTGGCCCGGCATTCAACAGTGTTAATGTTTAACTTCAAGTAACCCACGAAATTGAGTGACACATCCACTATTATCTTCAGTGAATTACTATCACACAACAGACGCAGTTGATCTCCGATGGTCACTGCTTCTCACTTGAACTCCAAGAAATACCTCTTGAAGTCAGTTACTAGTGAGCATATGTTTATTAGTATAAGAAGGATGTTTTTTGTGTGGATATTTTAGTCATTCCAATAGTTGAGAACGTAAGTTAACTAAAGTTAGACCACCATAGAAAACATGAGAGCACTGGACAATCGTTTCATCCTCCTCCGCAATGGGCATCCATGATCCTGCATCGTGAGATTCAATCCCAAGATCTATCAGTCTCATAAGCGAACACTCAACCTCTAGACCATTGAATTGGACTGAAATCCAATTTCAACGAATCCACAAAATTACACCATCGACATCTATCTACCTTAAACCTATAGAGTGAGTGAGAGAGAGAGAGAGAGACCCGATATCATCTCACCCTTTTCTTTTCTTTTCATTGTTTTTCTTCTTATTACTTAATTCTATATGAATATAACGATTTATCAAATCATCAGTAAATTAAGGTCAATTCATTTTATTGATTAATTTCTATAATGTTCCGTTTAAGGTTAATAAAATAAAAATGAATGATGTTACACTTGAATATCATTTATACAATGTAAATGGTAATGATAAAAGATAAGAAGAAAAAAAAGCACCTTTTTTCTTTTCTTTTCTTTTCTTTTTTCTCTTTTTTTCTTTCTTTTTAAATATTTTTTTCTTTATTTCATTGAATTTGGCCAACTATCATACAAGTTTATTCAAGTTTTGTTTTTCTTAATGACTTTTGTAATTGATATCAGATAAACCTTTTTTTTAAAGATGTTCATGTTTCATTATTTGTTTGCTTGTTTTGTAAGGTGTGTGTGTGTGTGTGTATACGCTTGTGAATTGGTGAATGGTAAATATTATGCAAACTTTAGTTTAATCTATAGTGATAATAATAATTGATTAATCACTGAGTGATGATTAGTATCATGTATGCTAGGTCTTTGTTAGTGTGGATCGAATCCTATCGACCAAATCACAATGTAGCTACCAGTCTAGGTGACTCGACATTGTATGCATGATGTTGAGATAAGATGATGGTTGGAGGTAGTCAATAGGAAACCTTGGACCTATGTTTCGTGCTATTTGGCATTCGTCAGCAAGGTGTACCTGTAATTTTGAGGGGAACTGATGCTCTCTGACGAATTCGATCCCGTGTCGCCTAGTTTCACAGTCAGAGACGTTACCACTGGGCTATCCAGGCCTCGACTGACCTCTTATAGGACTGATTGATCATTGGGTGATGATTAATGTCATGTATGCTAAGTCTTTGTTAGTGTGGATCGAATCTCATCGACTAAGCTGCAATATTCAATGTCATGTACGTCAATTCCTTCTTGATGATCAATCAATTGTAAATGCATCTCAGTCCTACAGGAGATTAGTAAAGGCCAAGATAACTCAGTGATAACGTCCCTGATTGTGAAGCTAGGTGACACAAGGATCCAATCCGTCAGGAAGCATCAGTTCCCTCAAGATTATTTATTTGTTTGAACACATAAACATTGGTACATGGAGGCAACAAACAGATATGCGCTACATGAATCATTCGATTTGTGTGAGGTCTGGGATACTGTCAGAGTGCCCAGACAGAAGCACGTGGTCTATTTAGGAGACCACACCCGGAGCAAGGTAGTGGAGTATCGTAAGTTGATGCATTTCCATCGTAGCCGGTGACCAATAATAGGTTCATACGGCATTTGTCACTTCAGGATACTGAAGCTCATGTGCACTATTGGTTTGGAATCAGGGTTTTCCGACTCACCCAGGTAGATCCTCCATATCCACCGACCCGGTTAAAGCGCCGGACATTCGTTTTTCATCCTCTCAATTTCGTAAACAATATCCATGGTGCGAGAAAGCTGACTCTCCTCACTTTCGGCCGTAACAAGGCATTTGGGGCTTCTCGAGGTTTCAGGGTACATACTGTTGACGAGTGCCAAGTAGCACGACTACCTCCAACCACCACCTTCTCTCAACATAGTGCACGCAATGTCGAGTTACATAGACTAGAGGCCAAATTGCAAGTTGGTCGATAGCATTCAATCTGTACTAAGAAGGATTCGACACATGACAATAATCACAACCCAGTAATCAATCAACGGTGAATACATCTCAGTCCTACATTAGGTTAATCACCGCCTATATAGCTCAGTGGTAACGTCTTTGAATGTAAGGTTGGGTGACACAGGATGGAATCCGTCAAAGAGCGTTATTTCCCTCAAGGTTACAAGGTATACATTGCTAATGAGTGTCAAGTAGCACGAAACCTAAGCTGAGGGTTTCGTGTTGACTATCTCCAACCATCATCCTAATAATAATAATCTTCTACAAATGTATAAACTGAATGTTATCAACTATATAATAAGTGTATTATAGCATCAATAATCGAATGTTTGATATTTTCAACACAATAAAAGTTTAGTGAAATATTCATATATCTAAACTATTAATAGAATCTTAGATGTTAGCGTGTTTTGGAAAAGGTGCTTAACAAAATATTTATCGTCCCTACAAACACGTCAAAAATGGTTAATAGGGTATCACAATTCTCAGAAGGGAGATGTAGTAACCGTGGTTTCGAGTATTTCGACCCTTGAAAGGTGGTTCTTAAGAATGGCAGAAAGCTGCGAAACAAATAACGACAGAAAGGATAGGACGGTAACTGTTCGTATAAATAACGAATTGGTTAGAATGGAAAAGTTCCTTGTTATACCAATGTAAGCAGAACGAGTAAGCGTACTGTTATATGTCCTACTCGCTCCTCTAGTGTAGATTATATTATGGAATAAACCATGACCAAAGGCATCGAAGTGGCTTTTTATTGTATGGAGGGGTTTTGTGGGTCGATGTAAGATCCATTTTGAAGGTTTTGTGTGAGAAAATCCGTCCATGTATACACTTTTAACTTGTTCATATTGATTCCTTCAGAGGTAGATTCTATTAATCTTTTTAATTCCATTTGAGATGGTAAAATTTGTATTTTATTGTAGTTTTTACTTTCCTTACATTTTCACTGAATTTTTATGTTTCTTCCTGAACTGCATTTATGTTCTTTTAGTTGATACTTAGTCTTGGCGGCAGTCATATTTATTTGTTCCCCTCTTTGATTATGTTGCTTGCATTGATGGAAATTGTGCATTTTTGATTGTGAATTGAAACACTCTTCTAGAATTGCAAACACTCTGTGTTATGACACAACCAAATTGTTGTGACCTGATAAATGCTGATTATGGAGCAGCGACTTATCGATCGGAATAATGACACATAAATACGTAAGAGACGACCTAGTGTCTCGATTGATCCCGCTTCCCTGTCTATCCCAGCCAGTTAAGTCCAGAACACAAGTCACAACCTCTGAGATATGAATCGTTATATTTCAAACATACTCTGTTTTATATACCAACCAAACAGGCCACATCGTACCATAAAAATAGAAAGCAACATCTGTACAATATTTAACGATTGAAATAAATAATGGCCAGTCGGAAATGTTCATTTAAAGTCCAAGGACATCATCAGACTTAATCATGATAATGATTAGTATATTCCTCTGCATCCATAACACTAATATTATCTTTCAAACGAATTTGTACGTCATCTATTATGGATTAAACAATTATTGATTGGATAACTGGGTGGTTAATATATGTTTACGTACATTTATATAGATAATGAAATCTAGAACCATCAATTACTCAATCATCTTGTTTTGGTTTCAAACTGGACAATAGAACATATCTAAACTATCTAAACAGTTATTCTTCAGTTTAAATCTTAGTTTGGATTCCACTTGAGTCTTATACTAGAACAAAATGATCATCCACTACTTTAAGATTCCTTCAGAACAAAAGTTAATGAAGTTAGCCTAACTAAAAAAGAGGTATATCAGGTTATATAGTTACTATAAGATTTCAAACAATAGAGTATCAGGATGATAAAACATGAGATTGTGAATATTTCAATGATACTATAACTTAATTTAACTCCGCCTGGAGTTCCTCCGGGGGTTACTGTCGGTCCAAAGTCCGAATAAAGGAGGAGATTTGGGCATGGAGTCAGCGACCCCATCTCGTAGAAAACTAACTCGCTAAAAAAACGCTTACCAGAAAAATAATTCAAACCATTTTAACTCTACCCTGAAAGTTAGAAGGTCTTCATTTAGAAGAGTTACGACGCCTCATGATGAGAGCCGAGTTACTTCGGAAGTCACGAGGCCGATGTCCCTTCTGACAACCAGAACAACCATTTATTTAGGTACATGGAATGTTCGTACAATGTGGGAGACCGGGAGAGTCTTACGAATTGCTGCTAACTTAATTTCACTGTTATATTCTCATTCATTGAAACCGATTTATATTTTACATACCGAGTAACCTTTCATTCTCATTTTATATTTTACATCACATCTTTGTATCATCAACAATGAATGACATATAAGGAACGCATTCTTGGAATAGTTTGACCGTGAAATGATTTATTATACAAATCTATTGTTCAAAGGTACCTTATTATACATACGAATTAGCTTGTTAATCAGTCGAAAGTAACTGTAGAACATATAGCTCGTCTTTTTACTAAAAAAAATGATTGTACTTCATCATTACATTCTATAGATTCCTGATACTGTACTGATATCCTACATTTGACTTGAGAAGAGGTCAATTAAAGATGTAGAGGGGAAACGCAATTATTATGCTAAGATCATCTTGAAGACTATAGAGATAGAGAACAGATTTAATATCAATCGGATTCTATCGTAGAATAGTAAAATACATTTTGAAGTTCATTATCATTTAGTTGTAACAGTTTACAATAAACCATTTTGAAT
This sequence comes from Schistosoma margrebowiei, assembly GCA_944470205.2. NCBI lineage: Eukaryota > Metazoa > Platyhelminthes > Trematoda > Strigeidida > Schistosomatidae > Schistosoma > Schistosoma margrebowiei. The sequence goes on along the minus strand of OX104029.1, from coordinate 22,909,808 downwards.
TTCAATCAGAATATTTTGTTAGGTATTTTGGATTATAATTTAGTTTAGTCTCTATTTCTGTTTACCAGTCTTTAAAGTATATTGATCATTACACCTATTTAATCTCTTATGATACATCGAAATTTGAATATGGATGATAATATCTCTTGAAACTTTCATTCACTGTTGATTTAAGTTTAACCTTCATTATTTAGTTATTTACTTACGCCTGCTACTCTCAGTGGATGATAGGCCACCAACCAGCATTCTCCAACCCACTCTGTCATGAGCCTTCCTTTCCAATTCTGTCCAACTTTTGTTCATTTTTCCCATGTCTATTTCCATTTCCAGGCGTAATGTGTTCTTTGGTCTTCCTCTTTTCCTTTGACCTTGAGGATTCCATGTGAGGGCTTGTCTTGTGACGCAGTTGGGTGCTTTCCTCAACGTGTGTCCTATCCACTTCCAGTGCTTCTTCCTGATTTCTTCCTCCGCTGGGATCTAGTTTGTTCGCTCCCACAGTAGGTTGTTGCTAATAGTGTCCGACCAACAGATCCGAAGTATTTTGCGTAAACAACTGTTAATAAACACATGTATCTTCTGGATGATGGCTTTCGTAGTTCTTCAGGTTTCCGCCCCATACAGAAGAACTGTCTTGACAATTGCATTGAAAATCCTGATATTGGTGTTCGTTGACAGTTTCTTGGAGTTCCAGACGTTCCTCAGTTTTAAATATGCTGCTCTTGCTTTACCGATCAGCGCTTTCACATCTGCATCAGATTCACCGTGTTCATCAATGATGCTGCCCAAATATGTAAAGGTTTTTACATTTTCCAAATATTCTCCGTCAATTGTGACTGGATTGGTGCATGCTGTGTTGTATCGGAGGATCTTGCTCTTCCCTTTGCGTATATTGAGACCTACTGCTACTGAGGCTGCTGCTACAATGGTCGTCTTCCCCTGCATTTGTTGTTGCGTGTGCGATGGAAGAGCCGGATCATCTGTGAAGTCTAGATCGTCCAACTGCATCCTAGATGTCCATTGTATCCCATCCTTACCCAAGATGTTGACGTCTTCATGATCCAGTCAATCACCAGGAGAAAGAGTGGGAGTAAGCAACCTTGCCTGACACTGGTCTTTACTTAGAATGAATCTGTGAGCTGTTTAATACATCATAGGAATTCCGTATGATATTGATTTTTTCTTATCAGGTACGCCGTAGTGTCGAAGGAGTATTGTCCACGCTATCAAATGCTTTTTCGTAGTCAATGAAGTTGATGTAGATTGATAAATTCCATTCAACCGATTGTTCCATAATGATCCGTAGAGCTGCGATTTGGTCATGAGTATTCTCCATCCAATTCTGTTCAGGGCAATGCTTTCTAGTTGCTATTCATCCTATTCATGTCTGCTTCCAATTCTAGACCTAGTGTGTTCTTTGGTCTTCCACTTTTCCACTTCCCCTCAGGATTGCAAGTTAGGGATAACCTCGTGATGCAATTTGATGATTTCTTTCGTATGTGTCTTATTCACTTCCTAATTTCCTCTTCCGATAGAAGTTGGTTTTTTCTCTCCCACAGTATCCTTTTACTGATGATATCCGTAGACAATTTTTTATAAATACTTTTATCTTTTTAATGATGTTTGTAGTAGTTCTCCAAGTTTCAGTCTGCTTTTACTTTGATTGATCATCTCTTATTTATTTTCATCTGTACAGCTAACCTTCAATGTAAAAACAGTTACTATCCATCAATAAAAGTACATATACATATACTTGTCAACAGTTTCACTTTAGATGATGTACAATTATAGTAATATTCAACTGGGTTATCAATAATTAAAAATATTTAAATGTAACGCATTAACGATTCATGGATTGGTTGAGATTAGACATTAACACCGTTGGATGCCAGCTCAGTGGTCTAGTAGGTAAAGCGTTCGCATGCGAGACTGAAGGCCCTGAGTTAGAACCCCTCTAGCGGAATCGTAGATGCGCACTGTTAAGGAACCTCACAATAGGATGAAACGGCCGTCCATTACTTCCAGCTTTCCAATGGTGTTCTAACATCAGTCGGTTCAACATCTCAATCAATTCGTGATTTATCATTATTATTATTATTATTATTATTATTATTATTATTATTATTATTATTATTATTATTATTATTATTACAGGTCAATGGAATAACCCTTAAGTCAGTTCATATAGATTTCATCTTCATATTTTTACATGAACTAAATCACAAATGAACTGAATAAAGCAAAGTATAACTATCATGACCTGCAACCTATATATATGTAGTCGGTCAAATCATAATATTCCATTATAATAAGTCAAGGTCGTATGTAGGGGTTGAAAAATAAGTTAGTTATTCATAGGAAATGACAATAGTTTATAAATGAGACATTATAATTCATATATTCTATTGAAAGTATGTCATTGAATTCAATGTATAGTAGGGAAATGAATATGAACAGATCATTAATGCATGATTTGTCTTAAATTGATTGGAGTGATTTTATTGGTTTAGATATTATTTGATGATATATGAATTTCAACACTATTGAAGTTCATATATAGAAATACTTGTCCTGGTTTCAAATCCTATGAGGCGAGGTCGTGGATGCGCACTGCTGAGGAGTTCAACAACAGGACGAAACGGTCATCCAGTTATTATGACTTTATGTTTGGCTTTTATCACGTGATTTATCCATCAATCAAAATACGACTTATACAATCTTAGAATTGTGCCAAACCAATGACGTTCAACCGGTATGAGCAGCCTAGTGTCTTATTTGGTCCTATTTCTGCCTAGCTCGTCCACTTGAGTCCAGAACACAAACACCACCTTCTGCAATATGAATCGTTTATTTCAAACATAATCGGTTTTATATATCAACCAGACAGACCACAACGTGCCATTAAATAGAAAATAACATGTGTACACAAATAAGCCAAAAAGTGGCTATGAACGCGGGAGACAGTAACTAATAAACTGAGTATAAAGTAAGAACAGTAAGTCGTACAATAATAATCTATGAGTCAAAATGAAACTAATAATAAGGGGAATATAGATATACACAAGCTAATTACTGAATAGTTATACCAAATGAATGTATAAATAATATTAGTCAATTAATATGTCTCAGAAGTTACTCGTGATTTAATCTTCGCTTGGATATAACACCAGTCCTTCTAGATTTTCCACTCTGGTCTAGCTTCAATTGATTCATGATCTCAACTATTGAAATTACTACAATCTCCATAAAACCTCTTCTGATCATAAATAGAGGTCGACTTCCTTAAAGTACGAATAGTTTACCAATAAAATTTCCCATTTCGAAAGATATATCTTCTATCAATGATGAATTTCAGAAAGTCAATGTAATAAGTTTAAAACTATAATTTGGTTTATTGTCAATTTAGACTTTGACTATTTCCATTTGAAGATAATGATTAGTTGCCTTAATGACCAATGGAATAATGGAATATGTATTGGATTAACCACTGATGTTAGTGAGATATAGATTAGATTAAAGCACATCCTGTGCACGATTGTGTTGATGCACACTGACTGGCTATTTCTTATCCAATCAGTACTAGTCAATACTTGGAGAATACTCTAGAATCTTCTCATGTAAAAACTATAAATATACTAACGTTTCTCTTATTATGCTCCCTACTTCCATCTACATTTGTTATTTGGAATATAATTTCGTTCCTATTCAACCGTATTCTGATTTTGGGACTTGTCAAGTGAAGTAGTATCCAAGAATACTAATCAACAAGAATATCTGGGTCGTAATAAGAGAGAATTATAACAAATGATATTCAAACCCCTAAATATTTTAATGTAAGTTAAATTATTTCAGCAGTTGAAATCATGAGTCAATTGAAGCTAGACAACCATCGTAAACCTGGAGGCAGTGGATGACCGTTTCGTCCCATCGTGGAACTCCTCAGCAGTGCGCACCCACAACCGCCTCGCGGGATTCGAACCTAGGACCCATCGGTCTTAACCTCTAGACCATTGAACCGACTGGCATCCAACGGTGTTAATGTCTAACTCCAAGGATGATCAGAATGAAACCGGCCAACTAAGAAGAATTTCTAAATAATTTAGCAGTTTATAGTTTACTCAAATATGGTCTCTATGAAACGATGAAGTATGTATTCAAATGTAAGCCTCCAATGAATCTTAATAGCAAACTAGTCCTTTGATCATTGTAATTCACTAAGAGAAATTAATATAGCATGTATATAACAAATTTGATATTGAATTTTGAAATTCATTGACTAATGAATGATCTCCAAATACATCTGTTTTATGGTTGTATAGACTTCAAACGATTTCTAGTCATTATCTCATTTTGTGGTGTGTAAGTGGTGTGTAAGTGAATGTGTCAGCAATACCATGTTTTAATACTCGTCCAGTTTGAGATTCGAAGCTATTAATAGGGTTTATCACAGTCAATGATCATTGAGCTTCATGTTGAGTCAGAGAAAACCAATCAATATGTAATCTCATTTATCAACATGCTTATTTTGTCTACGATACAATATGAGCTTAATAGGTTATTATCACGGATATTTGACTCCAATATACTATGATAACCAACTATAAATTAAATGTCAGATGGGTTTTGTGGATATTATAGTAATTTCAATGGTGGATGTGTCGCTCAATTTCGTGGATTAGTTGAAGTTAGACATTAACATCCTTGGACGCCTACTCAGTGGTCTAGTGGTTAAGTGCTCGTGTGCGGGACCAATAGGTTCTGGGTTCGAATCTCGCAGGGGATGAGGTCATGGGTGCGCAGTGCTGAGGAGTCCCACGGTAGGACGAAACGGCCGTCCAGTGCTTCCAGGCCTTCCATGGTGGTCTAGTTTCAACTGACTCATGATCTTAACCATTTAAATTACTATAAATTAAATATTAGAATTTCAGTTAATTCTCTTTGGGATATAACAATTTGATTTCTGTAATAATTAAAATGACAAAAGAACCTAGTTGACTCACAAAAACAGGAATAAAGACGTTTCAGTGAAGATGTCATTTTCGACGGTGTCATTTCCTTAAGTTCTGTAATCATATTTTGAACTCAGTAGTTTGTAGTAAAACTTAGCCTATAGCTCTTCTAGAGTTACTGGGGCTACCAAACGTGGATAAAGTAGGAGAGTTGGGTATGAGGTCGGCAACTCCATTCCTTAGGAAACAACTTTGCGAAAAAACGTCAACCAGAATAAACAAGTTAAACCACTTAAACTCTGGCCTGGGATTTCGAAGAAGAATAATGACGATTTATGACAAAAGTCAAGATTCTATTTCTAACAACAAGAGCAACAACTAATAACGATACATGAAATGTCCGGACAATGTGAGATACCAGGAAATGAGATCAGTAATGGATACAAATGAGCAACCAGCAATCGCAATAGTTTTAGCTCTGTAAAGAACCTCCAATCTTTTTCGCGTATCAGTAAATTCAACAAACTATTGTTATCCAGAATGAAAAATGAAAACTCCACTGTCAAACCATCGAACTCAAATAGCTCAAGACTGTTAAAATAGATCACCTTTATATGACTTATGTTCTATAAAAGCGTTCGACACTTTTCTCGTTATAGTGTTTTCCATCTCAATTAATTACTTAACTCCTCCTGGATCCCCCCTGGGGCTACTGCCGGTCCCAAGCCCGGACAAAGATGGAGGGTTGGGTATTCCTATATCAATATAATAAGGACAAAATAAACGAGTAATGATTATACTGAACACAGTAATTAACTTGATAATTTGACAGAGTAAAACATCTTAATCGAGGATATATTTCAAGAAAGTACCCCTTAATAAGTAAATGAAACGACGGTACAAAATGAAATCTGTTAATAATGTACACTATATTTGAGTAAACTATCATCTTAAGAAGAATGAAGACCCCTCAATGAAGTAACTTTTTCTTTCCATGATATCGTTTTGTTAATCTATTCAACAAAATTTATGATTTCTAACACCCCCACGTTTTATTATAGAATTACTTACTTACGCATTTTACCCCTCGTTTGAGGAGAACAGGCCATCCACCAGCATTCTCCATTTAACTCTGTCCTGAACAATCCTTTCCAGTTGTCATTCATACTTTTCATAACCGCTTTTAATTCTCCGTGTAGTATATTCCTCGGCCTTCCTCTTTTCCGTTTCCCTACAGGGTTCCAAGTTAGCGCTTACCTCGTGATGCAGTTTAATGATTTCCGTAATGTATGTCCTATACACTTCCAATGTCTTTTCCTAATTTCCTCGTCAGATGGAAGCTGGTTTGTTATATCCCACAATAGGCTGTTGATGATGGTATCCGATCAACGGGCATTGAGTGTTTTACGTAGACAATTATTTATAAATACTTTTAGTTTTTAATGTTGGTTGTACAGTAGAATTAGTTTGATCTTCGTATTGAAGATTCCGAATTTGATGTTGGTTGATATTTACCTTGAGTTTCATATGTTCCTTAATTGTAGAAATGCTGTTCTCGCTTTGACAATCCTTTCCTTTACATCTGCCTCGGATCTTCCTTGTTTATTGACGATGTTTTCCAGGTACGTGGAAAGTTCTACCTCTTCTAGAGATTCGCCATCAAGTGTGAAATATTTACGCTATACGATTGTCAAACTTATGCGACAGTAAGAAAAATAACTTGACTCTCGCCTATATTAACATTCAGCAAAACATTTAACATTTTAAAAATCTTTTGTAACTCAATAATATTCATGTTGACTAGGCTAAGGAAGGAGACACTTTTCTAATTTCAATTATAAGTGCATACTATTGAACAGTACTTATTTGTATGTCTTGATGATGCCACAGGTATTAGGAGTTTGACAACGCTTTAACCAGTAACACCTTCTAATATGAATTGTACCCACCAAGTTAAATCAAAAGACAGAAGCGAGGAGGTTCGAAGATATATTTGATAGGCTATCAATATATCGGGGGTCGTCTGATCTAATCTGGCCAGCAATTGCAGGGGTTGTTGAGCACGGCGTTCCCACTCGTGATCTGGTCCGGATACATGACCGAGCGCCTTCGGCTAGGTGAGTCCATTAGAACTAATGTGATCAGCATCCAATGTTGAAAACTTACAGAGCCATTTATTTTGGGGATTTATTTACCGCTACAATCTGGTATCATTTAGTAACGAAAATTATCTTGATATAAGGGAGATTTTGTGAAGATGTTAGAATTTTCATAGTCTGAATCACGAGTTAATCATAGCTAGAACACCTGAGAAAACCACAAACTTCTGGACGGTTGATTCACCCTGATATGAACTTTTTGAGAACATCTGATATATGTATATCATAAAATGCTGGCTCAGTCACTAGAGTTCTACGATTAGGGCGTGGAGTGATGTTTTTGTTATCGACGCCAAGTGGGGTCGTGAGAAGTACCATACTTAAGAATCGAGAAAATTTCTACATAAATTTTTCAATAAAGTTAAAGCAGAATTATTTATTTTTTTATGTTTTCGAATAATGGTTGGGAGTGGTTTTTAATTACACTCATTTCGTCTTATTTGAGACTTTTCGACTGTATCTTGCTGTCTATATTTAATCAGTTATGAGATTACCGATCATTTTTCTTTTGTATTGTGGTTCTCTCAAAAACAGGTTTACGCATTTATTTTATGAATTATTCCTTGAAAACGTTCACTTTGCTAAAAATTAGAGACAAGAGTATCTGTGAACAAAAACGATTTGGGACAGATTATTTATTACTGTGGATGTATATGTATATGATAATAATCATGATCATAGTAATCTTTCTCCGAAATATTCACACTTCATAAATTTTGTTAATGTATCTGTAGTGCCATCGGACCCTAACCAAACGAATTTGGAAACCAAGTATATAATTACTGAAAAGACTTATATTCAACAGTTGACATGAAGAGAATGTTAACTATGAAGAACGCGGGAACATTAATTCAGTTAATCGGATTTTATGGCTTAGACTTTCAGACATGGTCATTCTTGTGTAACGTATCTCTTTTATTCATACTAAATATATTTTTCTATTTCCAGTATGAATGTATTCTCCATCATATATTGGTAATTGTTACGATATGACTAGTCAGTTTAGACAATGATGTAACTATCATATAATATCTTATAGATTAGGTAGTCACGTCATGATACATCTACAATTTTAGGATTACATCTATTAATAGAATAGTACTGATAACGAACTTGGACCATAATTCTACATATCTATCGATATTGAACACCTAATGGAAAGACGTTTGGTTGTTTGTCTACAATTGACCACAGTTAGCAAATTTGTATGAAACTGTTTTAACTTCCGTTATGATCAAAGTTAATTAGTGTCTCTGACATTATTGTTGACTCACGGTTCCAGTTATCGACTGCTTGTTCAGTGGGTTCCCAATGAAATCTATAAAACGATGTGGTACGGCTGAGAGCGTAATGGTCTACTCTCCTTCTGAAGATGACCGCACATACATAGTCAATGGAAGAAACGTTCTGCTCAATGCCCACTCTCTATGGAGATGTAATTTACAAAGCTGAGAGGACAAAAGTCGAATACCTGGAGCTTAGACCAGGTTAGTTGAATCAATGTAGTAGGCTTAAAAACTTCAATTCCAAACCAATGGTGTAAACGTTCTCCAGGGTCGTGAATATGCAAACGGAGTATGAACCTATTGGTGGCCATCAGCTTCCACGTCACCTCATCTGCTAAAATTCTTCCACTGCCCTGCGGACTAGACATATTGGTAAAAGGCTCAAAAATTTGCTCCTTACGATGTTCACCTGTCTCGGACTGGGTGTCCACTTACTGAATATTTGTAACTGCAGACTTCTATGTACCAGTCATTGCTGTAGACCTACTAAATTACTTAATTATGGACCTTCATTTTTTGGCTACATTTTATGCTGAGTCACGTCTAAGCATTCAACAGATCCGATAAGCGCCCCCCAAATACCCTATATAATCAGCAATATTACATACTACATCACAACTGCAGGAACATCTGTATTTTGAAAAGCATGCCTGCTAGCTTCTGAGACGCCAAGGTTAGTCAAAGTTCTAACAACTGTTTGCATGAGCCGGTCTTCAACTTACAGGAGGCAAATGGAAAACCGACTGCCATATATGGTAAGTGACATGTTTACCTTAATATGGGTTAACGCCAAATCATTTACCAAATTTTCGTTGTTGCAGATATTTCTATGCCAATCATTAGTCAAGACCTGCCACAACACGACAATTTAATCATCAGCATGCGCGAACGGTGATATGTGAACGGAAATACTAAACTATCTGCTTGTTGAACTTCATTTTCTGGTTACAGGTCAGGTTCAATTGCTATGAAGCATGTAATCTACCCATACTACCAACGGATACATGATAGGTACCATGATCTGTACCGAGCTCAACCAACATTTCTGTGTATAATCAACAATTTTGCACACCGCACCATAACTATAGGACCACCAGTATTCTCGAACTTATAAAGCTAAGGTCGTCCACAAACAAATTCTAGCACATTATGGACTTAGGAATCATTCGGACATCAAACAAACCATGGGCATCTCCTTTGCACATGGTCACTAAAAATGATGAAAATGGTTGACGTTCAACTGATGACGGTTGGTGAAGTAAAACGAAAGCCACCCCCACCGTCAACCATTGCTTCACATTCACGGTTTGACGGCCACCTTGAAAGATCCAACTGTTTTTTAAATCGACTCGTTTGAAGCCTATAACCGAAATCCCAAGGCTGCTGATGACATTCCTAAGAACGCTTTCATCCCTTTTTCAGTCTCTACGAACTATTGCTCATGTCTTTCGGTCCAAAAAATATTGCAAAAACTTTTCAGAGATTTGTCAGTGACGCATTCAGAGGTCTAAACATCGTGCACGCGTACGTAGACGACTTAGAGTGGTATTGGTCATAACCACAAAATCCTCAAAGCTTTAACTGAGACAACTGGGAAATAGATATTCATCACTTAACACAAAGTAAAGGCCAATAACGGTGAACGTGTGAACAATTTATTAAATTTATCAGATGGCATGGATCAGTTTTGAAGGCGTGGTCATGCTTATTCAACTTATCTCTTGTTCATGCTAAGCATATTGTTCTATCTTCAGCCTAATTGTGTTCTTTAGAAACGCCATACATTAACTTCTGATTGATACGATACGAGTCAGAATATATAATGATATAAATATAAATTAGATTTTCACATCATGACCAAACAGTACTAATAACAGTCTAGATCATAATTCCACAGACCTACCAATTGTAAGTTCGAATAGAGTGTTTCATTTTCGGCTTGTTTTTGAACGACTGCGAAAACATGGAATTACCGTGAAAACTGGGAAATGGCCGATCGTATCCGACAATATCAATCTTCTCGTGCACAATGCTGACTCTTGAGGTATCTGCTATTTGAAAAGCAAAGTGGCCATCATTCTGAACTACCCAGAACCGAACATAGTAGATCAGTTGCACGCATTCAACTGCCTTGTAAGTATCTATCAACGGTTCATACCGAATCGTGTGTCTGTCATGAAACCCTTGACGAATCAAGTTTTTGGAATCCCGAAACTCGACAATTTGGAAAATTACGCGTAGAAAACATCATCCACAGTTAAGAAAATTATCCCACAAGCAACCATGCTCGCACACCAGGAAATCAACGCACTAATTAACATTGCTGTAGATACATACAAATCGACAGTAGGAGAAGTCTTACAAAATTTGGTTAAGTAGCACTTGTCAACCTTTGGCGTTTCTCTGAAGATGGTTGTAAGACTTAACGTCGACATACGGAGATAATGAACTGCTAGCTGTGTATTGTGACGTACGGCATTTCCGACACTGTGAAAGACCAAGAATTCACACTGTTGACTGACCGCGGACTTCTCACATTCCCTCTAATTCGTCTTCAGACAAGTTCTGCGATCGGAAGTCTCGGGATCTAGACTGTATTCTCTGTTTAACCCTGATATACGACGCATTTTTGGCGACAACAATGTAGTCACAGACCCCTTGTCTCTGATATCTTCTCTCAACAGTTTTAAAGATAAGGGCCTTAAACTCTCCTAGCTTCAAAAAACACTGACTTTCGTCAGAAAGTGCTGGGATATAATAGACGCAAAGTCTTCAGTACGTTGCACAAACATTCTCATCGAGGTATCGAAGAAACCATAAAGCTCACAGCAGAACGGTTTTGCTGGCCTGGTATGAATATGGACATAAGGGAGTAGGCCAGAAATCCAAGGTGACTAGACACAACAAATGTCCCTTGTGGTCTTTCGGTACTCCGGATGCTCGTTTCAATCACGTTCATCTGAATTTGGGGGGACACTTACGAGACTCAAATGGATACTTTTTCCTCTAGGATTGTGTGAATCGTTTCGCACGATGGCCACAAGCATTACTCGCTCAAGACATTACTGCTGAAACAGTGACCCCTGCCTTCGTTGAAGGATGATTGGCAAACATTTTCTGTCCTTAAACTATCTTTATAGACTGTGGATATCAGCTCGAATCTGAACTTTCATGTTGTCTTACAACACTACTGTGAATCACATGGGACTAAACGACAACCCACCACTCCCAAGTTACCAGATTTGCAAAACGATTTAATCAACAGTTCAAAGATTCATTCTTAGCTGCAAACGTTTTACAGTGGATTAACTCTCTTGCATTCGTTTTAGTCGGTATTCACAATGTAATGAAGGCTGATGTTAGACACTGAATTAAACTCATTCACTGGACGATATTCCAATTTCCAAGAGAATTCGAGGACCTTTTGTCTTCAACGAATATGGATCTGAACTCTTACACGAGCAGGCTCACAAAAAATATGCGTTCAGTTGAATTTTTTCCATTCGATGTCAAACACCTGATGTTTTATTCAACCTGCCCTACGGTATACTACACACTTGTTTCTACCTCGTGACCCATTTCGACTACCTTTTGAGAAGACATCCGGAAGACCCTTTAAAAATCTTCAGTGTGAACCTAAGTACTATATCCTCGACTATCTTAAGTCCACCTACTTAGGAGGGCACTCTATTTATGTTGGATTTCCTAAAGAAAGATTCAAACGATGCAAGCTTCGTGATTATGCTGCCACTTTTAATAATTACCTATGACGAAACTTTGCTAGAATCTAGGAATTTGCCTAAAACAGCGCGATTTGGAAGAATGGTATGCTTTCCAGTAAACTTGAAGGACTACTGAAGGTTTTAACTCACGTCCCACGACTTTTTGGTTGTATTCTCAGGTTTTCTATAGAATCGTGTCCCAAAACATTTTTCTTCTCAATATATTTACATATGTGTGTAATAACTTTTCCCTAGAAAATTCCAAAAAAATCCTTTTTGGGTTAAAAATGTTTACGCAGACCCATGGTTTATATGCTCATATATATACCGAGCTTGTGTTTGCACGTTTTTCTTCCTTACGTGAGTGACAGTGTGGCTTGACATGCACTTAGTTTCTCGTTTTTTCTTTATCGGGACGACTGGAAGAGATGAAGAGCAGACAAGGAGTAGGGTGCGCCGAAATTGTGAATGATTATTTTATGTTATGTTGTAAGACATGACCTCTTTAATGAGGTTATGCAGCCTCGCTGGAATTACAAACCCCACATTACGATAGATCAAGTTTTATCTCACAAACAGATACCAAATGACCAAAATTAACTCTTAAGCATCTACACCTCCACCAATAACTAGAGCTGTTGTGCGGGGTAGTGTCTTGAGTCCATTTCCTTTTCCAATCTACATCAACAGTGTATGTAAGTGTTTGAACACAGGTATGACCTATCTTCACGCTGATGATTTAAAACTCATCCATAAAAAGCACATTTGCGACGTAAGTAGTACTATGCAAACAATCTAACGTGAACACGACAAGGTAGACAACCGGTGCAAACACTGGAAGTTGGAGCTCAACACAGAAAAAATGCGTCTGGCTATGTATTGGAGACACATCTCTTAAGATAAAACAACCATAGAGAACACACTGTCTTTACTTACATTGGTAACTTAACTAGGAATGCATCACTTACACAGTCTTAACTTATCTGAACAAACCCCAAGAAAAGAGTCTAGAATGAGGAACTTGCTTGGCTTCATTCTTTGCTACTTCTTTTAAAACTTAGTGTAGTACCTATCGTTTAATACTGTTCGTTTTTATTTTTCAACCTACGCCTATCCGATATACTTAAGGTGGAAGAAATACAACGATATTTCACCCGCATGATTCACTCATTGCCTATTGTTCCCGATGCCATATCATAGAACTGGAACCCTCTTTGAAAAGAAGGCTTGAGTCTAATTTGATTCTCTACTTCAAACTCTCCAAAACCTTACATTTTCCACATGCAATATAGTTCTTGCCCACGACTCACATGAATAGGACTTTCGGGACAAAGTATCTACGGTTAAAACTGAGAAGCACAAATAAAAAACTGGTAAACTTCTTCCTCATAGAGTATGCATTAATATGGAACAGTCTTTCCTCTAAATACGCATGGCAGATGAATTACAAACGTTTGTAAGACTTATTGATCAAGCCTTCGCTTGCACTGGTGTAGCACGATCGAACACATCTGGGTCCCATTCAGATATCATTGGCCCTCTACAAGTATAGACTCAGTTAGATTATAAGTTCGGTTTGCCCCACTTTTCTACTGTGCAGTTGTGTTAGATACTTTTCCCTCCTTAATTTTTTACTTGAAGCAGACAGGTAACTCACTGAACCTGTCGATGCTGCTCAACTAAACTTTGTTGCTAAGGGACGCTCTCTATATAATATACCCTTGTGGGCCAGGGTAATTTTACATTGGTTTTCAGGAGAACCAGACACCATCCGAACCTTCACGTAAAAACCCAAACAGTACAGCTCAACCCCGTTTAGCAGGGGAACCAGACGCCGTACAGGCTTTGAGGCGTATGAAGGGACGCTCTCTACGACCATAAAAAGTCAAGAGAACCGCACAATTTACCGCCCGCTACCAGTGGTCTTATATCTATGGAGCCTATAACCCATCAACCGGTTAGGAAAGTGTTAAATAACAATATCATCAAAGTTAACGTGAGTTCCTTTTTGCCTATTCATTATCAGATTTTTACTCTGCTGTACACTACGTTGACTTGACGTTGGTTTTATTTCGCCAGTCGTTGCCTTATCTACTTTCCTGCCTACTTTGGTAAACAATTATCCTAAAATATACCCTTCTTAAGCCTATACTCTGATTGGAAACCTATACTTTATACTATAATCAGTTAAAACATTGTGTCGATGCCTTACCCACAGTCCATAATTTGTGAATACCTGATAAGTTTTTGAAATGGTACTTATAGAAATAATGCTTTGTAACAGTATGTGAAACACAGAGCATCGTATGTAGCGTGATATCTATCCGAAAAGAGCTTAAATAAGACTAACATCACAAAGGTAGGGAGGGTGGAGTTACTGACGAGCAAGAGTTAATGGTGAGCATGATGACTTCAATCCACCCGTATTTGTGGTACAGAACATTTTGTTTATATAAGCCTCGTTAAGTTTGAGAACAATTCAATCGATCTGTGATATTGAGGTTGTTCTCTTACGCCCACCATTCAGACTCAGGTTTCCAATTTTATGCTGGAGTAGCTATCCTAATAAGACAACTTGTAACATGCTAACTCGGAATTTTAAGCAAGGAAGGTGTGGCTTGTATCGAATGAAAAAATGAAATAAAATCAGAATTAAAAGATAGAATCAATAGTTTTCTTAACATTTTATTCTCTTAACGCACTTTCCATTCTAATAAACAGTCCTCTTTATTCCAACTTTGACATACCTCCCATTATTTGAACCTACTCTACATTGTTAAATATTGTAATTCATTGTTCTTTATTACGACATTCTCTCATCTGAACTCTCCAATCACATTTCACTCTAGCTAGTATGGATTTAATCTAATAATTTATCATATCTCTGTCTGTTCCGCTACAAAATGTCAAACATTCTTTATCGTTCATATTCAAGTGTGTTTCTGCTCCTCTGTTTCTCATTTTTTCCAGAATCTTGCTTTGAGGGCACAGCTATGAAACTTCTGACATCTGACCTTTAGAAAACGCCCATATCAAGTTTATTCCATAGTTCACGCCACGCGTTCTACAAATCAACTTTATAACAGCCATAAACTTAAGAAGTTGCATTTCATAAATACTTAACATGACCAGAATTCTAACGCAGTTATGTCGAGATCGAATCTAGTATGTTATGTGGACGCAATAACACTTCGGAAAATATTTTTAAGACTGTACTCAGTGTAATACTAAAGTATAAACCTAATCATTAACGCACCATGACATCTGTACGAATATACTGATATCCACTTTCACTGATTTGAACTGTTTAACGATACTACTTGGGAAGCATTCTGTGAACCATCAAATGTTTTAATTTGTATATCATTCCTGTAAAAATGGCATTCACCTGCCATTGCAGAAAGATATTATCATCAGCATATAATTACTTATATTATGGAACGTCGACCGAATGCTGCTTGATAAAGAAAGCTGCAAGAGTATCGGTTACCAATGGAATGTTCGTTTGATATAATATTCTGGCTGGCCTTATTTTGGAGATAACGAAACGAGTTAGTCGTTGCAGTAAACAAATTCGTAAAAGAAATAGTTATGTAAGTCCTTGACATTGATGCTAACCTCATTAGTTTGACTGGACACACTGTGGCTGAAGGCAGTCGGTCACAAATCCGCACCAGGTCACCAGTGGGTATGCCGTACTACGCGTCCCTTGCAACTACTAACCAGCTTAAATCAAACGATTCTCAACATATAGGCAAGTTTCCAGTTATATCTTCGGACACATTATTCACTGACTACTTATTTGACTGGGTTGATATCTTCCAATTATAAAGGTATTACGTAAGAAAGAGTTGTCAAACTTCAAACTTTGTGGCATTTTTAATTCACTTTAGATAGAACATGAAGAAACCCGCACAAAAATCTGTGTAAATTTTTTCGCCAATCGAATCATTAATTTTTTGTGCTCCCTATAGGAAGCTGTTGTAACTTCACACTCAGGTGAATCATATGAAAGAAGGTTCGACAACTAACTTAGTTCTTAACTTCATTTTATATAATGAAAATAACAAGTATCTCTATTCTCCGTAATCACATGTACTCTGCTACAACATGGACATAGACACTTCAAAACGACCAGTCTGCTAATTCTGCTAAACAAATTTGAAGTTAAAATACAACAAAATTCTGTAATATGTTAGTTAAATCCTGAACGGGTAGTCATCCCGTGACACAAAATATTTATTTGCATAGTACCTTATTGTCTATTGAACTGACCTAGAGAACTTTGCGTAGGCTTTGCTTCCAGGTCACCTATCTAGTAATGTCTGATCCAGATGTTAAAAAGGTATTGACTAGAAGTACCTCATCTTCTTTAAAGGCTATTGAATCACATAGACAGAAAACTGTTATGGCGAACCAACAAATTAGCGTAATAAATTCTCAAATAGAGTCGCTTAACATAAAGTTCAGGCGGTCACAGTTAATTGAGAGTGAATTAGTTACCTTGCCTGAAGATGTAGCTACTTACAAAGCATGTGGGAGAATGTAATTTGCCTAAAAGTATACTATTAAATATGTGAAGGTTCATCAAGAAGGCTAGGGAAACTCTAATTGAAGATATAAAGAAGGACAGAGATAAGATCACTGATTCTATTGAGATTTCACAGGTAAGATTACTTTTAATAATTACTTTGCTATAGAAAGCCAGAGATACAGTAAATAAAGAGTTAAGTGAGTCTAAAGAGGCGTTGCGTGAGCTTTTAAGTTCAAAGCAGTCCTGACAATAACTTTATATAAGAGCGAGTTGTGATTGTATAGTTTGAAATATATTCATTCATTGCTCTATGTTTGAATGCTCATTAATTCATCTTCTAGCCAATATGTGTGCCTTCTGCTTGTTATGGTGCGTAGTGATGGATAAAAAAATTGTACAGCTCCTCAGTAAGTGAGAACTGTCGCGAAAGTAATTGCTGCAGACATATGGTTCCTCTATTTACTATTCGGTCAGTTTGACTTATTCCAAACGCACTGTTTGTAACCATCCAGTAGCACGATAATAAAGCGGTGGCTAAGTCGTTATGGCATCCGAACCACTCTCGATCTACATCAGTTGCCCAAACGAATAAAACAATCAGCCTTCACATTCTGAGTGTGGTTCAAAGCTAACTACACTCATCTGTGCCTGGTGAACCAGTCAACAACTGCAGCACATATGTAGTTGCGGATATACTTGCTAGTCAGTAGTTACTTGGTCTCAATCAAATAAGTACTTGACTAAGAATAACTACTTGCTTTTGGAAATTAGCTCCACATATGTTGAGTAGAAATTTTGGTCGTTTTAATGCACAGAATGTAAAAAAACGATTATTTTTCATGAATCAAACTTTGATCGTCTTGATGAATAAAAAAATTTCACATTTGTGACAATTGTATAAACCATATATAAATATTGCATGTAAACTTCAGAGTCCATTATGGTAATGTAATCTCTGATAAAAAATTTTATTCACTTCCTAATCTCGGCATAAAACAGCGGGTTTCCGTTGGGCTGTATTTGGCACAGTAAGTAGCGTATTATAATAGCTCGTTCAGACACAATACAATATGAAGAAACTAGTCCGTAATTCCACCACCAAATACTTTCAGTTAACATTTTCTCTGCGTAGAGTGGTGGTTAAAGGTAGTTAACAAAAAGCCATTGACCTACGTTTCGTGCTGTTTAGGACTCGGAGATGTATTCACGATTGATTGGTCACGGGGAAATGGTTATTATCAGTTCTGATCGAATTCTATGGAGTATGTTGGGAATCCGCCATGGAGCATCAATCTCCTCAGCATTACGGGTACAAGTTCCTGACGACTGCCAAGTAGCGCGAAATATAGGTCGAGGGTTTCATGTTGACCACCTCTTACCATTACTTTATATATCAACGTAGTGGACCCAATTTCGAGTCATTTATACTAGGAACCATATTACAAATTGATCGATAGGACTCGATCAGAGAAACTAAACAAACACAATCTTAGTCACTACTCACTGACCAATCGATTGTAAGGCTGCTTTGTATAGCTAAGCAACAGCTTTTTATTCCGAATAGCGGAAAGCATCATATTCAATACATAATTGGTCTGATCGCCTGAAAGCTACAGATTTATGAGATGTAGGTATGTCTTTCCTGAAATCATGGGATTGATCTGATCAAATAGTTCAAGAAAAAAAACCCAAGACAGTTCGTCAAGTATGTCGACTGCCTAGACTGGCACACGGTCTTTTAGAAGGTAATATCAACATCCCAGCAGTGGACTAATTCTTGACGTCATTTGAAGAGAAGTCTCTGATGCCTGTTATATTGTTTGATCTTTAGGTGTGCCTTGGCGTTATTCTTTTTATATCTGAAGAGCGTCCTGTTTGCATCATGTAACATACGCTTGCATAGTGATATTACGTATCTTGAGACACTATCAAATACAAGTACGCAACATATCTAGTGGTCTTTTGCGCGTCGCCGAATACAAACCACTACTAAGGAATGTAGGATTGTCCCTCTTACTACTGTTTCTACTTCAACCATAACGTGAATGAAATAGAAGGGGAGTTGGTATGTACCCATAGCTATGATGCTTAGGATACTCTACTTACACATACACGTCACCAACATGGACTGTCCTATTACTGTACTACTCTGTGCCTTTCACTTTTGTTTCGTTCAGCTTTTTAATAAGCTAATTCTGTAGTGTTTCTCAATTGTCGAGTCATAAAATTGGGGTTCTATATTTAATTCGAATTGTTATCGTTATTTTACCTACGTGAAGTACAGAGATAATCTTTAAAACTCGGATCCCAAATGGTAGGTTATGATCACTTGATTGACCCTAAATATACTTTGGCCTAGGAAACAGATTGGTAACAAGTCCTCACATACAAACTCGAGCTTTATTTACTGAGTTGCATCAAAAATTAAGACGACATTGAGCGTAGCTATTGGTTACACTTACATCATTAGACATCACCGCATGCGTTGATAAGAATGAATATTACACAAGCCAACGACAGGTATCACGAAAACTGCTTTATCCAATGCAATGGGTCTTAATTTTATGCCATTAAAAATGGTAGTTAGAGAGTGGTATGTCAGATAAAACTGACTATAATTGATAGGAAAAACACGATACAAACAATTGACTTAGACAAGATCGGGGAAGGGAGTAAATATAGCGAGTTGTCTTTTGTGCAGAAAGAAATAAAATGGAGACAACAATGTACATGTTGATGATTTGATTAATAACAATGGTAGTCTTTATCATCTTCGAATATCGCCAAAATTAAAATTGGATTGTGCCCCAGTACCGGCTTTAATTTCTGCGATTGCGTCATCAACCAAGTTCAAACGCTCGCGAAGTTTTCTAAGACGTTGTTCTGCAGCAAAACTTCCTGTATCTGACTCAAATGGTTCAGATCGATCAATAGTTACACCAGGTCCTCTGCTACGATGACGACTACGAGCACGTTTAGCACCAAAACTATCTGTAGAGTCAACGATTGTTAAATCAGCTGATGATTTTTCGCAAATACTGACATCTGGTACGTCGTAGTTAACTCTGCGATATTGTTCGCGATCAAGGCGAATAATTTTAGGCAATATGTCGACATCTGCATGAGGTGATCGGCTCCTGAAATCCATCATTTCTAAACCATGAGGTGTTCTCGGTCTAATGATCCTCTCCTTAGTTGGCATATTGAACTGACTAACAGCAGTACGTCTATTCTCAGGATTGACAACTCTGTGCAGTTCGTCAACAGACTGATTCGGATAGTGAGCACCAGGCAGACGTGAATCTCGTTCCGGACGTTGCCGTATTGGCATTTCCTCGACGCCTGAAAAATAATATCAGATTATAGGATTATTTTATAGAAAGCAGGTAATGAATGATTATGATAATTAAGACTGGCTGGATAGTTAACAGAATTAAAGTTCTAAATACCACAAAAAAGAAAAGCTAGACAACAGGAAGATTAAATAGAAAAGAGTGAAATGGTGAATCGTTGAGCTTCAGGATGCTAGTATTCATGATTTAAATAGAATAAGGGTCTAAAGGACGAAACTTGCTTTATTACCCTATGAATATGAACCGCTCAGAGGTCATATTAATTTCTGCCGTTTATCCTATTACTTCCATCCACCTTCAGTAGGCCCATGACTTACAAACTTTCGAAACAGATAAAATCAGCTCGCCCAGTCTCTTCAAAAACACCAGTTGTACCACAAGCTAGATTGTTTATCAATAAAAGGACTAATAAACTACACAATAGTTCAATCTGTATTGGTTTACAGCTGTGAAGCAAGACCATTGAAAGTGGGAGACGTGAGTGGATTGGAAGTACTTGATCATAGGTATATTCGAACCATCACTACTCATATACGACAGAACTGATCAACTGGGCAATGGTTAAGTTGAATATGTAGCAATAAGGGCAAATTGATTGACGAGGTCTTATATTACTGAGGTGGTTGATATATACGTTATGTATGCCATACGACTCTGACGCGCTATGCTGAACCAGCAACAAGAGTGAGTTGGTGATAAGTGGAACACGAACATATCATACTGTTGAATAAGTCTATCGAGCTATTGAATGTTGGCCTTGAAGTGTATGCATGACAGTGCAAACTTCGTAGTTAAGAGATTAATAAGACAATAATGGTGAATTACTTAATAAACTGGTTGATTTTGATACAGATCGGAGTGCGATGGACATTCCTGCTAATTCCTACGATGTTATTGCTCTAGGAAATTGACTGATATTAAACACATTACATAAAACAAACTGAATCAAATATGCTATTCCTCTTGTAATCTCTCATGCAGTCCTGGCATCAAAACAAATAGAACAGCGTTGTTGGTTGAGAAAGCTCATATTTTATGATAGCTAAATTTATCAGTTCCCAGTCTTATTAAAAAACCATACACAGGATGAAGCTAGTTAATTTTTTGCTACAAATTACTGCATAGTATTTTTAATTTAATTACCTCATTCTTATCAACACATACCAATTAATTGTTTATAGAATATTAGTAAAATAAACTAACCAGAGGGATAGGATCGTTTCATAGGTTGTATAGGTTTCTGAATAAATTGATCTGTCCCACGTGTTCTATGCGTAGGACGTTCATTAAAATCTGATTGCTTAGTATATCGAACGTATTCTAATGGTTCACGAGGATCAATACTGTTTAGTAACGTGCTACGTCCTACATGTCGACGTGTTGCATTCTCATCAATCTCTTTTAGGCTTGTACGTTGCGTGTCTTGACGAACACGTTTACGACCACTTGGACGGACAGCCTCTTGGTCATGTTTAATGAGTGGTGCTTGACGACCTGCAGGATTATGTCGGACTGCAGCAGGTCTACCTGAGTCAGAACGAGAACGGCCACTAGATGGCGATCTGGAAGAATTAGAAGAGCTAGAACTGCCAGATGCCTCTGAAGAGGCTGAAAATGATTTTCGCCTATAAGTCGGTCTTCCACGCACAGGTATGCTTTCCAAATCTGTTCGTTTATGTCGACGTGGTCGTCTATTCTTGTTCGCCGCTTCAGCAGCCGCTCTTCGTCGCTCACGTATTTCCAATGCAGCCGCTGCGGCTTCTGCCTGTAAACGAACTTGAGTCTGTGTCATGGGCATGTTAATAATATTAGTGCCAACAGTAGAATGTTGGTTAGTATCAATAGGAGACGTATGACGATGCAATATAGGAACACCAGGAGGTCGAATTTGTCGAGATTGGGGTGGTGGTGATGATGGTTGAGGTGGCAGGCGGTTAGTAGATGTACGAGAAGGTGCAGCATTCGCAAGTGAGCTGATACCTACAGGTGCAGCCTAAAATACAAAAGTACAACAGTGTTTAAAGTTAAATTTCATTCTAGTTTCAATTAACTGATGTTAACCCTAACAAAAAACCATTTAGATTGAGCTGAGAAGTAATCGAAGGTTAATAAACTTACCGATTGGATGACATGACGAATAAAACTAATAATACTTCTCAATTAGATTTTACCTATAATTTTCTTTAGAATTTCTATCTATGCACATATGACAATGATTATTGACTGAATCAGTTAATATTACACTTTACAACTGTCTTGAATCCATATATCAGCAAGAATGCAGAATAATTCATAGGTTGGAAATAGAATTTGAATTTCATAGGCACAATTAATTTCCTTTGACATTGTAGATATATCGTACTAATAAGTGGTATCTAACATGAAACTTAGATCAACTAGAGTTTCTATTCTGATTGCCTTTAACTACTCTACTTAACAACAGAATTATGTTTTATCACATATAATAACACAGAAAGCTTAACATTAGATAACGGATCTTCTTTTAGTTACATTCAGTTGTATTTACCTTATCATATAGAATATTAAAAAAGTGGTAAACTTGAAGAATCCTTTACCATACACTTAAAGTGTCAATAAGAAACATTTAATCAGTGGATAAATAAGGTTTTGTAGTTTTTATTGTTACGAAATAATGAAACAGAATAGTTTTAATTCAACTTCTCAAAATGAATAACTGTCGCTTAATTTAATGAAGTAAGAAATGAGAAAGTGATCAAATTAGATTCTCTATGATGATTAGTTGCTATTTAACTTATCAATTTAGTTTATATGTACAAGTAACAAGGACAATAAGTACGTCGAGTGTATGAAAAAAAATTCTTTATGGCAACTTGATAATCAAAAATTGGTATGAAATTTGCTAATTTATATGATCATTGTAAAACTATGTGAAGTCAGTAGCTAAGTAGATAATACAATGATGTTTGAAATAAATGACACTAGGTTCGACTCTCAGGATGAACATCAACTCTGGGATCCAGGTACATTTAGTTGATGAGCTTCAGATAGTACGAAAATTGCACCCTAGAAAGCCCATTGCTAACCTTTGGTTATATTAAAGTTTTCGTTCAAATTTTAATAAAATTACCTTCATTCTTGGCGCCAATGTTAAACGAACACCAGGACGATTTGGTGGAAGTTCACCAGCAGCACCGCCAGTCGAAACTGACTGAGCAGAATTTACTACAGTGTTTGAAAGAGTATCAGTATTACTGGAACGGTATAATGCTTCAGGTTCAATGTGTTGTTCCATAACAACTGGACAGTTTTGATCATTAATGGTACTAGTTTGACTGTTGGGCATATCATTTCTTGCGTTTTCTGGATAACTGACAGATTTTGGAGCCCAATTAGTCAAAGTAGATGGTCTAGTTGCGTCATCTGCAAATGGGCTACGACTTTTCTTTCTGCGTAATGGTGACGCTATTTAACGAAGAAATAAACAGGTGTTTTTAAGGTAGGCGGGATGGTTAAAAAAAAGATTGAAACGAAAACATTCGACAAAATATTATGTTGAAACAACTAAGATACAGTTAGTTACAAATGCAAAAAAAACATTGTTGTACAACTTCGAAGTATTTTGTTACTAACAACATAAAACATATCTACATATTCACTCTGTTTTGGGACAATTGTTTGCGAAAACAGTACAGAAGCAAATTTAGACATTTCGAGTTTAAACTAGGTTAGTAGTGGACATTGTGTACATGTCTGAATTAATTCAGAAAACTATGATTATAAGACAGTAGAATATGTTGTTATGCGTGGACTTCGAAGAAACAATCAATGTACGGTGGCAATCTGGTCACCGTCTTATACAGGAAAAACTCATTCACCGATGCTTCTTTACAGAAATGTGAGTTAACCTATTAATTGAATAGTCTAAGAGGTAACCAGTTTTTACTGACATGTAGTTAATATATTCTGTCTTACTTTAGTAGCGAATTATAAATTAACACTGAAGATTGTACGCTGTTTGGATTGATTCTTCTAAGTTTTAGCTTAACAATATGTGTAAAACACATCAGCTGTTTTGGAAACCACATACATGATCTAACTATCATCAACTCAACTCTATTTCATGAATTAATGGAGGGAAATGACCACCCCAATTTTCCCCAATATCAGTTTATGAAGGGATATTGTTATCAAATAACTGGAATAACAGAAGGACCATGTGAAAAGCCAGTTCTATTGATCCATAGATTTAAAAAAAAATTAATTCGACTGTAATCTTTTGTATCTCATGACTGGTGAAAAATAATTAAACCAAGGAATTAGAAGGAATCCTGAAGACAATCATAAACAAACTAGCCGGTGGTTCATTCTTCAGGGATGCATGCATGTGATATCCCTAAGTAAGTAAACTAATTAACTAACTAACTGGAAGGAGACAATAGACAGTGATCCATCCCACTAAACTGAAGCAACTGTAATTGTAACTCGATTTTATCTACTAACAGTATATGTACTCTTCACTAGATGTTCGGATAGAGTCACATAAAATTCAAGAAAACTGTTGTTCCGTGGCGGGGTGTTGTTTACAAAAATGAGAGGACGAAAAG
This sequence comes from Schistosoma margrebowiei, assembly GCA_944470205.2. Lineage (NCBI taxonomy): Eukaryota > Metazoa > Platyhelminthes > Trematoda > Strigeidida > Schistosomatidae > Schistosoma > Schistosoma margrebowiei. The sequence continues at coordinate 22,885,222 of OX104029.1, read as the reverse complement.
CGAATGTCCGGCGCTTTGACCGGATTCCAAACTAATAATGCACATGGGCTCCAGTATCCTGCGGGAACAAATGCCGTATGAACCAATTGTTGGTCACCGGCTTCCGTGGGACTGCATTTCCCTACGATGCTCCACTGCCTTGTGGATCAGACCTTCAGGTCGAAGGCTAGGGGAGTGACCCCCCAAGAAAACCACCTGTTTCGGTTTAGTCACCCGGGCAGTATCACAGCCCTCATACATATTAAATGAGATTTATATGGCGCATATGTATTTGGTACCGCCTTGTACCAATATCTATGTGTTAAAATAAATAAATAATAATGTTCCGTACACTGGTACCGAGTCCAATTAATTAGTTGTATCGCTAACCTTATAAAAGTCAAGGTCTTTACAGTTCGCCATAAGCTCTGACTCGACCGGTAGTGTTCGAGTAAAGAGCCTTCACAAGGTTTATGTACTTCTGAGGTACACCTTTCAATGACAGACACTGCCACAGAATCTCACGGTCTACGGAGTCAAATGCTACTTTTAAGTCAAGGAAGACCACCATTGTCGGACGCCGATAAGTATGCCTGTGTTCTAGAACCTAACGAATGGTGAATATGTGGTCGATGCAGCCACGATCAGGTTTGAAGCCAGCTTGATTCTCTCGTGTTTGCAGTTCACGAGTCTTAGTTAGGGGTCCTAAAGTTATCGAGGCTAGAATTTTAGATACTATATTAGTTAAACTAATCCCTCTATGGTTGTCACAGGATGATATGCAATCTTTCTTTTATATATTATCACCTCTGAATTAACAAGTTTCATGAATCCGGTGTTCATCTTGTTGTGCTAATGAAGTGACAGACCAGTTTAACTAGTCAACTAATTCGATCTGTTATCAAAAGAAATTAATCAATATATGTTAGTTATTTAGAATTTTGTGATCAGTGAAAACCTCAACAACAGTGGTACTTACCAACACCACTTCGTCTATTCCGTACATGTTGTGGGCCAGGAATTACATCAGGTAAACGTTCATGACGATGAACATCACGACCATTCTCACCTCCAGAAGATGGACTACGAGACCAGGAACTAATTGTTTAAAAAATATTAATTAGAATACAGATATCAAATACTACTTTTGTTAATTTAGTTTGGGTCGTATAAATTTTTGATAATCACAATTTACCCACGTAAATGTGCTATTCATAGTTTTGTCTATAGATTGAATTCGAAATGTCTCACATAACATTTTATACTGGATTTTCATGTTCACAATAAAACTTGAATTAGGGAGTTGTCGTCGCATCAAATGTTATCTTTTTAGACTTAGTTGTCCTGTTGTTGCTATAGTACACCCAAACTCCGCTTGGAGCTCTTTCAGAGTTACTGCTGATCCCAAGTTCGGGCAAGGTAGGGTTAAGGATGGGATTGGAAGTCTTATCCCGTAAATAACCTTACTAAAGAAAGATGTTTGACAATTTTTTTTGAAAATTCAACCCTATCACAACATATCACTATTGGAGTATCGACCACGAATGCCCTGGTACGGTGGAGAGTGGGGAGAGTCTGCTCTCCCTCTCCAAATGCTCTCACATGACCACGCGTATATAGCCTCTGCCAGCGAAGTCCTACTCACTGCCTTCTCGTGGCGGGGGTGTTGTTTACGAAATTGAGAGGACGAAAAGCGAATGTCCGGTGCTTTATCCGGGTTGGTGGACATGGAGAGTCCACCTAGGGGAGTTGGAAAACCCTGGTTCCAAACCAATGGTGCACATGGACTGGCCCCAGGATCCTGAAGGAACAAATGGATTATAAAATAATCGTTGGTCACCGGCTAACATGAGACTGCATCTCCTCACAATGATCCACTGCTTTTGGATCAGACCTTTTGGTCGAAGGCTCCGAGTGTGGTCCCTAAGAAAACCACCAGCTTCGGTTTGGGGACCCGGGCAGTATCCCAGTACTCACATAAATCGAGTGATTTAGGTGGCGCATATCTATTTGTTGCCTCCTTGTACCAGTGTTTATGTGTTTAAATAATAAATATGTTTCATAAAGTAAATTATAAGTGGATATTTGATTTCCGATAACTATGATTAACAGTTAAATATAATAAATGATTATACAACACAACTTACGTAATGTATCGTTTTTCTCCAGTATCCTTATCACCAGGAGTTGGTGATTTTGAAGATGAATGAGAACGTTCTTTAGTGTGTCCATCACCTAATCAAATTATATATATATACGAATATAATTTAAGTGTATATACAGCAAAATTGTTGAACATATAAGTTAATGAATCGTTTAGGTATTTCTATATTACATTATTCTCTTTCAAGAAAGATACAGAGGATATTTGATATAATAATAATAATAATAATAATAATAATAATAATAATAATAATAATAATAATAATAATAATAATAATAGTATCAATGATAGTAGAAAATAACATTCAGCAAAGACAATGTGATTCGAGTTGCCACACCATATTAGCACAGAGATGCAGTTGTCGACTCAAATCCCGTAGTGGTAGAGGTAGTAAAAGTATAAGCAGTAATCGGAAACATTAGGATTTGAAGATGTTATTCAAGGAGTATAATACAGTGAAATAAATTTAAAAAGAGAAAAAAAAGAGACAAGAAGAATTCAGAAGATTAGAATTTGGGAGAACACAAAGAGTGGATGCACTTGCGCCATTGCAAACGATTTTGAGCCATGTCATTCAGGGTCTCTAACCATCGGTTGCTATCATCTCGCGGTCCCCAACCAGGTAGTCCACACCTACCAACATGACTCAGTCCATTTGTCAGTGACTTCATGGACTTGTGCTATGTTTTGGTCTGGCCGACCCCAGCTTTCTTCCAACCTACTCCTACACCAATGAACATCGCACGTCGAGGCAGTCGGTCGTTGAGCACACGTAACACATGTCTCAGCCATCTCAACTGATGAAGTTTCACTACTTCATCAATCGATTTGCCATCCTTACCTAGTACCCGTTTCCTGACAACTGCATTACTTGCTCGGTGGTCCCAGGATATACGAGCAATATTTCGAAGACACCTATGATCGAATACTAGTAGTCTACGAATATCCTCTATTCTTACCGGCTACGTTTCACTGCCATAAAGTACGACGGAACGAACTGCTGCGCAGTAAACCCATCCTTTGGTTGGTAGACGGATAACTCGCCTACGCCATAAATGACGTAAGTTGGCAAAAGCTAGTCGAGCCTTCTGTATCCGTGCCGAGATTTCGCCACACACCAGACCACAAGGGCTGATGAGACTTCTAAGATAAGCGAGGCGGTTAAGATGTTCAACTGCGTCACTCCCTATCATTAGTTCGTGTGTCGATGCCACCCAATCCCGAAGCAATATTCTGCATTTCGAGAAGAAAAAATGAATTTGTGGAATAAAAAGTATAAAATATTTCGAAAAGTATGGGAGATTTGTGGAGATTGTAGTATTTTCACAGTTAAAATCATGAGTCGATCTAAGCTAGACCACCATGAAAAACCCGGAAACATTGGACGGCCGTTTCGTCCTAAAACATGGAATTCCTCAGTAGTGTGCATCTACGATCACACACGCTGGACTCTAATCCAAGACTTCGGTCTCATGAGAGGACGCTTAACATCTAGACCACTGTACTGAAAGATGGTGTTAATGTCTAACTTCACTTAATCAATGATCTTGTGCAACCTTTTCTCCATTGCTTGCGAGATATAACTGTCTCACACCTGACACATTGAACGCTACTGGTTATGGTTTCTCGCTAGAATTCCAGGAGTTATATCTTGAAGCTAGTCACTAGTGAGTTCCACATGTGAAGTCGTGGATTCGCACTGCTCAGTAGTCCCATATTAGGATATAATAGCCGTCTATTGCTTTCAGGTTTCTAATGGTGGTCTAGTTTAAATTAACTCATGATTTCAACCATGGAAATACTTTGAAAACTCAAGATCTAAGAGGAGACAAATAGTGAATACATCTATTCTGTTGCAACTACATACATACATATCCAACCATTAGTTGAACATTTACGTGGACTCTAGCCAGGTAGTTTGCATCTGCCGACATAGCTCAACCTAACAGTCAATAGCTTTGTGAACTGACGCGCCACGTCTTGACTAGATAGCCTCTAGTTTTTCTCCAACTTACTCGTACATTAACAAACATCGTGCGTCAAGGTATGAAGTTGTTGGCCGTACGTAATACACTTTTGCTATAAATATGCTCAGACAATCACTTCTGTTTAGCAAGTATCAACCTTAATCTTGAATAGAGACAGTCTGATATAGTGACATACTTTTTATGATGAATGTTAAAATACACTTTTTTGAATTCCGTGTAAAATACACTAAACTTGATTATTTTGAATGAATTAGGAATGTAGCATACATAAGTTAACTTAGTGCCTTATATTAACAATCACGTGTATTTCCGTAGAGTTTTTTTTCAAATCATACAATAACAGTAACGTTGAGTCTTTACTTGAAAGAACCGATCGTCAATGTGTTACTTCGTCTACTTCATTAATTAAAATGAATCTTCAAACAGTCAGTGAATATAACGTGCAACGAATATGTATTATGCCATTTCAAATCACGAACAAATTTATTTGTGTTAGCGTTTATAGAATTACAGATTAAATAAATTTTAGAGGTAAATCAATTTGTTAGAAAAAAAACAGTCAATGTTTATTTACAAAAATGAAGTCAGTCAGCTTCAAGAAAATATAAAGCAATTTATCCCATTTGGTCTATTCAAATTTTAGCTTTCTAAAAAGTGATAAATATGTATTAGTTGTGAAGAGCTGGCTCATTTGATTAAAGTATTTAACTTTCAACCACTAAGTCATGGGTTCAGTTTGGACAACCGATTAGTGTATAATGCATTTATGTGTTGTGGTAATATTTCCTTATCTTGTTAACAAGAGAGAGAGAAGTCCGGTTTCATGATGGAAGCTTTATTGATGATGACCTTATTATAATTAACAATACATTTCAACTTAATCGACTATATATCAGTTACAAAGATTAGGATTTATGAATTGAATGACTGTCACTAAACATAATCGTAGTAGAAATCCATCGAAAATTCATAAAGTAACGTAACGATAATGTGTTGAAAGTTGATCCTCTATTTACTTTAAATCGATATTAATTTCCTTCCTCATAAGTTGTATTTGCAGACAGCATATCCCTTAACTAGCCCTTACGTTTCAACTTTGAAGCAATATAAATATGTATATACAAAACAATGTAGGAATTCATTTATTTATATAACCTATTCAGTTAATCAAACTCGTACAGAGTATGATTCTTCAGTATCAGTGAAGTTAATAATAACACTTTTAAACAACATTATCAATAGTGTTCACCAGGCAAAAAATACTTACTTTTCGGCACATTTTGTGCTGTAGTAGCAAGGGATGGTGCTATAACCCAAGGTCTCTTTACTGGTCTTTCATTCGGAAGCGGTGGAACATCCGTACGTCGTCTAAATAATAGAGAGAGAAGAAAACAATAAACGTTGTACCGATAAGAATACTAGTTAATATGTAGACTAAAAGAGATTAAATGAGGGAGGTCATTAAAAATAGGGAGGAAAGACATTACCGAGGTGGTGAGGTAACAGGTGATTTTGATCGTCGACCAGTTTTATTCTTCGAATCTCCCGCGCGTCCTCCAGGACCTATCATAAAATGAGAAAGAGAATACAAAAATCTAACTATTTAAAAAGTATGATATGAGATTCTACTTAATTAATATAAACAATTTAGAGCAGAAGTAAAATAGATGTGTTCTACTCCTCTCCTCTTCGTCACTGAAACAGAGTACTGCATGTAACGAAAACTTTGGATAATACGATTATGTCGTTTGCTGGATTTTCTACTCAACTATACTCATGTTACGGATACTTCGAAATTGTGGGGTACTGTTATGAGAGCATAATAATAAAGTAAAACAACACTCGTTATTTTGATTCGATTTATTCAAAATATTTCAGGTAAAGTTGGTAACTGAACTAACCTCTGAACCAAGTTTGATTACCACCGCTCTTACGACCACGAGATCCTGTCGAAGACTTAGAACCTGATCTTGACGCAGACGAATTGCCAGATTCTATATTTCTACCTCGATGCTTTCCAGCTCCCCAGTAGCTGCGGCCACGATCATTCATAGCACCAGATCTTGCACCGCTCGCTGCGGTAGGATAAGAAGAACGAGAACGACCAGACCCAGAATCGGAATCAGACGAGCGAGAATTGGTAGCGGAAGAATGTCTGCTATCATATTTTCCGTGACGTCTAGGTGATCTTAAGTAAGGCTTCATAGCCTTAGCACAAGTTTCTTTCCACGATACTGCGACAGAAGCTAAGGAGGAAATATTTGACGACGCCACAGAACTACGAGAAGAGCTTCTTGACGAAGATGAAACTGAGGTTGATGACGATGCGGATGAGAAACGCCGACTAGCACTTCGACTACGACGATGTTTCGTAACTCTTCTTCGCCATTCTGATGTTTCTTTTGCACTTGGAGGAAGAATATCCTCCGGAAGATATCGGTGACCAGTTAGTTCAGTGCGCCCAATAATACATACTTGATAATAACAAGGCCATCTGGAAATAAAAACAAGCTAACATGTTATACCGATTAACTACTTAATATGACATTAGGAGAAAAGTATTTTTCGACGTTACTAAGAAGCGCATAGTGAAAAGAAACGAAGAGTGAAAATATAAAAAAAGCGAACGTAGTGGTTATTTGACTTTGTTACTCGACTTTCTCACACAAGAGGGGTGCAAATAAGGATGAAATAAGCTATGTTCGGGCGTGAGTAACGGTATAAAAAACACCTCATCCAATTTGTAACGGTTGGGAAGTTAGAGATGAATATTCAGATTAAACTTTATACTATCCTTATTCACAGCCTTAAAATATACAACTTTTTTTCCTTGTCAAGTACATGGTCAGTTCATTATTTAAATAATAAACTATTCAAAACATTTTTGGTTGGAAGATCGATTTTCATCTATAGATATGTCTTAACTGATACAGCGCCCGTTTGTTAGAATGTAGATTGCCAGTTCCGTTTCTGCCACAATTTAAGTTTTCCTTTGAATATATGTACATGGATCAGTACCATTTAGAATGATTGAGAGTACATGAACTGCTAAACAAAAATGAAACGAATTAGTTTCCGGAGGTAATGCATTTTTAAATATGATCTATCTCTTAGTAATTAGAGCAAACATACTTACAAAAAATCATCTTCTACAGGAGTTTCAACTTTCTTATCCACCGCCGGTGCGGGTACCGGTAAATTCATACGCTTTTCAACAAGATCTTTTTCCTTAGCCTTTAAAGCTTTTGCACGTTCTAAACGCTGTTGATAGGAAAAAAGTGCATGGATTAAAATAAGAATATGAATAACGAGTAGCATATGTAATTTAGTTACAGTACTTACTGTAATAAATTTACCAAAGACGATTTTATATAATAGGGTCAGTTAGTGATACGCAAGGTAGAACCTGCTACATGTGTACTAGAACTGGAACACATTGTATATAAGCGTTAGTGATACCACTTAGACGTTTGATATGAAGTAGGTGGGGTGAATAGGTATCATTATCAAGGTCTGATTTGATAATTTCTAATAAATTGAGCATTGTGTAGATTGTTATAAATAAATTATTTATTTATTTATTTTAACACAGATATTGGTACAAAGAGGCACCAAATACATATGTGCCACACAAATCTCATTTCATATGTGTGAGGGATGTGATACTGCTGGGGGGGGCTAAACCGAAGCCGGTGTTATAAATAAATAACATATTTGTAATATCCCAACGAGTAGAAAATTAGATTTTCTGACGTCTCGTGACTTAGTGTAAGCCAATTCTTCAGAGAATAAATAACCAAATTAAAATTGCATTATTTTTAATCTGGTTATTTATTCTCTGAAGAAGTGGCTTACACTAAGACACGAAACGTCAGAAAATCTAATTTTTTCTACTCATTGGGATATTACAAATATGTTATTTATTTATAGGTGGTGTGAGGTTTATATTTGTAACTTAATGACAGAAAGTCACATTCGTTATATCTATCTCATTTGTAAAAAAATTATTTTCGAATCAACAAAATTTATGTGTTCACTTCAATAGTGATAGCCTGGATGGTTGATTCAGTCAGTCAGCTACAAAGTAGGACCAGGCACGTATATGCATCGGTTCAAGTTGCCACACATTAGCACAAGATCAACAAAGGATTCATAGAAGTAGTCAAGTCAATGGTTGCAATATATAAAAGATTACATATAAGGATATAGTAAAGGGAGAAAGAAATAGCTAGTAGAAAGATATGAAGCGATTTTAATCTCATAGTTTAAGGGAATATAAAGAGTGTATACGCCTACGCCATTGTGAAAGATTCTGAGCCGTGTCACCAGAAGTCTCCAACCATTGATTATGATAGTCACGCGGATCCCAACCAAGTAGTTTGCATCTACCAATATGGATAAGACTAGAATTTAGTGACTTCAAGCACCGATGCCACGTTTTGCTTTGTCCGACCCTAACTTTCGGCCATCCGCAATACTAGTTTCCATCATGCAATGATCTTAAAACACTAGATTCAATAACTATGACAAGCTTACGTGATAAACACGTCTGCCGTATGAAGCCTAATAATGTTAATCAGATCACATTAAGGACATGTTTCAGAACCTGAATCTAATAATCAACAGTCAGCCAATAAAACTACTAAGTTACAGTTTTGCATATATAATCCTCAGAAGTTTTAAACTCTCAAGTCGATTATGACGTATACATAAACGGGATAATTAAAATAAATACATCTACAAAATAGTGATTTTCATTGAACGAAAACATAGATGGTAAGTGATATAATAATCGGTTATGTACTTTGATAATTATTCAGTTGGAGGTTAGCAAACAGTTTGTGAGCGAATGATTTATTTAGTCACCATGGCCGGATGATCACTTGATTATTAGTCATTCCCAGTACCTTATTAATCAATTTCGATGTCATAATAAACAGTATACAATTTTCTATGGAACTGATAGACTTTTAGCACAATAAAAACCCTTGCATATACAAATTACATACAGTCGGACCAGTGAATAAGTAAGATTGATGTACATAGTAAAGCTATGCTGAGACAAGACAAACAGATTGATGGGGATATGCTAATACATCAATTAGGATAAGTAATATATATGAGATAATCAGTAACTCTTTATATTGCCGTAAAACTAAGTTTGAAGTCCCAGTGGGGTGAGAGTAGCCTTGCGTTGATCAAGTCAAGATATACGTTGGTCTTTTTGTTACCACGTACCCAAAGAAGTCGCAAATATGTTTAAACGGGGAAAAACGTTGAGTGTTGTTACCTATTTACAGTATTTCATGGTATATACGTTCATTTTTATTTTAAAAAATATTACCGTTTACTATATGAATGTCATAGATGAGAGTAGCTGAAAAAGTACAGAGAAAATCACAATGACCCAGGTACATTCTTTCTTTACCCTTCTGAACCAATGAATGAATTATTGTGCCTCTTTACATCAAATATCTCAATTCTTATTTTCATTATTTGTGCTGTTAGATTTCCAGTCTGTCGGTCTTATGATTCATAAACGTTTATTCCGTTCTCTTGTGATTAGAGTGATAGACTTCCATTCATTAAGCCGCAGGTTCAAACCCAGCTGCTTTTAATTTGGTATGAACAACAGGGTGGTAGTATCATTAGCTCGCACGACTAAAGTGACTCTGAGCCAAGAATATAAATCCGTACTTGATAAATGAGTTGTCACCTTGTACTATTAATGCTGCTTAGAAGGGTACTTTTTTGTAAATCTGTACGTACAAGATTACAGGCAATTATTCACAATAAAGTTTCATAACATCTCTGACGCTAAAGCTAAACTTACAAGCGTACATATTAGTTGAACAGTGATTAGTGTGATGAGGCCTTTAAAAAATGAAACTGTATTATTCTACTGTTAGTTATTCACAGAATCCTTTGTTTTAAATAACTGATAATTTGATATTTAACGATAAGGTATTTGACTAACAATACAAAAACACTAAAGTGAAAGTTCGTAAATCATCATATGACGAAAACAATAATTGACGAAACAGGAACTAAATCGTTTACATTTTACCATTTTGAACTGAATTTTAGTAGAAACTAGTGCCAATTCCAGGAGTACGGTGGATAGCAACCATGAGGTATCCAACGGTCCCTGGTTTTCAGTGGTTCAAACCAAGGACCACGAATTAAGCCTTACTTCTCATGAAATTAGATCTGACCTGAATAACGAAAGACGCTACGATAAGCGTTTATTAACTACTAAAGTACTAAACTGAGTAGTGAGACATTCCACCTGAATTCACCAAATCGTTACACTTAAGAAGTAGGTAAGATGATTGCGGAAAAAATGATCGACATTAGAAATCAAACAAAAGTAGTGATATGTTAACTTCAGTAGGTCCTGACACTAATAATAATGGTTTTTAGACCAACTCGTTCATTAAGTACTTGGGTATGAACAATACTAATTGTGAGATCTAACGATTGTAGCTGGTCAACAAAAACGGAGTGAAGCAGGACTTCGACGTCCTTATGTGTTGTATGTTTAAATACAGATAGGAAAAAGACTATGACTCACTTCACGCGCCAAACGCAGACCACGTTCCCAAGGGGTTTCGTCCTTTTTTACTATTACATCTGCTGTTCCCTCGATCTACAAAAATTTAGAAACAAACCATGTGCGTAAACAAGATCAGCTAAGATACTATAACACATTGTGCTGATCACGGAAGTTTAGAACTTTAAATAAGACGTTTAAAACCAAAGATACATGCTGATTTGAATACTATATATATATATATCACTTAAAACAGCAGTCAAACACTGAATTGATTTGCAAAATAGTGGCTTTGTTCTTCCTAATCTTCCTCAAAGTTACACGTGTAATGACCAGTGCTAATCGGCGCGGGCATGGGAAACACACAAACAAATTAACTAAGTAGATGAACGTTTATAATCACACTAACCAAGATATTATTTTGATCTAGTATCCTGCTTCTAACATTAGCACTAATTGCCGTGGCTCCAACTTAAACAGGTCATGCTTCGGAGGAAAACGAGCAAATATTAGCAATCTGTGTATGTGTGCTAAAGAAAACGAACACTTAACTCCCAGATCACACTTGAAAAAGTAATTAGGTGAAACGAAGTAAAATATTATATGATCTTTTTTTAGTGGAAGATGGTGCTGAAAGATGTCTTCAAGATGTCAAGGTGGAAAAAAGGAAAAACAGTATAGAAAAAGGGCGATGTAAGCGTGAGCCAAACAATTACCTCATCAATTTCAGACTGCACTTCCCCTTCTTCGGAACTCTGTTCGTCCTTGCTGAACTCCGACTCGTCACTACTTCTCATTTCACCTTCATCATAAGGACTTGACTCAGAACTGTCTGAACTTGAAGAGGAAGCTGAACTTTCATGATACTCTCTTTTATTATTCTTTAAAGAAAGTAGCTTTAAAGCAATATTAAAAACAGAAGAATAAATACTTCTGTCTCCCATGGGTTTATTGAAAAATTCTCATCCTCAAAGTCCAGTTGTTCATGGTGATCATTTTCAAGACAATGAAGTGCGGAAATAACTGCACAATACTATGAAAAGACAACAAACTAACCAGCAGGATCCATGGCGCGACCACAGTTGTTTTAGCCGCTCTCATCAAGGTCCATTCCCAATGACCGTAAGATAGATATTTTCTTAAGTATCTGTTTTAGAGTTTTAAAAGAGGATTTTTATATCATAGGACTGTTTGATGTGCTATCACATTCCTTGAATAAAGCAAGATCATTTTTTATAAGTCCTCTTAAAGAACTTGATGTCTTCGGTCTGCTAAATAAGCTTGACATAGGCAAATCAGCTGGACTCAATGGACTGAATCCTGGGTTACTAAAGAAACTAGCTAACTTTTTTGCGAGCCTTTAAAGTATTTGCCTTAATATATTCGTAACCCAGGGTCCTTTGCCAAAAGACTGGAAGAACACCATAGTAAGTCCTGTCTTCAAAACAGGTACGAAACATAAACCTGAGAATTACCGCTCCGTTGACCTAACTAGTGTGGTTGTTAAAATCTTAGAAAAGATTATTCTGAAGGATCTGTTTAAGTATCTCGATGAAAACCGGATTCTTTCGGAGAAGCAGCACGGCTTAAGAATAGGTTACTCTTGTCTCACTAACTTATTAGTGGCTCGTGATAGGTGGTGCGCTCTTAAGGACCAAAAGTTGCATGTAGGCGTAGCCTACAGTGATTTCAGTAAATCTTTTGACAAAGTTCCGCACAACCAGATGTTATATAAGTTAAGAAATTTCGGGATTAGGTGCAGTCTATTGATGTTGATAAAAGACTTCCTGGTTGGGCGCCAACAAGGAGTACGGTTGAACTCAAAGTTGTCTATCTTGCAAATTGTGCCTAATGGAGTGCTCCAGGTTATTCCTCTTGTATGTAAATGACATTCTTCGTTTATCATCATTATCGTTCTTGCTATTTGTTGACGATGTCAAGATATGGAGAACGATACGATGTTAGGGTGATAGCTTAGAACTCCAAAATGACCTGAAGAAATTATCTGAATGGTCTTAAACCTGGCAGTTACCGATAAATACTTCCAAGTTTATTGTGATGCATACTGGTCATCAAGGTACAGATATATACATGATGAATAACACTGAGCTACTTGTTGTTCAAACACACAATGTCTTAGGAGTCATCGTTAGCCAAGACTTAAAGACTACTGTATACTGCCGTGCAATAGCCATCAAAAGTTTTAAAACTTTATGGTCAATACGTCCAGCCTTTGGTCATGTGAATGCTAAAATGTTTTCGACTTTGTATACAGTGTTCATGCGTCTTAAACTTGAGTACTGCATACAAGCGGCCAGCCCCTGCTTAAGAAAGACAGTGAGCTTCTGGAAAAGGTTCAGAGAACGGCAACTAAGTTGATTCTCAGAATAGAAAAGCTTCCGTATGATGCTCGACAGGTCAAGCTATACCTATTCCCGTCGTCATATCGTAGAACTGAGGGCGACTTGATTACAGTTTTCAAATTGCTTTGTGATAAATTTACACTTGATATGCCCTCATGTTTCTTGTCTACTAAACTAGAGAACTTACGACGACACTCCAAAAATGTCCACAAGCCTAGAACAAATTACTTAATAGCTGACTACCTACTTTCCCGATGAATCATCAACGAATGAGATTCATCACCTCAGCACGTGGTTGAGGCTCCATCCGTCTACTCTTTCAAGAGAAAGTTGGATCAGCTGAGAGACCATCATTTCCAGGACTAACACAGACCATCAAGCCTCCTGTCGTTTTTAAACTGAAACTGAGACTTTTACTTGTCTCAATTTTTTCCAAAATACAAGGACTTCAGTTGTAGAATATAGCAATAGTCATATTACTTTTCTGATTTAAACGTTTGTGTGCACCTTATCTACGAACTAAAAATGTGTCGGTGTGGAAGGACAACTGTGGTATTTCATACAGGTCTGATATATATATACTAAGATACGATACTTGATTGGGCATATGACTACCAAGTGTGACGATTCAATTTTATTGATTAACTTGTACTCAGCTGTGTTATTGATTCGGACACCTCATACGCGAATCCTCGTAAGATTCCTCTGATGGCTGTAAAGATGCCACAAGTATACAGAGTTTGATAGCGCTCTAGCCATTAACATCTTTGCAATTAAAACTAGCGAACCCAGCCAAATCGAAAGTCGGAAGTGAAGAAGTTCGAAGCTATGTTTGAAAGGCTATCGATATATCAAGAAGTGATCAGCCTAAGCTGGCTAGCGGTTGTAGGAGATGTAATGTACGGCTTGCTCACAAGTGTTCTGGTGCTGATTTGGAGAGATTTATTTGCCACTAGAGTTGCCTGTCTATCATATTCCACCATTACGCTGATGCATAAATACTAGGGACAGAGTGATTAGCGGATACACCAAATAGTTTGGATTCATTCTACCACAACGTGCGTTCTTTCATACCAACATGGCTTCGTTGATATCTCATCAGTAATCGAGAATATTCACTTTTCCACAACTATGTTGCAGCATTTTGACACTTCTGAGAATGCGATTTTGGTCTTCACCTTGTTGACAGACTGCCACGATAACGAATGTGACAATAATTGGACCAACGTCGAACCACTGTGAAGTAGATCTAGTGGTCTTTTCCAACTTCGTTTTACCTAGTTGCTACAAACTCAGGAATTGCGGATGTGTTACTGGATCCACTTGGAGTTGCTTGCCCAGAAAGTCAAAGGTAACGTTGCAATTTTAAATATCTTTCAGGTTATATCTTCGCGATGCGTATATCCACTTATCTCTGCTTTCTCTTTTTTCGTAACTTTCGTCTTGTTTATTTTCTCCTTAAACTGTCTCACATCATAATTTTTGTCTATTGAGTAGCGTGCAGAATAATAGCGTTGCCAACAGTAATATATTTCTGCAAGGACAGGTACACGCCACTTTTACAGGCATGATCTACAATCCACAACATTTGTTGTTTCACAGTATGCATGTTGAATAAATATAGTCTATAAAATTGAATATCAGTTTATTCCTTCAGGTAGACTGAGTAATCTTCAAAATATTCCCCAAAGTGGATTCGCGTCCACGTTACATACCAGATCCAATCTCGTCATTTTTGCTATAAATATAAGGACAACTAGCAGAATTATATACTAGGTCAAAAATCATTGTTTTTAGCTCCTGGATTATGAGAAAGCTCAGGACGACACCAAGTGAAGAACCTCATGTGTGCAACATGAGCAACTGGACTCACCCTAAAACTGAGTTTCCAACTAAGTAACCAGGATCGTATTTCTTTTAACACCCTGCTCATACTAAAACTTGTAGTCAAAGGAGAAATATGGGAAAAGACATTCAAAATTGTCCACAAAACACCCTACTGAGGCTAAACGATACAAAGATGATTACTGCGTTTCGTGCTCGTCGCTCATCAGAACCAACGACTCATCAGCGGAAAGGAATTTCTTTAGTGGGTGGGCTCACTGTTGTTACAGAGTTGAAAATATTTAACTGGTTAAAAGCTGTCACAGTTGATAATAATAATTCCACCGTATGTTTGTATGCATTTGTTTCACTCAAACCTAGAACTTGTTTGTTTATAACGTTGATCTCAAACATTTTGTTTTGGTATTTTAAAAGCTTTGCTCCGGAAACCTTAAAAATGAAGGTTTGTTTCGTAATTTTTATGATAATTATTAGAACAATATATTATTATATATTAAATACATATTATATATTTTTATATTATTATCATTATTATTTGTGGATAAACCTTGGTACCTGGATTTGGACTCAGCTGTGCCGTTATTTGGGGTCGTAAATAGCAAGCAGATCAGTCTACAGTGCATCAATAACAGAAGAGAGCAAACTTTGGACATAACTGTCGTTGTGACGACGCGGTACCAAAATAGTATTACAGGTTTCTGTTAAGTCATCCCTGTCTGTGATCTTGCCTTGTCCACCTACAATGGTTTAGTGGGATGTCAAGAACTTATGGTATTGATGCTGATTTATCACGCAAAATACCTCTTTAAATCGTGTTACAAACGTTGAATCGGTTTCACATCCTACCTAGAAATCCTATTAAAAGCAAACCAGACAATTCGCTAATATACGAAGCCTACTCAAGACCCTATAATACCTGGAAAAAAATAATACAAGAAGAACAAAAGGGGCTCTAATAGCTTCGATAATAAAAGGAAGATAGCCAATTGTATATCACAATATTGTTTCTGGCACTATATTTTATTTTATAACCACACAAAATCCCATAATCTCAGCTCCTTTCTGAATCGCCTCCATTTGTCAGTTGTATGTCCACTCACACCTTGTTAACACTTATTTTCTTTAACCTATTAAAATGCTCTTTCTTAACAAATACCTTAATAAAAGAAAATTAGACTGAGTAATCATACCTTAAACATTCCTTCATGAATATTGGCTACTCTGCCTCCCGTCCTTTCTTTTACTTGCTCCCTCTTTCAGCCCCCTTGTAATATGGAACGAAAGATTTGATCCTGCACCATCTTCGTAGCCTTAGACATTCCAAAGGGACATAAGGTTGCGACATTTAGAAGCTCCCACCTTCAATGGACCTATCCTTGACCATCAACTGCACATTTTCAACGCAACTTTCATGAAGCGCGCCAACTGTGGTACTGATTCAAACCATCTACATTCATATCTTATAAATTATCAACCCAGCTATGTGATTTACTGCAGTGAATATTGTATCATTTGTATCAATTTGATCTTGCCTGTAAACTGGCATGCCTCATGTAACATACTGTTATTTGAGAATAAATTATTATTATTATTACTAATGTCTCTTTCTTCGAAATTCCCGAGAACCAGCTTCAGGATTTTTCTTGGCTGGGTCTCGCCTCCAACCCATTTACCAAGTCGTACTACTTTTGTAATATGTACCCATGAAACCTCTTCAGGTAGCACATTTCTTACCACAGACTCCACTAACTGCAGGTCATGTGCATGACTTCTAGCAGGGTCGTTATCTTTCGACTCCTCTAGATTCCAAATAATTAAACCAGGAAGGGGTTTAGCTTTCTTTTGAAATTGTGTTAACAGCTTTCGACCGTGACGATAGATCCTGTATACTAAGTACTAGTATCTTACGATTGGCTTTTATTGTAACAGAGTCATTAGTTTCAGCTGTTATTTGATTTTTCTTCTCAGTCGCGCCAGGATGGGTCTCATCTTACCATCAGATTTTGGTAGTGTAGTATGTGACTCACAATGCGAGTCCATCAGTACACGATTTAGGAATTAATTACACAGGAAGCCTGAACTTTGAAGAACATGCCTTCTCTATTATTTCTAAATCTAGACGGCTAATTGGTTTTATAATGAAAAACTTTTTCACAACAGAGGGTAAACTTACTGTCTACGAAATATGTGTACGACCCTCCCTTGAATACTGCTCCTACGTACCGTAGTCCATTTTTCATCCCTCAGGACATTGGGACTATTTGGAACGGTGATGTTTTTATCCAGTTCGTCGGTTCCCACTAAAGGTGCATTGTTATCAATGTCAGTATCAGGCCGTATTACTCCCCTTATTAATATTAATGGCGATTTCACTTTTGCGTCGGTCAGAGTCGGTTGTTTGAGGCGTCGCGTAACAGCAGGTACTACACTGACATAATCGTCACTATCAGTGCCGGTGTTGTCAGCGCATGTGTCATCGTTTTCCTTGCAGGCCAAAGCCAATAGGCCCATAGCCTCCTGAATTAGTACCTTTTTATCCGTACAGCAGAACATACACAGCCAATACGAGTTAGGCTTCGAGCATCTATTGTATGCCATCGGACTTAGGCGTGTACACATTATGTGGTACCAATTTTTACAGTCATCACACTGCATTCCCTCCTCAACAGGGAACAAACAATTTGTTTGCCCATATTTGTGAGTCTTATCAACCATTGTGATTAAATTTAAAAGGTTTAAAAACACACAATGATCACAATGTGAACACAAGTGTTAGTCTAGGGGTAAAAAAAAGTACCAAATTACTTTTAGTTAAAGTGGACTAAGAATGCTTTTTGGTGCAATAAGTACCCAAAGCAAGTATAATCACAACAAATGCCGTTGGAAGGTCAGCATACACAGAATCGAATGTAGAGGCCGAAAAGGAATGCTTCATCCCTGCAAATAATGATGCAGATATATGAGATAATCAATAATGTCCTATGGAATCATCAATGGAAGATAATGTTTTCTCTAAAGATATGGATAATGTAACTTCACCTAGAGCACCTTCTTTCGGTAAATTGTTCATTTTAACCATTCTTACAAACACTTAGAAACCCTAAGAACTCATTTATTATTATTATTATCATTATTATCATCAGCCTTATTCAATATTATATTTTTAGTACAATATAGAATTCTCAGAGCAAAGTATTTCAACAAGTTTCCGTTTCTTTCTTCTTGGTCGGTCCTGGCGATAAATATTGAGTGATCGCCAGTTAGATGCTAGCAGTTCACTGAATGAACATCTGAATGATGTGCATTCTTTTCGTTGTATAATGTCAGCAACCAAATTGTCTCTTATTGAGTTTTATGTAACTTTGACAACGAAAGGTTGTACTTTTTTCAGAAACGCAGCAGAATAGGTTATGCGAATAATAGACGTACCGATCTATTAAAACAAACAAAAACAGATATCTTGTTGAAATATCTAGATGGCAGGAACAGGTAGCCTAGATGCTCAAGCAGGCCGCCCTTTTCTGTTAGGTTCTGTTAAGGTTCTAAAGGCTTGGAACATATCGGAAGAGGGCCTCTTCAATCATATTAGGTGTTGTAGAAACCGACCTACATCGGTAAGGTAACAGCGAATACTTCCAATAAAACACACCTTAATGTCGGGCGGCCTTGATCAACAACCCACAGTACGGGGTACAGAGATCAAGGTCTCACTAGTGGGACACACTCTACAGTCATTTAGTCAGCTAGAACGTAGGACCAGGCACATATATGCATCGGTTCTAGTCGCCATACCTCATTAGCATAGCAAGATGGACACCAGATTCAGTGGTGGCAACACATAAAAGAAAGATTGCATATAAACATATGGTACAGGAAGAAAGAATTAGTTTGTAGGAAGAAAGATATAAAGGAGTTTTGGTCTCACATTTAAAGGTAAGACAGTGAGTGTATACACCCACGTCACTATACAGAACCATATGGTACTGGTCAACACACAATGGACAACAAATTCGCTCAAAATCTGAGACAGATTCTGCTTTAGAGGAACACCAGGTAACGAGGGAAAACATCAAGTGCCTGAATGGCAACACAAGAAAATTAAGTAGTAAACTGGGAGAAATCAGGAACGTGTGCTTTCAGTTCTATCTGGAGATCATATTTCTAACAGAAACGTGGGTATCGTCAGAAATCACGGATGAAGAAATGAGGTTGCACGACAGGACACTTTTCAGATACGATAAGGTTCACGAAACAGTATGTGGAGCGCTGATACACATTAACAGTCAATTCAAAGTCGTAACACCATACAGTGCCGAATTGACCGAGGTGACAGAATTACGCTAATGGCATGCAACACCATGCCATCTCAACACCAGCATATTATTAGAATATCACTATGCTCCTCGAGGCATACTCAAAATATTGCATATCGAAGATCAAACACCCAGGTACCATCGTGCTTTTTCTTATTATTAGTTAATCGTTTATGAAATACACTCCAAACCGGAGCGAACACAACTCTCTCAATATATGGCTCCAAGAGGAGACTTGACGAACAAGTACTCATCCATGCATTACCATCTCCATCTCGAAACAGATGTGTCTGGCGCATGTCTCATAATTTACCGGCGTTGCCATCGCCACATGTCAGTAACTAATTCCTACCTCTCTCACGTTAATTTCCGTTTTCTCTTCTTTCGTTTCCGTCCTCTTACACATTAACAATTAATTAACTTATTATTTTCTAAACAATCGTTTACGATTAGCATTAAAATTGTCACTTTATTATTTTCGCATTGCAGCGAGCGAACCCCTTGCCTGGTAATATGGTGACCTCTGGTATCCAGGATTTCTGCTTTCATGGGACAGGCGCATTCACCCAAACAACAAGATACAAAGATCCACAAATATTTACCAAGCCGACTAGAATTAGTTCATTCGAATGTTTAGGCTATCACACACTGGACATTACCAAATACCTAGAACTATATGGAAACTGGAAGTGGGCTTAATGAAATCAGTCGGTTTATACAAGCTCGTGAGAAGTATATTGAACGATGCAGGTTAGACCTTATCGAATGCAGTTTGGGATTCGTTTCACTACAATACACTTGTTGGATACTCTATAGTTAGTGCTTTTTCTCCTTTGCTATATATGGTGATAACTCATAGTGCCAGTTCCAGTACAGTGATCTAATTCTGGTAGTTATAAAACGTTACTTTTATTTCGGTCCAGAAGTGTTCATTCTTAAAATGTCAGCATCATGGAGAACACTTGTGCGTCCCTCGGACATTGTTTGAGATAGTTTAGTTCAGTTGCCATAAATACTTAAGAGTATGAATTCGTTCGATTAGATTTCAAATATACGGGCTGAACTGCATGCCGAATTTCTATTATTTAAAAGTCCTTAAGTTTTTTCCAAGCCTAACTTGAGCATTTGAAATCATTGAGGTGTAAATAACCTTCTTCTTTCCAGATTTCACGAAGTGAGGTAGAAAGATTTTAAACTTCCATAAACTAACTTCCGGTATCTATGAAGACATCTGAAAAATCAGTTATTTAATGAAGGGGTATTTCCTAACAACCTTTATATTGGCTTTAGGCAATTGGAAGAATGTTGGTGTGCGAATAACTAACACATCTACCATAAAGTTAGATAATTTATGTTGTGTTTAAAATGATAAAAAAATACGGTATAATTCCATGCTGTTTGCTTTGAATTCGAGCTCTTGCTTGTGTCTTTGTGGAGTTCTAGACGAATTGGGATTAGTACTGTTTCTCTATATTGTTTCAAATTCAAAACTGGCGTCGCAATACAGATGTATTCAAGTAACTTGAGGAAATCGCCCATCAACGCGTCCCCTTGGGAGGTATGAAATTATTTGGAATGCTCTGATACTTGGTGTTTGACAAAAACTTTAGGGGAAGATAATATTTCAACTCATTTTATTATTGTCATTGGTAGATAAGATTGTGGTTTGTTTAAGAATAAAGCCACCAATAATAATATCCTGAAAAACGTGTTCCACTTCCGTTCAACAAACTAAAGAGATTACTAATAAACCATTTTCACGTAACATAAGTTTTGAACACTTGAACACTTGAAACAGTAGTGTTCAACATTTTAGTCCATGCTTCGAATCAGACTATTACCGATTTCATGTTACATCTTCAGACCAAGCTCCTCTAATAATAGTAACAATAATGATAATTTGTTCTGATATAACAGTCTGTTATATGAGGCATGCCAGTTTACAGGCAAGATCAAATTTTTACAGAAGATACAGTTTTTACTTTGGTGGATCACTCAGTTTGATATTTTTAAGGTTCATTGATCATAAAAGTATGGAGGATAATACTTCTTACATATAAATGCAAATAAAATTAGTAAGATCAGTATTGTCAGTATGACAGTTGACGCGCTTTATGGAGGTAGTTGAGAGTAAATCCACGTAAATTTGAGAGCTTCTGGAAGCCATGACCATATACCACACTGGAACATCTGAGGCACTAATTATGGTGCAGGACAAAGTCACCCGTTTCATATGCGTTATCGGTGGAATATCTTGAGAGGGCTGAAAAAGAGGATAAGGAAAAGAAAGGACAAGAAGCGAAGTATATAATGTTCATGCATATTGAAACTGAGTCATTTGTGGTGAAATAGTAAAGGTACGATTACTTAGTCTGATTTGCTACTATTAAGGTACATTTTTAGCAATCTCATTCTAGTAAATTAAAGAAAGGAAAAGTAAATTTAGTATGAATGATTCAAAAAAAAGGTCGAAAGTATGGGATTATGTGAAGTTTTAAAATATAGTATTGAAAAACAGTATTCTGATACACGAATGGATATCTCCTTTTTGCCAAAGCTATTTCAGATCACTTTTATTTTTATTGATTTTATAGAGTAGTGAGTTGGTTTTGCTCATAGACAATTGTCTAGTTTCGCTTGTAATAGGATTACTAGGTGTAAAATGAAAGAAATTCAACATCACAAATACGATTTAAGGAGGTATTTTGTATAATAAATTAGTATCAATACCACTGGCTCATGACATTCAACCAGACCATAAGAAGTCGTAATTTAATAAAAAGTTCTGCCCTGCACACATGGGTGGATTAAAGTTATCTCCTCACCATCATATTTACTAATTATTAACGTAACCCTCCCTCCTTTTGTGATGTTAGGCTCTCTTACGTTTGTGATTTTTGTGAATAATGTTTTAATTTAAGCTCCTTGTTGGAATAAACTATTTCTACTAGTTCCATGTTACAAGCAAATCAAACGGTTAAAGCTTCTGTATGGTGGGTTAGATATCCATTTAGTATATCACACTGCTATGTAGATAACTGATGGTAGAATTTGTAAGACACTGGTCAGATTGGATGTTGTTTTTTCAGATGGTAAGGGTAGATGGAAAATCAAAGGAAATGCAAATGAAAATGTAATAAAACAAGACATTAAGCGACTCGCAAGAAGTTAAGATATCATGGGCTTCTTATTATCGTGCATGGTTGAGCAGCATCCATACAGTTGGTGAGTTATCTGTCTACTTGTAATAGAAAAAAAAGAGCATGTTGCCTAGGAGGAACAATGAAAATTTAATCGATAGACTGATTTGGAATCTGAAAGTGATGGATAAGGGCATAAAGGCATGACTAGTAATCAATGAATAATGGGAGAGGGTAAACCATGAGTTTTTTTATCTGGCTAAGTTCATATTAATAACACTGGGAGTCTGTTATATTCATAATCAGTCTAGATATTAGGCGGCCCACAATAAAGTGCCTCATTGGTGAACGGAAGTTCAGGGAATAGTTGATGAAGCTCTTTAGGGTCAAACAACGCAGTTATCAGTCCTTTGGTAGTGAACTTGGTGATAAAGTCACAGTTACGGATAGGTTTTGGCTACCTACTCCATGATAAATCATGCCGTACTGAAAAAATTTACAACACATTGGTTTTCGGTGATTTGTTGTAAGCAGTGTAAATGCGTTGTTTCTGAGTCTGTCGACTGATTCACGAATGGTGAGCGGGTAGGAGATTGGTCACTAATTGCTTTGTAGAGAAATAGGATGTTTCTTTCCAAAAGTGGATAATGTCACCTAGTGAGTATCAATGTATTTAATAATGATTTAAACAAACAAGGTCCGTCATCCATCTAATTGCCTGAAAAGTAGAATGAAACCTTTGAAACGTTTCACGTCTATTTTATTTTATTTCTATTCATCTTAATATATGAAGTCTGCTTATGCTCGTATTTATAATTATTACCGTCATTAATATCATTATTGGTCCCCCGACACATTAGATATTCTTTTTATCTTTTCTTATCCTTCCTAACATATTTAATTATTGATTGTCCTTTGAAATACATTGTGACTTTCATAGCATCATTCTTAATTATTATTGCACTTATGTTTATTCTAATATCCGGTTTCACGCTGTATACTATCACATAAATCTACATGTATTTATTCGAGTGCACTAAAGGATTTTTATTTTATTTTTTTCAATTGCTGGTTTACTTTTGAGGTCGATATTCATTACACAATTATTATTCTTATCATGGATGAACCTTTTTACTAGGTATCCACTTCGTTTCTCTCGCTTTTTCCCTTCTAAATGAATATTATTCGTAAGATTAAGAAGTTTGTAATTAAGACAATAACTTGTGTTACATCAAAGATGAACTTTTCAGACTCGTTTTATCTTCACTATGCATATATGACTCATAAATATTGATATTTTATTATCCTTTTCACTCAATTGAGAATTTTACAGCATCATTTCAAACTATAACTGCACAAACACTTATTCTAGTGTCATATCTTACTGCAATTGTAAGTTATTTTTTCTAAATTATTTTTTATTACTAATTTAACGTTACATACATGGTCGTTTATTCATGTTCTGTGTTCATAAACACGCCTATTAAACTATTTGCGTATTTCACGTCTCCTTTATTTCTATTTCCTTATTTTCCCTCTTTCCTTCTTTAAACTCAATTCAATATTCTTCTTATGGTGGAGTTTTGTTCTCTGAGCTGTTCTCTGAGCTCAGAGAACAAAACTACACCAAAATAATCCACCTGAGCTACAAATCTTCTCCACCATCTCAATATTCTTCTCAATTACACAGACCCGATTTATTATTATTAATATTCTACTATTATTACTCTTTTATTAATATGGCTGGTATAATGCTAACATTATTGAAAATTGTGTGTTATTTCATTTTTTGAAGATAAAAGAGCGATATTCAAGGTAGGGTCGTATACATCTTTTGTAAATGGAAAGTTTAGCCTATGTTGTGAAGAAATCCCTCATTATGAAACCAATTAGCCGTCCTTGTTTAGAAATAATAAAGAAGACATGTTCTTCAAAATTTGAGTTTCCCTTGTAAGTAATACCTAGATTGTGCACTAATCAGAATGTTTGAACCTTAATTTTTTGCTCCAGGTAGTTAGGATACACTTTTGCTTGGAGCTTCAGGCTTAAAGCCGTATACTATTTTTAGATCATCAGCGTATAAGTGTGTTTCCTCAGATAATATGATGCTACATACATCGTATATATACATAAGAAACAAAAGTGAACTTATTACACTTCCTGGATGACTCTGTATTGGCATTGGACCATAACCACACAATCCTCAAAGCTGAACACGAGACTACTCAGAAAATAGATATTCAATATTTAACGCGGAGAAATACCTAACGATGGAGAAGACGGGAACAAGGAGTTGAATGAGGCTTGATCGAATGGCATAGCTCGGTCACGCAGGCGTGGTCCTTGTTGAATTTTATCTTATATCTTTTGTTCATATTAAATATATTGTTTTATCTCTTGCTTAAGCTTGTTCTACATCATGTATTAGTACAATACGATGAGTTGGTGTAGACGATGATGTAAATTCCACGTAAGATCTTATAGATTAGGCAGTATTATCATGACAAATCTACGATTTTAGGATTAGGTCTATTATTAGAGCAGTGCTAATATCATAGCAGACCATAATTCTACAAGTTCAGGCATATTGCATAATAGAGAGTATACTAGAGAGTGAGTGTAAATAAGGCATCCTGCACCTCATCCTATCAATCTACCACTTCTATATAGGAAATAGTTATCAAGGGATATACTTAGGTCGGAAATATTACTGTTAGTCCATGTTTTAGATATCATTATAAGCTATGGTTGATATATGGTTACAAACAGGGCTAAATCAGTCTTCTTATTGCAGATCGACCTAGTGTTGATAAGACACATATTAAACAAATAACCTACTAAGTTAAAGTGGATGAGAGTATCTCGAATGAGGTTGTCATAACCGTCGCGGGTGTGATATGGGTTTAAAGTGAGGAATTGGATGTTCTTCAATAGCTCGGTATTTCGATAGCTAGACTTAGTGGGAGATGTATCAAATGAGCTAGTGAAGTTGATTGGGGAGTTTATCCAGGAGGAAAGGGTGAGAGCATTCTCTGGTGGAAACTGTACGGGGGAAGCAAGCTTATGTTCTACATGTGGTTTGAAATGACTTAAGCTATATGCCTCAACAGAGGTGTCACTAGGGGTCGTATTCCAAAAACAGAGTGAAATGTAGGATAGTTGTTTACCAAAGTAGGCAGAAATGTATAGGAATGTATGAGTTATAGGGGCAGTATTCCAAAACATCTGGTGCATGCCGGCTGTAAAATGTACTGTCATTTACAAAATAGTCTTGTTGGTTAGGCTGGCAGCCTCTGTTATAGTTATTTATGTTCGTGTGAACGTGAGAAGTATCTTCTTCACATAACCGGAATTAGCTACGACTGTTATCATGCAAGGGAGCCGTTATTATGTTGTGGGTTGGTACTAAAGAGTATGAAAAGTTCTCTTTCTGAGAGTAATTACAATTGTGACCCTGAGGAATGTAGATATAGTGTGGGACGATTGACCTGTTATTACCATGTTTATTAATGGTTTTCGACTTTATATGGTGAGTAGAATGATCGGTAATCTGATAGTTTTTGCTAGTGTGCATGTGAAAGTTGTTGTTACACTCAGACCTACCTGCGGTTTTGACACTTAGAGGTGGGAGAACCTGTTCAGTGTTGTTGCGATGCACATAGAACAGTTGGGTTCAATCTGACGTGTTTAACTATTCGGTATGGTGGATTTGCTTACCCACGTTTTTCGTCAGAGCCGGAGAAGTTCTTTGTCTTTGTGAGATGAATTCAAGTTTAGTCCAGTCATCTTGTGGAGTAGCTGTAGGAGGTCTAGTTTTCAAGTGAATAGGTTTACTTAGATTTGTGTCGTTACATGGCTCACTTTTGAGTACTTTACTGCGCGAACAACCGGGATTAAGAATATCGTTATGCTTTTTGGTGACAGTTGGTTTCTTTATCTCATGAAGAGGTTTCTGATCTTCAGACTCATCTAGAACTACAGAGTGATCTGCCATTTGTGTCATTTTTCTTAATTTCTTCCAGACAGCTTTGTAAACACTTCTGTTCCTTGAGATGGTCAGTAAATTATTATTACCGACTAAAATCAATGGAAATTTGTTGAGTTTCAAGCAATTGTTTGATGACACATATTTTTCTTACTCATTGTATCGGCCAACTGATGTGCTATGAAAAATTTCTTTTGTAGAGAAACTTCCAGGAAAGAGTATTCGGTGTTAGTGAATATCAGAATAGTTTTTTTAGTGTCTCTTCCCGTTGACAATTAACAAAAAGCATTTTACAACTTCAGGTAGAAAAGTAACGTCGCCTCCGTCAGAAGGGATAATAAATAATAAGCTCGTTCGATGAAACTCGTGAACTTAATTGCAGTACCAAGCCGTAAATAAATGGACAGAGATTATGATTATGCAGAGTTTTAAAAGGTTCTATAACTAGGCAGAAATCTACCAGAGCAGCACGTTTAAATGGTTGCAAAGCAATTATTTTTACAATTCAACGACATAGAAACTTATCTTTCCTATCACGTAAGAGGTGAGTAAATTAAATTCTGTAGACTGTTCAGCGATTATTTATGGCCTTACATGTACTAAGATTTTCATCGCTCGAAACGAAGAAATTGCAACATGCCAAAGACTTTAGAGGTCAAGAAACGATTATTTTTTAGTCGGTCACCAACTGACCTATTGAATTATCAACAAACCATAATCCTGATATACGGCCACAACTTTGGTCATCGCTTTCAAAAGAAATTTGGACTAATCACTTGGTATAAATTCTAAGTAATAAAACAGGAAATTCAGACTTTCGTTGCTTCTAGGCTGAAAGTAAGATCAGGGGTTGTACGCTGTTTTATATTGGTTCATTGAAAACATATTGGTTTTATATTTTGGGTTATAATTTTTTACCTTCACCCGTCAAGGACGTAAACGAAGCAATAATTCAAATCCTCTCGTCATCTAGGCGTTACTTATATTCAACATTGACTAGTAATAATTCTCTGAACTAAGATAGTATATATTTTGTATATATATTGTATATATTTTGCAATAATAGATGGCAAGTATTTTAATGTCTGGATTCGTGTTCTTAAGCTGTTTGTGAACATCTGCAAATACGTAAGACTTCT
This sequence comes from Schistosoma margrebowiei, assembly GCA_944470205.2. Classification (NCBI taxonomy): domain Eukaryota; kingdom Metazoa; phylum Platyhelminthes; class Trematoda; order Strigeidida; family Schistosomatidae; genus Schistosoma; species Schistosoma margrebowiei. The sequence continues at coordinate 22,857,753 of OX104029.1, read as the reverse complement.
CACCAGATTCTGTTTGTTAAATTGACTAGCACTTTCACCTAACAGTTATTGATTATCCAGAAACGTTTAATAGCAGAAAATTTTCGAAGTCTTCACTTAAAAACTAAGTTATGTTCTGCTGTGCACAGAATTTTGTAGTAATAATAACTTTAATATTCCTATTTGGAAAGAAAATTTTGTCCGTTTTGAGGAAGCTATTGTGAAGCCGTAGTAGTAAACTTTAAGGAAATTTGAGAAAAAATTCTAAGCTTCCTCAGGTCTGGGGGAAATTCCCAAGATATTTGGGGAAATTTAGTTTTTCTCCAATATTTTCCGGTATCTTATAACATGGGTTTTTTCCCCAAAATTTACACAAACTTAGGGGAAGACTACCAAATTTCTTACACCTTTGGGGAAAACCCCAAAGTAAGGAGACGAACAATTAACATGAATTCACTTTCTAAACCTCTCTACTTTGTTTTCGTTAGCTAAATCTTCGATTGTAACAGTTCTTATTAATGTTCAAAAGACTATCAACATGGAGAACAGACCACAATGCAGTATATCACTTAATTTAGTTGATAACAAAGAACTACGGTCGCGTATCAGGAATTCAATGTAAGTTTTGTTTATTTAAATATATTCGGTTGGACTAATTTTTTTGGACGATTTTTGCGCAATACTAAAATGTCCTTAAAGAGGTTCACTTATTAACTGCATCACAGTGAGATTTATGAACCTGTGGGAAGAATAACGATTATAATTTACAGTTGATGGTTAAGGCTAGGCATCAGAATAGTGTTTTCATCCTGAACGAACTTAAGCTAAAATGCGAAAAATCTATTTAGCCAAACGAATGAATAAATTTTGCTTCAAAATCCAGGACCTGTTATCCTAAATTTGATTGTCTCGTCTATAAACTTTGGTTTCGCCGAAATACTCCTTTTTTGACATTTATATTGTCCTCACTCATCAAATACATGGGGTGTAGTCAAGTTGATAGTAAAACTGACTATTCAATTTTCTCATACCGATCAGGGCCGTAAGTCAAACTAGTCGTGAACAACGTATTCCATTTGGGTTTTTCATTATTGTTTAAAAATACCATGGCAAACTCGAACAGTTCTGAAAATTGTTACGAGTTTACTATAAATGTGCCCCGAATGCTCTGGTACGGCCGAGAATGGGGAGAGTCTGCTCTCCTCGAAATGCTCTCACATGGCCACGCGTATATAGCCTCTGCCAGGGAAGTCCTACTCACTACCTTCTCGCACCACGAGTGTTGTTTACAAAGTTGAGAGGACGAAAAGCGAATGTCCGGCGCTTTATCCGGGTTAGTGGACACGGAGAGTCCACCTAGGGGAGTTGTAAAACCCTAATTCCAAACCGATGGTGCACATGGGTTTGCTCCAGGATCCTGAAGGAACAAATGGCGTATAAACCTATCGTTGGTCACCGGCTACCATAGGACTACATCTCCTTACGATGCTCCACTGTTTTGTGGATCAGACCTTTAGGTCGAAGGCTCTGGGTGTAGCGTCCTACGAAAACCACCTGTTTCGATTTGGGCACCCGGGCAGTATCACAGCCCTCACACATGTCGAATGGGATCTGTGTGGCGCATATGTATTTGGTGCCTCCTTGTACCAATATCTGTGTTAAAATAATAAATAAAATAATAATAAATTACTGTAAATGTATTCAAGGAGGGACTCATACTTTCCAAATTGTACCACCTTTTCGTATTCTCCTAGTTTTTTGATTTAAATAACCGGGTTCCTTTTTTTATCACATTATTTGTCTACGAATGGTAATGACTTAGTTCATCCATGTCGCCAACCTCAGGGATTCCAATACCAATTAAGTAACTTGTAGGAAAGTGTTCTTTTCATATTCTTGTATTTTCGCTGTGGATTGGTCCTAAAATACTCCTGGGAAAGTACATGAAATGCCTCTAAAATAGTTATAACACTTTTCTGTACCATAACATCTAACCACTAATTTCATTCCTGTTCAATGACTGCATACCAGGAGATAATATTTAGCGAGCTTTACCATACCTTATATTTCCTCAACGCTTTCCGAATTTGTCATTCAGTTTTTACATAACAGGCTGGTAAATAGGAAAGTTTTCATTTATTTCTATGTAATGAAAATAAAGGTTATTTTGTTTTTATTTTCATACTTCTCAATCACCTTGTTGGCTAAAACATTTTGTTAAATTGGCCGTAATGAACATCATTGAATATGTTTTCAAGACAAGCACGTATAAATATATTCAGTCCACTTTTATTTCCTTATCGGTCATATTTTATAACCGTCAGATGATAGCGAGCTCTTCAACTACTCATCAAGTGCCCAACAAGCTTTTTACGGTATGGAAAATTTTAAGCTTAGTTAGATCGTTTTGGTAGAGATTAGTTTTATGATCTTTGACCTATCATTGTATGTTTATTCTGGTTCCCCACTTTTGATTTGATTGTTTTGACATCGGTGCCAGAATCTCCATGGCAACTGGATAAGTAGTGTCATATGTTGATAGTGCCTGTGTTTTGGCAGATTTTTAGTGTTGGTTTGTCCATCTCATTTGCATTCTCGTTTCTTCAGTAGGACGTTAAAAGTGTACGGTTTAAAGGTAGATAAATTTTTACAATAAATGTAACTGTCCCATTTCGTTAAAACAATGTGAGGTTTTGTCGTAGCTAAACTTAATACTTCTGGAAATTGAGCTATTTCAGATTATTTTTTAGCATTTCGTCTATTTTGGATTATCTGGTTTTATTTGCCATATATTTAAAATTTCACTCAGTTGAGTTTTCTAAATCAGCCCACAAATTAGTGTCTGTACAACTTTGCAAGAAAAGTGTTACTTTATCACAAGGTTAATCGTTTAACTTCAGTAATTTTTAGCATGCGAATTCGGTGATTTATTTTTGTATATATGATTTTGCTTCTAACTCCATATCCGATACTTGTTACTGTAAGACTGTGGTCTATTGTTTTGACCATCACCTCACAGTTTTTATTTTTACCTGAACTAAATCAGTTCAATAGTTGTATTCCTGTCTTGGAGATGGTTAGAAGAAAGTAAGGGCGGCCAAACCAAAACGTGGCATCAGTGCTTGAAGTCACTAACTTCTAGTCTTCGCCATGTTGGTAGATGCAAACTACTTGGTTGGGGTCCGCGTGACCTTCGTAACCAATGGTTGGAGACTTGGTGACATGGCTCAGAATCGATCACAATGGCGTCGGTGTATACACTCCCTGTCTTCCCTTAAACTATGAGATTAAAATCACTTCAAATCTTTCTTTCTACTAACTAATTCATTCTTCCTATACTATATCCTTATTGCAATCTTTCTCCTATATATTACCACCTTTGACCTAACCACTCCTCTGAATCCGGTGTTCATCTTGCTGTGCTAATGAGGTATGGCAACCTGGACCGATGCACATATGTGCCTGGTCCTACGTTGTAGCTGACTGACTTCCTAAGTCTTTCATAATAAATAACTGTATCAGTTTATATCAAGTTTTCATGTTTTTGTTTACCTAAAAATGTGTATCTTGTTAATCGTCAATTCTTTTTATCTTTAGGGGTATCGGTTATTGGAATGCTTATACTAAAAGTGAAAAGTATTTATCTGAAAAACCAACAAATGTGGAAATTGATTCTGCCGAATTAGCAAAGCATAATAAGTCTGATGATATGTGGATAGCTTTAGATCATCAAGGAAAAAGTAAGCCTAGTTCTTGTTATTTTTGAAAGTCTTTGAAGACTTCATAGTAATTCATATCTTTTAATTATTTTATGAAGGTCCTATTATGCACAACTGATCGTTTTCATGGCTTGAAATAATCATGTATAGTACATATACTAGGAATTATTTTAAAAATACCGCAGATTATCTGGATAACATTTAAATATAAACACACCATTCTTAGTCCACTCATCATTATACATTTTTATGTTTGATTTTTCTACCATATGCGGTACCATAGTTGTTTCTATTCCTTTACTTTTCATCATGTCAGTTCCTCTCTATATTGATGCGAATTAAGAATATAGGCAGACAAACATGTGTGCTAGGTTCTAAGCTTCTTTTATGACCGACGAAACCCAAATGTAGCAAATAAATCGTTTTTTAATATACGCCATAAATCATGTTATAAAAGAGAATCCTATTAATGACTTTTAGAAGTGGGATAACTTGTGCTTATGATACAGTTCTCGACATAAAGTCTACCAATAGTTATTTGATTAACACTATCAACCATAAGGTCGCATCTTTTAATGCCACAACATCTACTGTTTGGGCAAATGGATAATATCACTAATACACACAGTTTTGATTAAAGCCTTTGGTTAGTAACCGAGATAAGCTAACACCTGCCTACATTCTCTTGAAATTTTTAAAAAGTTATCTTCATTTCAGTTCAAAAACTTTGCTGGATTTAGCTAGTTTGTTACTGTAACCGAATTGTATATCGTTTTTACCTATTTTTTTCTTTTATTAGCTGTAGTATATGATATCACAAAATTTGCGGCGTATCATCCTGGAGGTGTTGATATACTGTTGGAATATGCTGGAACTGATGCTTCAGAAGCATTTCGAATGGTAGGTCTATTACTTTGTTCGATATTAACATAAATTAGGCAATCAAATTAGATTGACAGTACTATAACACCGGAACGTTATGTACCTTGCAACTAATTTCTATCAATGACTAAGTTATTCGATGGAGCTAGTATTTTATGTAAAGGTTTAGTGAATATTAGTTCTCAGATCATATTCATCCCAGATGACTGTAGTTCTGAATACTATTAAGAACCAGCTAACATGGAACACCTGTTTTATCTCAGTATGGAATACTAACAACTCGTTCAGGGATCAATATCAAAATCTTTGAAGATCAGGACAAGCTTGTTAACTTCCACTCAAAACACGATTGATGGTTGAATGATAGGTATTTTAGCCCTGTCTCTTTTATTTACAAAAAAAAGAACAATATATGTAATCGTGAGCAGTAATAAACTAAAGGGAAACGAAACAATGGGACTATAACAAAACATAATCAATTTGTTTAGCATAATCGTTGTTTAAAAACGTTTTAATCTATTTCTAATGAGACTTTCTGATGTTATACTACGATTGAGGTTTATTAATAGGGTCGTTAATTCTGCTGCTCACAATAATAATACTAACAATAAGAATAGTAAATCTTTTGCTTCATTCTAATGTATATGTTAAGGTAAACGCACTAAATATCGGTTCACTAATGGATATTATTATCGATCAAGCTACTTTTATTTGAACACATAAATATTAGTACAAGAGGGCACCAAATATATATATATGCACCATTAAGATTATATGAAAGTGCTTCTATGTGATTTTCTACATCCTCAAAATATCAGATATCATGATATCATGTATCCATAATATTCTAGTTTGTTTTTTAATTATCATTCTGTGGGGAGGGTTGGAAAATGTACCTAATAATATGGTATCGTTGGGCATAAATCACCCAGTTATTGAACATCATCTTTAACTTGGTATTGAAAGGTTTCTTAATTGATTCAATGGCAAAATTTGACAGATGTAGGGGGGAACACTTCGAATATTATATCATCATGATTGTTGAAATGTTTTCTTTTCATGCGTTTGATTGGATAGTGGCTTGGTGGTTAAAAAAGGCATTTTTTCAATTAGTAAATCACGGATTCGGATCCAATTCTCCATCTACTTCGTTTTTGATGCATTCAGGTAGTACTACAACATCTTACACAAAGTGTTTAACTCAAAACCGGTTACATAAAGCTGTTCTTGATAAATGAGTTCAATTCCTTACTAATGAACGCTACTTGTTTCCACCTTTCTATTATTGGTTATATTTAGGTTCAGTGATTTTTCAACTAGACTGTTTCAATGTTTTTACGTAGACGAATCATTGTTTTGACTGGAATCTGTGCATGAACATTAAAACGGTAGCATTGAAATTAGTTGTTGCTCAGAAGTATGTCGTTAGTCAGATGACTGAAAGCATTTCAATTTGATCATCATATCTTGATTTTGAATAGATATCAATTAGCTGAAATATAAAGAATGTATATAATGTTGGAATGATGAAACACAAGACAAATTTGTAATGATCAATATTCACAGTTGTGTATCAAACGTTAGCATACTTATGAACGTGGTGTAAATTACCATCAATCTTTGTTTCTGATAGCTTGCTAAATTGCTTCATTCTAGTCACCAGTCTTTTTTATTTGAACTGAATTGAATCTGTTTTGCAAAGTAGGTAGTTAGGTACTTAATAAACTACAACCGTTCTATTTGTTGCTTAAGGTCATCTATCTTGTTTAGTAATCTTTTTATTTTGTTTACAACCATATTTATTATATTTTGAACATTTGTCTTACTATTCAATCGTTCCAAAAATATTCTCCACAACATTCCTTAGGTTTATTTGAAAGGAGGACATCTGTTTCGTTTTAGTATGGGCTAACTCATTAGTATGTACCCACAACCCAATCAGAGATTGAAACCAGGATCTTGAAGTGTAGCGGTGAGCACTTGACTATTAGAACTATAGGGTTGGCATCCACCGGTACAATTTTGACTTCAATCGACTTCCAATACAGTTTGATATACTTCAAATTCTTAAAGTTTTACTGAGAAGTTGTAACTGATGGAGTCCAGGCGTGTCGGAAGTGAAAGAGTTATTACTAATGGAATTAGGTGTCGTCGCGCTACGCCGACGTTATAATTCAACACCGACCTTGTGATTTTAGTAGTTTAGATCTTTCCGCCAAACCTGGTCCTGAACCCAGGTGGGGTTGTTGGTGAGCACTAATAAGAAGTCCCATACCAGGACGAGGCAGATGGATGATATCACCTTTGGTCCTTAATGAGATCAATCTTTGGCAAATAGTACCTGCAAATTTCTTAGGTTTGTTTATTTTACTCACTGTTAACTGTGAACTATATCGTCGAACCAGTTGTCAGCATAATATTGTATAATAAGCAAACGAAGTGATAATGCAGTGATCGTAGGATTCAGCTTACATTCCTTAAATTTCATGTTTGAACCTCACTCTACTTAAGTTATGAAACATTGAAAAAATGTGATACAAAGTGGATTATGTAGAATAAGTATTTATTTATTTGAACACATAAATATTGGTACAAGAGGGCACTAAATATGCATGCACAACACAAAACAATGAGAATTCGAAGAAAAAACAACGAAGAGATTAGTATGAGGTAGTGTAATAATAATAATAGCAATAATGAGGGAAACGGAAAGGTACAATCAGAAGAAACCTTTCAGTCAAGAAAGAAACAACCATTTTTTTTATGAAGAAAGTAAAAGAAGATTACAGCAGGATCGCCACTGGATTCTATTCTGAACGATATCTGATAACGTCTCTAGCCACTGTGTAGCACCATCTCTCGGACCCCAACCAGGGAGTCGTGACGGACCGACAGAAGCCAGCCCTTTACAGCTTTCTTTCATACCCCGACACCATGTCATACACTGACAGAATAAGTACTTTGAATTAAACGGACTACACACAGTGATTCTGTTCAATACAAAAGAAAAATTTCATCGATATAGATAATAAATAATTTAAAAGTTGACAAACAGATTTTACTAGAATGTTGATGATAATAACTCGTTTTCTGAAGTATATTGTTTTCTTTTATTTTCAAGGCACATTCATATGTTAGCACAAATATGATATCTAGATTACAGAAAGGTTATTTAAAACAAAGTGCACCTGGTCGAGGTGGTATGCCTAATCGTAAGTTCTCATCTATCATTTAATCGTTGATATCTTTATTTGCATTGTTTATTGGGTCTTATAGTTTAAACCACATACTGACCTCTGTTAGTGAATACCAGGAAACATTAAACGGTTGTTTCGTCCTAGTATGGAACTCATCCAGAGTACACATCCAAATGCCCTGGTACGGCCGAGAGTGGGGAGAGTCCGCTCTCCCTCTCGAAATACTCTTACACGGCCACGCGTATATAGCCTCTGCCAGGGAAGTCCTACTGACTGCCTTCTCGTGGCGGGGGTGTTGTTTACGAAAATGAGAGGACGAAAAGCGAACGTCCGGCGCTTTAACTGGATTCCAAACCAATGGTGCACATGGGCTCCAGTATCCTGCGGGAACAAATGGCGAATGAACCAATTGTTGGTCACCGGCTTCCATGGGACTGCATCTCCTTACGATGCTCCACTGTTTTGTGGATCAGACCTTCAAGTTGAAGGCTCGGGGTGTGACCCCCTAAGAAAACCACCTGCTTCGGTTTGGGCACCCGGGCAGTATCACAGCCCTCACACATATCGAATGAGGTTTGTGTGGCGCATATGTATTTGGTGCCTCTTTGTACCATTATCTATGTGTTGAAATAAAATAATAACACATCCACGACTACACCAGAACCGAACCCAAGAATTTCAGGTATTACAACGAGGGCTTAACCTTTACACCACTGAGCTGGCATCTAGTGGTCTACGTATGTAAATTAAGTCACTTCTCGATATTATGTAACCATTTTCCAATGTCATTGGTTGGTAATGGCATCATGCTCAACATGGTTGGACTCTACATGTTGTGGCTTCTCACTAGATTTCCAGAAGCTATCTCTTGAAATGATTGACCTGTGAGCATATGATTACTATTAGCATATTTATTTATTTAAACACATAAAAATTGGTACAAGGAGGCAACAAATATATATGCGCCACATAAACCGTTCAATTTGTGTGAGGGCTGGGATACTACCCGGGTACCCAAACCGATGTGGCTGGTTTTCTCAGGAGGCCACTCCCGGAGCCGTTGACCTAAAGGTCTGATCCACAAGGTAGTGGAGCAACGTCAGGAAATGCGTTTCCATGGAAGCCGATGACCAACAATAGGTTCATACGCCACTTGTTTCTTCAGGATCCTGGTGCTCAAGTTCACCACTGGTTTGGAATCAGGATTTTCCAACTCACCTATGTGGGTCCTCTGTATCCACCAACCCGGTTAAAGCGCCGGACATTTGATTTTCGTCCTCAACTTCGTACACAACATCCCCGTCGCAAGTAGGCAGTGAGTAGGACTTTCCTGGCAGTATTATTAGCATGGAAGGTTAAATATTGATTTTGTATGAAATTTAAAAGTAAACTGATGTTATAAAGTGCTTGGTTTAATAAAATATCCATATGAAGTACAAATTAACAATTGATTCATAATGTAAACAGTTAATAAGGACTTGTGAAAAATTTTGATCTGAAATCTTCTTTATATCTTTGATGTTGCAGTATTATCATTCTGTTAACCAAGTACCCGACATTTTTTAAGTTACCCTTCTTCGTACTAACTCTACTAGAAGATGAAATAGGGGCTCAAAAATGATACCCAATGATTGCGAATCACTTTTGGTATATTGTACATTTTATGTGTTACAACGATAGGATTTAAATGGCATAACACTCTAGGTATGTTTTATATTTTGTCAACTCAATCCAACCACAAACATTCATTTCTTAATACTTGACCAAACCAGCTACACGAGAGTAAAAGACTGATAATCCGTAGGTAGCTTAGCTTCTGAAGCCTAACTCAAGTCTATGTAACACAGGTATATATGTATATGGTTGTCATCATGAATTGATGATAATACTCATTCATGATTTCACTAGGGATGTTCACTTATGGTTTGTTAAGGAATCTTATGCTAAAATAGGACAGGTGCCCAATGATCCTTAGTTACCTAGTTGGTGTCAAGCATATCAATCTAAATATTAGTTTATTTAACTAATAATAATAATGTGTGTATAAAGTCAATAATGACCTGTATCATGCATTTACTAATGTGACAAATGTTCTACAATCTTCTACGTTAACACCTGACTTTTCTAATGTGTTTGTTTACGTTTATTATACAGTAAACTATTTTTGTTTCAATGCTTTGATGTTATGTATAAGATGACTGTTACACAATACGAAAGAGTCATTCAGCAGTACTACATATCATTGTATCACTTCAATCCATCAACAATTTAGGAAATTAAGGATTATTCAGAACGAACAGTCAATAGGTTGGGTTTTTTTTGCTGTTACCAATTGTACCATACTAGTTTTGTGCTAATCAGTATTAAAATAACTGTCGACAGTTTACAAATGATTGATCATTAATTAGTGACCAATGTTATGTATGTTAAGTTCTTCTTAGTGCAGGTCAAATCCTATCGATCAATTTGCAAATGGCCACTTAGTCTAAGTGACTTGACATATGGGATGCACTATATTGAGATGTAAAATGATAAAGGTAGTCGATAGGAAACTCTGTACCTAAGTTTTGTGCTATTTAGCACTTGTCAGCAGGATGTATTAGTAGTCTTGAAGTAATTGATGCTTCCTGGCGGATTCGTTTCCATGCCACGTTACCACTGAAATATTCGAGCCGCGACTGACCTTCTGTAAGACTGAACTGTATTCACAATTAATAAATCTTTAAGTAGTGATCAATGTTAGGTTTTCAAAGTCCTCAGTCCTCATTGAATTCGATCAATCAAAGAGAAAGGATAAGACTAACTTCATACCTTGCTAACCAGTGTCAAGTAGCGCGAAACCTAGGTCCATAAGTTTCTTTTTGACTACATCCAACCATCACCTTATATGTCAAAAGTATCATTTTACCAATAGATTGTTATGTAAACGATTTCCAGTGGTTTAAAGCACCAGTTTTAAACTATTTAAATAGTATAATTTAAGGTGGTATTACCTACAATTTTTTCGTACTTCTTTTTCTTGTGTTTCATGTCTATTTAGAATTATCTCCATTGTTTATTCCATCGAAGCTTCGTCTAAGCAATACGAAGAAACCTATGTGAGTAAACAACTTTCTAGTATATGAGCGGAGAAATTTCTTCGCTCGATTCGTTTCTTCATTATTTACCAAATGTCAAAATGGAAATTTTCTAGTATTTTTTTAGTAGAGATCTATGTATATGTTCTAAAGTTTAAGTTAACAAATCAACCGGATTTTAGATTTTGTTGTTCTAAGTAATATGTCTCACTAAATGTCTTCAGCACTCTCCGCAACACAGTGAAATTTTTTTCTCAAAAGCTCGGGAAAGAATAATGGTGGTCTTGAGTGCTGTTAGACATATGAGGGCGGCCATCACTTCTCGGATGCCCACATCGTGGAAGGGTTCTTCTGAAGGTACCTGAAAAGGAAATTGAATTATAGGTGGTCTTATTGACCTGAGAGGGTGATCGCAGTGCCCAAGGGACAACTGCTTGAGGTCGGTCAAACACAATTTTTCTGTGAGTAATTTTTGTGTTAGCTCCGTACTTGTTAAGACCTTACCGCCGGAGACGGATATCCGTGGGATAAGGCGAGGTGTGCATTTTAGGGTCGACCTTTTCCAACCCCACCCCTCCTTGTGAAAAGGCATCATCGATGCCATGCTGGTTGTCTGAAGGAAACACCTTACTGCTGTCACACCTCTGTACAGTCAGCAGTATGACTTCGCCTTCAGACCTTGGGTTTGCTGCTTTTAGTCTTACCGCTCTTCAACCGACCTGTCTGATATAGTAGGACCTTGATGAATGATTTTTGTAGCCAATATAGCTCTATTGGTTCACCACGATAGGCAAGCTTGACCACCACGTCAAGATATCAGCAACGGTCGGGGAAAGAATATTAGGAAACAGTAAATTCTAATATCAATCAATGTCAAAAGTATATAACTTCTGTATTACGTCAAACAGAAAACTTTCTTTAATATCAACAAAGCCCAATCAGACTAAGAGAGAATCTATTCCTCTTTATTTCTTTCTATTTTCTATTTATTTATCATTTCAGTTGGGATTGGAAAGAATATGATGGTTATATTGAATTGATTATTAATTATGGAAATAATAAAGTCTTTGATACATTTTGTTATAAATTAGATAAATTACGAGTACTTTGTACATGGACTAAATGTGATCAAAATGATAAACAAATAAATTCCAATGGTGTACTTATGTTACGTACAGTATTAGATAATGAATATCATTGTTTGAAATTAAGTAAGTTATGCTTCTTTTATTTCCAGTTTAATATATTACAGTATTGATTTTCATTGTGAAAAAACCAATTTAATTCTTTGAAAAATCGATTTATTGTTTACAAATCACAGTCATAACGTAGGACCAAGCACATATATGCATCAGTCCAAGTTGTCATACTTTATTAGCGCAACAAGATCAACATCGGATTCATGGAAGTAGTTAAGCCAATGGTGGTAATATATAAAAGGAAGATTGAATATAAGGATAGAATACAGGAAGGAAGAGTTCGATCGTAGAAAGAAAGATACGAAATGATTTTAATCCCTTAGTTTAAGGGAAGACAAAGAGTGTATACACCTACGCTATTGTGATCGATTCTAAGCCATGTCACCAAGAATCTCCGACCATTGGTTACGATAGTCATGCGGACCCCAACCAAGTGGTCTGCATCTACCAACATGGCTCAGGTCAGAATTTAGTCACTTTGTGGTCTGATGTCATGTTTTGGTTCGGCCGCTCCTAACTTTTTTCCAACCGTCCCTAACACCAGTTAGCATTGCGCGTTGCGGTAATCGGTGTTCAGGCGTACACAATCATTGTGGTTTTAACTGAAAATTATCCGAGTATAGTGTATAAGCCATAATTTGTGTTCAACTAGAATCCTAGGAGACACTGGAGGGTTATTTCGTTCTAAATTGAGATTCCTCATCAGTAACAGTATTCACAATCTCGACAGAACTTAAGCATGTGACTTTCAGATGAGTTTACTATTCAGATGTCTTCTTTGTAATTCCTCTTATGATCTGTAAAAGTAGAAGAGATAGGTAGACTGTGAGTTCTTAGTCATAGGTATCTTCGTAGCATCTTCCTCGTATCATGGTGTAATCAAATGAACAATTCCGAGATAAGAATGCCAAATTGATTGATAAAGTAGTTAATCTTTTTGTTAACTAAGGTGATTGGATCATGTGTTACCTATGTCAAAGCACCTTCGACCTCAACGTGCATTGTTTGCTGAAATAAAAATAGGTTTAAAGAAAGCTAAGTGCAGTCAAATCCAAACACATGATCTGTGCATTAGTTTGTCTACTATTGATCGGAAGGGGAAATATATTCCACAATCAGTCAGAAGCATGAGCACTAACGACAGGCACAAATCAAACGTATATATATACAGCATAAAAATGTCCTTGGGAAACGTTAGAAAATAGCATACTAAAAGACACAACGAACCAATAGCGTTTAAAATCCTTCCAAGTGGGAGATACAACATGAAGGTGAAAATGAGTGCTTTTAGCGCGAAAACAAGAAGTTCAAATTTTCAACATAGAATTACAAAAATTAAGCATTTACCAAGTGAGTTTTGGGGATCTAACATCTCCAACAATCTTAAAGAATCATCTCATGTAATCATTAGGAATAGTTGACTATCATTTAATCCGAGTTTTTTTGTATTTTTGTTTGTTCGAAAATTATTGATTTTGCGATTTGTTTTCTTTCCAATTATTATTATTATTATTATTATTATTATTATTATTATTATTATTATTATTATTATTATTATTTATTGAATATACATCTAGGACTATGTGCTCAACTTCGTCCAGATTTGTGTACACTTTGTTTGAATCAATTGGGAATTGGTAATTCGAAGTCATTGTCTTCGCTTTCACCACCATCATCATCATCACTATTAAAACGAATAGGAGAGGGAGGTGGCAGAGAAGGAACAATCCAGTTGAGTATCAATTTAATTAAACTCCTATCTGTTACATCATCATTATCTTCAACATCTTCTTCCTCCTTTCCATCATTGTCAGTACAACCAAATATTGGTAGTATAGAATTAGTTGAAAAATCGACAAATAATTCATTTAGTACAATTGGTGTTGTACTTCGTGATATTTGTATTGGATTAGATGTTGAAAATAGTTCCATTTCTAGTAAGTTTATTATATATATAATTTTCATAAAAACATCAAACTACACTTGGTATTGTTTACTTGAATCTTCCCATTGATGCTTAGGACTGCAATTGATCAGTCTCTTATTGGCATGTGTGCATACTGTGCGTATTGTCTCAATATTGCCTTAAGTAACAAGCACTATAAGCAAAGATGGATAGTGGTTAGCAGTGGAATCCATTTTGACGCGCGCTTTTCGTCCTATTTGGTATTAGACAGCATAAGTAAGTGGTTATCAAGACTCAATAGCTGAGTGGATAGCACAGTGGCATTTGAAGCAAACGGTATTGGGTTCGAGTCCCAGAGTAATGACACATGAACTCTGAGATGCAGGTACATCTAGTTGACGCTCCCTAAATGTGCACATCCTGGTTTCCACTGCTAGTCACTATCTGTCTTTGCTTATTACTTAAATAACATAAATTTACTATAAATAAGTATTTATTGTAAATACTTCAAATCTAGTTAGTAGTTAATGATAGACAGGAAATTATTAGATAATATGTAACACCAAATCATTTTTTCTATCAAACCTCCTTTCCCCTCCTTTTTTTTGTTACTAAGAGAAATAAATACAAAATAATCGTTTTGTCTCATTTATAATCCATGAATGATAGATAATATCTTGTCATTATTGAAAATTTTGTCCGTTTTTCACTTAGTAGACAATGTATATCTTTGCTTCTTTTTTCCTTCTTAAAAAGACAGCCAGTTTTAATGATCTTATCAATTTTATATTTGCCATGGAGATTATCACTATGTCATGTCCTAATTTATTCACTCATTCGTTTTTTTTATGGACGCATATAAATTCACTAGAAACTACCACCTATTTTGAGGGGGGGAGTTTTACAATCTATTTCCAGTCTCTATATGTAGTTATATCGTAATGAATGGAAAAGTTGTATTTCTGACGTTTTGTGGCTTAATATAGGCGACTTCTTCAGAGTAAATAAATAAACGTAATTAAATATTGACACCAGATTAAATAGTACAAAGGAAATAGTGCAAAATATTTTTTTAGTATAATTTTAATAGGCCTGAATTTTTTATTCTTTGTCAAAGTGGACTTGTAAAACCTGTCGCTGTCAGGTGCTTGATTTGTCTGATATCCATGCTGATAGTAGAAAATAATGAAAATATAATACTTCAGTCAATTCGATTCCCTGTGTGAATTTGGTTAGCGTGTGAACTATAATCATTGAGGCAGAATACATGCATAACCTCAGTTATTTCATGATTTCTTAACTGCTTACAGTTGTATTCATAATAAAACATAAAGTCAGTCAGCTACAACGTAGGACCAGGCATGTATATGCATCGGTTCAAGCTGCCATACCTCATTAGCCTAAGATGAACACCAAATTCATAGAAATAGTTGCTTCAATTGTAGTAATATATAAAAGAAATATTGTGTATACAGATTTAATACAATAAGAATTGTGTAGCACTTTATCCATCCATCAAACAAAGGACAAGGTTATTGTACAACAGTTTGCCCTGTTCTACTTTATGGCTGTAAAATATGATCAGTAAGAATACAAGATATTCGTGGGTTACTATTATTAAGTCATATGTGCGTTTAAACAATTGCACGTGTTTTTTCTTTTGGGACAACTGAAAGACACTGAGGTTGGACATACGGTACTAGGTAAGTTGGTTAATGTATGGTTCTCAGATTTGACTAAGACCTTCTTTAATTTTGTATTCAAATATATTTGGTCGTACCCACGGGCGTTCTCGTTCACTACAACTTCATTCTCTTTGACATAAATGTTTAGGAAATTGGCTTACTTTCCAACTATTTCATAGATGACGTGTTCGTTTGTTTCAGCGTATTTGTCGGTGAATTGTTGTGTGTGTAGACATTTTTAATAAATGCAAGTTTTACTATGATGTATGCTACTTATGTCTGTCAACATAAGTAGTATGTAGCACAAGTCGGAAGTTAAAAACCTGGCATCAGAAGGCTATAACCGTCGACTTGAAGAAAATAGAAGTGAATTATGAATTGAAAGAACCATACAGAATATGAAAGATAAATGATGGAAATTTGCAAATGAAGTATTTAATGTATGGTTTTCATATTTTACCAAGATACTCTGTAATTTTGTATTAAAATATACATTGGTTATCCTCACCTGTCAGTCAGTCAATCA
This sequence comes from Schistosoma margrebowiei, assembly GCA_944470205.2. NCBI lineage: Eukaryota > Metazoa > Platyhelminthes > Trematoda > Strigeidida > Schistosomatidae > Schistosoma > Schistosoma margrebowiei. Next base: position 22,841,583 of record OX104029.1, on the reverse strand, counting down.
GCTACAACGTAGGACCAGGCACATATATGCATCGGTCCAAGTTGCCATACCTCATTAACACAACAAGATGAACATCGGATTCATAAAAGTAGTTAATTCAGAGGTGGTAATATATAAAATTAAGATTACAATAAGGATATAGTACAGAAAGAAAGAATTAGTTCGTTGAAAGAAAGATATGAAGCAATTTTAATCTCTTAGTTTAAGGGAGGACAGAGAGTGTATACACCGACGCCATTGTGATCCTCACCTGTATTCTCATTCAGTACACTAATACTATTCAAAATCAAGAAGCATTAAATTACTATTCTATTCCAGTCTAAAAATTCTTAACAATATACATTGTCACAACTTGTCCATAGGATCGAATTAGTTATTCTTTATTTCAAATAATTAAATCCTCCTTGAAAGAAAAACAAATAAACAATGAAGCAAATATCATTACATGTAAATAAACAAAATCTGAATTAAATTCCTTTGATATTGTTATAAATGAATCTTCCCATGGATGTTTACGACTGCAATTGATCAGTCTCTTATTAGCATGTTGTATATACTGTGCGTATTGTCTCAACATTGTCTTAATTCACAAACATTATAAGCAAAGATGGATAGTGGTTAGCAGTGGAATCTAGTTTAAGGCATGTTTTGTCCTATTTTGGACTCGTCAGCTGGATGTACTTACACCCCAGAATTGATGTTCACTCTTGAACTTGATCCTAGTATCGTTCACAACAAACACCATCACGTTATTCACTTAATTACTGAGTCCTGATAGCTACTTGCTTGTGCAATCGGAAGATTCAAGTAAACAATATTAAGTGAATTTAAATTTCACCCCATTGTACAAGCAAATAACTATCAGGACTCAGTATCTAAGTCAGGCAAATGGTACTGGGTTCGAGTCCCGAAGTGTACATCAACTCTGAGATGTAATCACATCCGTCCGACAAGTCCTAAATAGGAAGAAGTGGCGCCTATCAAACTGTATTCCATTACTAACTATTATTCATCTGTAAAATCTAACTTCAATGATATTTAAACATATTCACATCTCAATAGTTGGAGATCATGAGTCAATTAAAGCTAGACCACCATGAAAAACCTGGAAGCACTGATAGATCCTGGGTTCGAATCCCACGAGGCGAGGTCATGAACCCACACTGCCAATGAGGAGTCCCACAATAGGACGAAACGGCCTTCCAGGTTTTCCATGATGGTCTAGCTTCAATTGACTCATGTTTTCAACTACTGAAATTACTACAATCTCCATACAAAACCCCTTCTAATACATATTCACATCATTTATTCTTTCGTTATTTCTTCTTATTTCTTTCTTATATTTATAGATGAATTATTTTTTGTTTGTTCTATCATTGAATCTTATTGGTTACATAATAATTATCGATTTATACGTATAAATTGGCCAAAATCACAAGTAAATATAAATATACCAATTGGATATCATGTAAATGTTCGTTTAAAAGATTCAGAAAGTGAGTATCCTCCATTAATAATGAATGAATGAATAAATGAATTAGACATTTAATATCTGTAATTAGAATAATAATATTATCATGATTATAGAGTTAAATTCAATTGAAGTTTCAATATTTTATTGGTAGTTTATTCATAATGAAAATAAGGTATAGAAATGAACCAATCAAATTTGAGAAAACTGTTTTTTTGAGTTTTTGCGCAAAATTTAAAGTTGGTTAACTTATCTTTGATCAATGTAAACACAGTTTTGTTTTATGCTTAAAATATTTAAATTTGTTTAAATAAATAAATTTATACACTATACAAATATACTTACTTTACTTTACTTACTCTCAGCGCAGAGTTTAACTGGTTTGAATTATTTATTCTGGTTAACGTTTTTTTAACGAGTTAGTTTTCTATGGAATGGAGTCGCTAACCTCCATGGCCAACCCTCCACCTTTATTCAGGCTTGGGACCGGCGGTAGCCCACGAGGGGCTTCATGCTGTATTCTATATTCTACATAACATATAAAAATCAATCTGATTTTTTTTAAATTTGATTTATTTATAGTACATTATCAATTACATAATTTTTTTAGTGATTCATTGAATGATAGACAAACTGACAACTCCAAACGCCTTGGTATGGCTGGGGGGGTGTAGAGAGTCAGGTCTCCCTTTCGAAATGCTCTCACATGACCACATGCATACAACCACTGCTAAGGGATTCCTGCTCATCGCCTTCTCGTGGCGGGGGTGTTGTTTACGAAATAGAGAGGACGAAAAGCAAATGTCCGGTACTTTAACCAAATTGGTGGACATGGAGAGTCCACCTAGGGGAGTTGAAAACACTTATTCCAACCCAATGGTGCACATGGGTTGGCTCCACTATCCTGAAGGAACAAGTGGCGTATGAACGAATCGTTGGTCACCGACTACCATGGGATTGCATCTTTTTACGTCGCTCTACTGCCTTGTGGGTCAGACCTTCAGGTCGAAGGTTCCAGGTTTGGCCCCTACCAGAACCATCTGCTTCAGTTTGGGCACCCGGACAGTATCACATCCCCCACACATATCAAATGAGATTTGTGTGGCGCATATGTAGGTGGTGCCTCCTTGTACCAATATCTATGTGTTAAATAAATAAATGATAAAGATGGAATTCTACCGATCAAATTGCAAGTGGTCACTACTTTGAGTAACGTGACATGACGTCAACTATGTTAAAATGTAAGGTGTTGGCTACAGGCAGTCAACAGAAAAATCTGAATCCAAGTTTCGTACTATTTGGGACTCGTCCGTAAGATGTACCTGTAATATTTGAGGTAACTAATGCTCCCTGACGGAGTCGATCTCATGTTACAGTCTGAGTTATTACCACTGAGATATCCAAGCTATAACTGGACCTCATGTAAAACTGAAATGTATTTACAATTGGTTATTGGGTAGTGACGGTGTAAAGTATCATCTTTCTTCGTCTCCCTTTTTTCACTATTTATTCATTTCATGTTTTTATTCGTTACACTATTCAGGTAATTACGTAATCAGACCTTATACACCAGTATGCAATGATTTGACTTTTTCATCAATAATCAATACCGATTGTCAACAGGAAGAAAATGTGAATCAATTTTGTTTATTAATTAAAATTTATCCGAATGGTGAATTTTCTAAACTTGTGAATAATATTTCTACAAGTAAGTAGTTACTTATCATTTTTCATATTGCTTATGTTATAGAATATCTTGATGAAATTATCAGTGACTGATGTCTCAATGAACATATACTACTAGCCATGATTATGTTTTCCGCATTGTGATATATACTACTTATGTTAGTAGATATATAAGTAGTATGTTACACTAGCCAAAAATGGAATGCCTAGCAGAAGGAGGTTGAGAAGATCGAATAGAAGAGGACGGGATCAGAAAGCAATTAGTATGGGAATGAAATAACAATAAAGTTCAAGACAATTGATTGACATTTTTCAAATGAAGTATTTGACGTATGATATTTATATCTTATTAAGATAATCTGTAATTTTGTGCCGAAATACATCTGGTTGTCCCCATTTGTGTTCTCGTGCAGTACCTACTTGAGCTTGGAGAACTTTAACTAATTACTTGATTATTGCTTTTTTGTATGAATTAACTGTACTAATTTGAGTTGTCAATGGTATCTCTCGAGTACTGTTAAATGTACAACGGCTACTCTGTCACTAACTGGTTGTCCACTTTATGAAAGCATCCTGCTTCTTGAGGTACATGAAAATAAAATTGATTATCTCGACGCTTGTGTTTAAGACAGATCACACCTAGATTTCGTATGTATAGTTTATCATATGTTAACTCCATTCTTCTCCATCTTCTCCACCACCTCATAACTCCATTCTGATAAACTTGAACGCAAAGGACAAAAATCTATGAGGCAAGTTGAAGTGCAATGCTTTTATGTTAGAAGTTTTCTAATCCCTTCCTTCTGTCTTAGTGAAGGCAGCATCACTGCAGATGCTAGTTGTCTCAAGTAAACAAGGTTCCCACTTTGTTCGATGTAGGTGCTTCCCCTAGTTGGAATGGTTTAATTTTGTAAATGTTTAGCTTTTCGTTCTTTTATTTATTAATTCATTCTTGGAGAAAAAGTTGTGCTCAATGACTTGACTATGATAGAAATTAATGAACTTATCAAACAAAACATTCATACGAGGATATTCATTCACCTGATGAAAACAGTTATAAATTAACAATAAAAAACTACGTACACTATTCCATCAGATCGCACTTTTACACATATTTTGCTTAAAAAAATATCAGTTCAGTAGATGTGATCTGTTTATTTATTTATTTGAACACATAGATATTGGTACAAGGGGGCACCAGATACATATGCACCACACAAATGTAAGGAAAGGCAGTCCCATGATAACCATTGATCAACAAAAGGTTCATACGTCTTTTGTTTCCTTAGGATTCTAAAGCCCCTGTGCACCATTGGTTTGGACCCGCCGTATCCACCAGCTTATTTATTTATTATGAATCAATTAGATGTAATTCTATAATAGTGAAATTTTCAATAGTTTTCCTACTATTTAAACTGCCGCCAAATGCCCTCATACGGCTGAGGGTCCGGAGATTTAGCTCTCTCTCTCTCTCTCTCTCTCGGAATGCTCTTACATGGCCACATGCATACATCCACTACCAGAGAAGTCCTACTCACTGCAGTGGGGGTATTGTTTATGAAATTGAGATGACAAAAACCGAATATCCGTAGGTTTAACCGAGTTGATGGATATAGAGGACCCACCTAGGGGAGTTGGAAAACCCTGATTCCAAACCAATGGTGTACATAGGCTCCATATCCTTAAGGAACAAATAACGTATGAACCCACTGTTAGTCACCTGTTACCATGGGACTGCATCTCCTGACGTTGCTCAAAGGTCTTGTGGATCAGACCTTTAAGTCGAAAGCTCCGATTGTGACCCACTAAGAAAACGACCTGCTTCGGTCTGAGCACCCGCGTACTGTCACATTCCTCACACAAACGAAGTGACTTGTATGGCGCATATAAATTAAAGAAATCTAAACTATTTATCTATTTTGTTGTTTAAACTAAACTGTCCTATTGTTCAATCTTTCACAGATGATACTATTGAAATCAGTCTACCAATAGGTAATTTCAATAGTAATCTAATCAAACAACTCATTCATAATAATAATGAATCAAAATTGACCTATCTTATTATGTTAGCCGGAGGTAGTGGAATAACACCTATGCTACGAATAATTCATTATTTATTTACTGATAATCATCATTATGATCATCAAAATTTACAAACATTTAAAATACATTTAATTCATTTTAATCGTTGTCAAATGGATCAAATATTAATTTCATATTTTGAATCATTACATAATCATTTCCCAAATAAGTAAGTTGAAATATTTTTGTTTGTTTTTTATCTTTGCTTAGCAACTAATTCCTTCTTTTTTTTTCTTCTTTTCAATACTCAGATTTATACAATCAGAACTTTGCTATTGATTAGTTCGATCAAACCTAGTGTCAATGATTAGTTATTGTTGTTAAAGGTTATCGTGTTAATTATCGATTATCAATTGCTTATATTGTGGAATAACAGTTCTGAAAAGGAAATTGATAAGTCTTGCTAATTGAACGCTATATTAGGTTCCTAAGTTGCTATTCTCGTAACCCTCAAGCTAGAACTACACAGCGACTTGAACACGAAAGAAAAGGCACAAAATATTCGAGAAGCACTTTAATTCAAATATTCGTTTTAGTATAGAAAATATAGGGTTGTCATAGTATTTTAGATGTCCTTGGGTTTCCTGAAAATTCTGGAATGCTGCTAAACATAGTACTAGTATAGTAATCAGATAATCAGAAACTCTACATGTGACTTTTCACTTTCTTGATGTTTCTGGCTAAACTTCAAGTGAACGCTGATTGAATCAAATGCTTCTTGGTGTTTTTCTAATCCTTTCTTGTCTTTTGTGAGAAGTTTTCTGGATCACCACAATAGAAATTGGGTTAATAGTTTTAGTTTTGAACATCTAAGAACATGACCTAAGACTTAGTAAGCCCCCACGTGCCCTGGTATGGCGGGGGGCGGGGAAAGTCATCTCTCCTCGAAACGCTCTCACATGGCCACATGTATACAACCACTGTCAGGGAAGTCCTATTCACTTCTCTGATTCCAAGCCAATAGTGCCCATGGGCTCCAGTATCCTGAGGGGAAAAATAGCGTATGAACTTATTGTTGAACACCGGCTACCACGGGACTTCATCTGCTGGTGTTGCTCTACTGCCTTGTGGATTAAACCTTTAGGTCAAAGGTTTTGGGTGTGACCCCCTGACAAAACCACCTGTTTCGGTTTGTGGACCCGGAAAGAATCCTAGCCGTCACATAAATCATTCGATTTGTGTGGCGGATGTCTATTCGATGCCTCCTTCTATCGAAGTTTATGTGTTTAAATAAATAAATAATTACAACAACTTAAGAAAGTAGATCACTTTGTTTTGTTTTTTATTTATAGATTTTCCATTACTCACGTTCTATCTGAACCATTATGCATTACTGGCGGTGATAATAATAACCATTGGTTATATGGACATATAACCGATGAATTATGTCGTCAATGTTTTGATCAAGAAATTATTGATAATTTTGAATCACAGACAATTTGTTTAATATGTGGTCCATCTGGTTTTAATGATGCAGCTTTAAAGTGAGTACTATTTCAATGAATATAACATTCGATAGATAACATGAACATTTCAAGGATTTTGTATTATTCTAAATTGTTTTCATCAATACTAGAGAACTATTCTATATTATTTATTTATTTTAATACATAGATATTGGTACAAGGAGGTACCAAATACATATGCACCACAAAAATCTCTTTTGACTTGTGGGAGAGCTGTGATACTACCCGGTTGCTCAAACCGAAGCAGGTCGTTTTCTTAGGAGGCTACACTCCGAGCATTCGACCTAAAGGTCTAATCCACAAGACAGTGGAGCAACGTTAGGAGATGAAGTTCTATGGTAGTCGGCGGCCAACAATAGGTTAATATGCCGCTTGTTCCTTCAGGATCCTGGAGCCCATTTACACCATTGGTTTGAAATCAGGGTTTTCCAACTCTCCTAGGTGGACTCTCCATGTCCACTAACTCGGCTAAGACGCCGGACATTTGCTTTTTGTCCTCTCGATTTCTTAAACAACACCCTAACCGCGAGAGGGTAGTCAATAGAACTTCCCTGCCAGTGGTTATATGCACGTGGCCACTTAAGAGCGTTTCGAGAGAAAGAGCTGACCCTCCTTACTCTAGGCTGAACCAGGGCATTTAAGGGCGATTCAGGTAACACTGTTCTTTTTTTGTGTGGAAGCGTTTACAAATTTACAAATATTGGTTTAGACAATTTAAGCGGTAATACATTGTTATGAACTCTTTTATTACGACCCAGCAACTTTTATTGCTTAGTATTCTTTGAACACCTAACTTCACTCGACCAGTCCCCAAACTGAACACGGTTGAACGGAAACTTAATTAAATTTCAAGTAAACAAGGTTGAATGGGAGTAATAATCTTAATAAGAAAGACGTTAGCATATTTATAATTTTACACAATATGATTCTAGAGTCTTTTTTGAGAACTTGCTAGCGCTAATTGGTTAGTAAATGGACAATTAGTGTGTTCCAACATATTCCTACACGAAACAAATTCTAATATAATCTATATCCCGCTAACATATATCCAGTTGACGAATCTCAAGCGAGACAAAAAACGTCCTGAATTCTACTCTTAGACACAACCCATCGATTTTAAATAGTATTGAGGCGATCTGCACAGTCTGTATATATTTCAATAAAAGAGTAAAACTTTTTGTCTTGTATGTCAGCCACAAGGAAATTCATATCCTTACTGATAACGTCAGTGATTTTGTTCATTATTAAATCAACTCATCCAGAGAACACATATCATCTTGTTGTGCTAATGTAGTATGACAACTTGGACCGATGCATATGTGTCCCTGGTCCTATGTTGTAGCTGACTGACTGACACATGTTAACAAAAATCATTCATCTATACTACAAGCTTTTTTTATGAGGGGGGGGAATATGTAGACTCCTGTGATAAAATTTGCAAATGTCTCATTTTCTGTTTCAAATCTTTTCACTTCAATAACTTTGAACTTGCTTCTTGGCGATTCATAGTAGTATGCCTTAATCGCTTGTCTAGAATACGATAATAATAAAAAGATCTTTAAACCGGGTGATAAACAGCTTATTATTCATTTCAAGATGGTTTTATATTTGAATAGATTTTGTCAAGCATTTAGATGTTCTTTTTAGTTTTGTAAAATGACAGAAAAAAGAACATAACTGCAAACAATGAAGATGTCAGTCCAATTTTGTAGTGCCTCCAGTGTTGATCCTTTGTTAGGCAACACGAAATACTTGTTAAAGAATTCTATTCTTCTCGAAGTCATTTTAGTATTGTGTTGTATTATCGATTTATTAGAGTTTTATCAGTCAGTTATCTACAACTTAGGAACATGCACATATGTGCATCGGTTCAAGTTGCCATACCTCATTAGTACAACAGATTGAACACCAGGTTCATAGTTCGTAGAAAGAATCGATTTTAATTTCATAGTTTAAAGGAAGACAAAGAGTGTATACACTGATACCATTGTGTTAACTTTGTTTTTTTTGGCTTTCGTATTTATCTATTATATCAATGTTTTCGACTGTGAATAGTGAGGTTTTGTATGGCGAAATTCTACACTTACTTGCGTAGAAAAAAAAAGAATAAACAGTTTCAATTTACCGTCAACCACGTAATTAGTGGACGAAAAATGTTTCCATTTAAGCGATGCTACTGATATTCAGCAATAGTGATATATACTATGTAAAAGCTACAAGGAACAATATGCTTTTCTAGTTATTGCAGACATTGAATTCAACATAACCCCAATATTTTTAAAAACGAAATTCTGTCAAAATGTATGATTTTAACAACAGAATGTATATTTGTTGTCGCTAGTCGACCTATGGTTTACACATTCATATATAAAATAGAATTTGATATATATATATATATATATATATATATATATATATATATATATATATTTGCATCAGTTTAAGTTGCCACACAACATTAACAGTGATATACAAACATCATGATACATCTCAGATTTTTAGAAGTATCAGTAGTAATAGGAAAGATTAGGTAGTAAAGGAAAAAATCAAATCGAGATTCGAAGATTCAGGATCTAAAGGAGTGAATGAATATGTGCCATTGGAAACTATTTTGAGATGTATCACTCAGTCTCTAACGATTAGTTGTGATAATAACATGGACTCCAACCAGACAGTCTAGACCTATTATTACGGCTCAGTCCAATTGTTAATGACCTCGTCGGCTGGTAGCGCGTCCCTTTCTTCTACTGCACTCCTACGCGAGATAACGTTCGTCAAAGTAGGCGGTGGTTGGACAGACACAATACATGTCTCAACCACTTCAGATCGTGAAAAATCACAATCTCATCAGCCAGTTTCCAAGTTATACTTAGTACTCCGCCCCTAACCTAAACATTGCTCACTTAATGATCCCTAAAAGTGCGGATGATGCGGAGGTATTCGCGATTGACCTACTAATATCCACTATTCCTAATGGTCATACTTCAAACCCATAAAGTAGGATAAAACTTATGCATAGTAAATCCATCGTTTGATTAGTGGATAGCCATCTCATCTACGTCACTATACATATATAATCGAATTCGGACACCACTGAATAACAAAATACTCATAGAATATACTTTTGTTTTCTCATTATATTAAAAAATTCAGATTTTGCTGTCTTATTCCTCTTCCAATAGTTGAAATCATAAGTCGATTGAAGCTAGACCACCATGGAACGCCTGGACGGTCGTTTCGTCCTATCATGGGGCTCCTCGGCAGTGCGCATCCCCGATCCCACCCCCCGCGAGATTCGAATCCAAGACCTATCAGTCTCGCGCTCGGGCGCTTAACCACTGAGCCGGCATCCAACGGTGTTAATGTCTAACTTCAACTAATCCACGAAATTGCGCCACCGTATACCACTCTCTTCAGTGAGCTAATATCTCACAACAGATCTGGTTTGGGGTTCGAATCTCGCGGAGGCGGTATCGTGGATGTGCACTACTGAGTCTCATATTAGGACGAAACGGTCGTCCAGTGCTTCCAGAGTTATCTAACTTCAATTGACTCATGATTTCAATTATTGAAATTACTAAACTCTCCCCAAAACCCCTTTTGATAATAATTCCTCTTTGTTTAAATTCATTTTAGACTAACAAATCAATGGTCTATTCCTAAAGAACGTGTACATGTCTTTAAAGGATGAAAACACAAGATGTTGTATTATCATAGTAATAGTTCACATACACATACAAACTATGTAGTTTATACAAATCCAATAACTTTCCTTTACTCTAGTCTCTTTATTTTTTTTAATTTTTCAAATTATTTTATGGCAAATTCCTATTTCGTTTGCTTTCAATGACAATATGTGTATTATTTTTATTTGAATTGTGAAATTGTATCTCACATAGTAACTAATTTATGTCACCATGATGATGTAATCATATTTTGTATCACATGTATATATCAATAATTATGTAGACATATTTAATCAAACGGTTTCCATTTGTTTATCTTCTTTTTTGCTCATTCTTTCATAACATATTTCTCATTAACATGTATATTACTACTGGGATATTAATAATTTTGTAAACACAATCTTCAACTATTCATTACCTAAATAACTATAATTGTATCATGAACGAGAATCATATAGTAAATACTTCATTTGTAAAATATCCATCAATTGTTTCATACTTGTTGTTTACTTCTTTTCAACATTCCACTTTCGATTAGTGACATATACTACTTATATCTATCGACATCAATAGCACATATCACAGTTGTGGCTTGTTATTATTGTGGATTTAGATTAGTTTTTTTTCAGCTCAAATAAGACGGAAAGAAAAACGTCATGAATCTCATTCTTCTACATTATTCTCAATGATTCTATTTGTTTTCAAATGATTGATAGACAGAATCTCCTTTTTGTGTTCATCTCTTAATGATTTCTTTCGGTTTGTATTGTACACACAAAAAAATAAACAAAGAAAAGTATTTCCCATTAGGTGTATTCATTTTTTTCCTATTGAAGCTTTTGATCGCACTAATAATTAATACGTAGAACTCTGGTGATTAAAAAGCACAAGACTATCTGTAAATATAATGGTGTTATCAATAAAATCTATGAAATGCATTACAAATATCAATTCGTAAGGCATCCATAGGAACTATCGTGTTCGTACAATTAAGGAGGGATACTTCCAAAAATGGACATATATATTATATATATAGCTTTTTTATAACGACATATAATAAGCAATTGGCAGTTCATAACCGTGTCAAAACTAAAATTGTTACAATTTCTTTTATTACGATTCAGCTATTTCTATTGCTTAACGCCGCCTGGAGTCCCTCCGGGGGCTACTGCCGGTCCCAAGCTTGGATAAAGGAGGAGGGTTGGGCATGGGATTAGCGTTCCCATCCCGTAGAAAACTAACTCACCAAAAAAACGCTAACCAGGAAAAATTATTCAAACCTTTTAACCTCTGCCTTGGGAGTCAGGTCTTCATTTAGAAGAACTATGACGCCTCATGATGAAAGCCGAATTCCTTCGGAAGTTACGAGGCCGATTCCCCTTCTGACAACCAGAGCGATCATTTATTTAGGTGCATGGAATGTTCGTACAATGTGGGACACCGGGAGAGCCAAATTGCTGCAGAAATGAGAAGATACAACCTAGAGGTACTTGGGATCAATGAAACACATTGGACGCAAGTTGGACAACAACGACTAACTTCGGGAGAGCTTCTGTTATACTCCGGCCATGAAGAAGAAAATGCCCCACATACACAAGGAGTTGCATTGATGCTGTCCAAACAAGCGGAAAATGCGCTTATACGATGGGAATCTCATGGACCAAGGATCATCAAAGCCTCGTTCAAAACAAAAAAGGAGGGCATTACAATGAATATTATCCAATGCAATACGCCTACCAACGATTACAATGAAGACGCTAAAGATCAATTCTACAATAGGCTGCAGTCAATCGTCGAGAAGTGCCAAACAAAGGACCTGACTATTCTGATGGGAGATTTCAACGTCAAGGTTGGAACGGACAACACTGGATATGAAGACATCATGGGACGACATGGACTGGGAGAAAGAAACGAAAATGGTGAGAGATTTGCAAACCTATGTGCCTTCAATAAAGTGGTCATAGGTGGCACCATATTCCCACATAAACGCATTCACAAAACCACATGGACTTCACCGGATCACACCACGCAAAACCAAATCGACCATATTTGCATCAACAAAACGTTCAGGAGGACTATAGAGGACGTGAAAACCAAGAGGGGAGCTGATATAGCATCAGATCATCACTTGCTGGTCGCCAAGATGAAATTGAAACTCAAGAAGCACTGGACAATGGGGCGGACAATATCACAAAAGTTCAATACGGCCTTTCTTCAGGATACTAACAAACTCAACAAATTCAAGATAGTCCTCAGCAACAAGTTCCAGGCCTTTCATGATCTACTCAATGGAGAAGGAACTACTGTGCAGAGCAACTGGAAGGGGATCAAAGAGGCAATCACTTCAACATGTTATGAGGTCCTGGGTCACAAGAAGCACCATCACAAGGAATGGATCACTGTTTATACACTGGATAAGATTCAAGGAACAAGAAGGCAGCAATCAATACCAGTCGAACAAGAGCAGAAAAAGTCAAAGCACAAGCTGAATACACAGAAGTAAACAAACAAGTGAAGAGGAGTATCAAAATCGACAAACGTAAATATGTGGAAGATTTAGCAACGACGGCGGAAAAGGCTGCAAGAGAAGGGAACATGAGACAACTGTATGACACGACAAAGAAACTCTCTGGAAATCGCCGCAAACCAGAACGACCAGTGAAAAGCAAGGAAAGCGAGGTAATCACCAACATTGAAGAGCAACAAAACAGGTGGGTAGAACACTTCAAAGAACTCTTGAATCGACCAGCTCCACTGAACCCACCCAACATCGAAGCAGCACCCACGGACCTCCCAATCAACGTTGGCCCACCAATAATTGAAGAAATCAGCATGGCCATCAGACAAATCAAGAGTGGCAAAGCAGCAGGACCGGACAACATTCCAGCAGAGGCACTAAAAGCAGACGTGGCGGCAACTGCAAGGATACTCCACATTCTCTTCAATAAGATTTGGGATGAGGAACAAGTACCAAAAGACTGGAAAGAAGGACTCCTGATCAAAATATCGAAGAAAGGCGATCTCAGCAAGTGTGATAACTACAGGGGCATCACTCTTCTCTCAATACCAAGAAAAGTCTTCAACAGAGTATTGTTAAACAGGATGAAGGACTGCGTAGACGCCCAACTTCGTGACCAACAGGCAGGATTCCGTAAGGATCGATCGTGTACAGACCAAATCGCAACTCTACGGATCATTGTGGAACAATCAATTGAATGGAATTCATCACTCTACATCAACTTCATTGACTACGAAAAGGCATTTGATAGCGTGGACAGGACAACACTATGGAAGCTTCTTCGACACTACGGCGTGCCTCAAAAGATAGTCAATATCATACAGAGTTCATATTATGGATTATACTGCAAAATCGTGCATGGAGGACAGTTGACAAAGTCGTTCGAAGTGAAGACCGGTGTTAGGCAAGGTTGCTTACTCTCACCCTTTCTCTTTCTCCTGGTGATCGACTGGATCATGAAGACGTCAACATCTGAAAGGAAGCACGGGATACAATGGACATCTAGGATGCAGTTGGACGATCTGGACTTCGCAGATGATCTGGCCCTTCTATCCCAAACGCAACAATAAATGCAGGAGAAGACGAACAGTGTAGCAGCAGCCTCAGCAGCAGTAGGTCTCAATATACACAAAGGGAAGAGCAAGATCCTCCGATACAACACAGCATGCACCGATCCAATCACAGTTGACGGAGAAGATTTGGAAGATGTAAAAACCTTTACATATTTGGGCAGCATCATTGATGAACACGGTGGATCTGATGCATATGTGAAGGCGCGGATCGGCAAAGCAAGAGCAGCATATTTACAACTGAGGAACATCTGGAACTCAAAGCAACTGTCAACCAACACCAAGGTCAGGATTTTCAATACAAATGTCAAGACAGTTCTACTGTATGGGGCGGAAACCTGGAGAACTACAAAAGCCATCATCCAGAAGATACAGGTGTTTATTAACAGTTGTCTACGCAAAATACTTCAGATCCGTTGACCGGACACTATTAGCAACAACGTACTGTGGGAGAGAACAAACCAGATCCCAGCGGAGGAAGAAATGAGAAAGAAGTGCTGGAAGTGGATAGGACATACATTGAGGAAAGCACCCAACTGCGTCACAAGACAAGCCCTCACATGGAATCCTCAAGGTCAAAGGAAAAGAGGAAGACCAAAGAACACATTACGCCGAGAAATGGAAATAGACATGAAAAAGATGAACAAGAATTGGATGGAATTAGAAAAGGAGGCCCAGGACAGAGTGGGTTGGAGAATGCTGGTCGGCGGCCTATGCTCCATTGTGAGTAACAGGCGTAAGTATTTCTATTGCTTAGTATTCTTGGACAATATTTCATTCGACAAGTACCCAAATCAGAACAAGGTTGTTGAACGCAAACGAAATTATATTCTAAATAACAAGGTTAGATGGAAGTAGGAAGTATAATTAGAAAAATTTTAGTATATTTATAGTTTTTACATGAGATTCTAGAGTCTTCTCTAAGTACTCACTAGCGCTGATTGGTTAAGTAGTGTTAGGTCCCGATAAACATAATGATTGGTAACTTTCGGGATCCATTTATGGACCGGTACTATGCGTATATTTTTATTGTATAATTGTTAAGTGACTAAACTGCTCATATTCATGTCTCTTTTATTATGAGCTTCATTTTGATTCATAAACTATTATTATACGATTTACCATTCTTGAATTATGCCCTGTCTATTAATTACTACCTCCCACATTCACAGGCACATTTGGCTAAATCTTGTACAAATGTTGTTTCCTATTTTATGGTACGATGTGGTCTATTTGGTTGGTATATAAACTCAGTATGTTTGAAATATAATGATTCATATCGCAGAGGCTCGGATTGGTGTTCTAGACTTAATTGGCTGGGCTAAGCAGAAAGCAGGACTCTAGGCTGCTCGCATGTGTTTTACGCGTCCTTGGTCCGATCGGTATTTCGCTGCTTCTGATTGGCGGTTTTGGGCGATAACAAGTAGACAATCAGAGTGCACCAACATAATCTTGCACGGAACATGCTTTAGCCCAATCTATATTCTGCTAACAATAGTAGACATTATTGAAATAATAACTTAAAATACAATTGATGCTTAACGGATACAGTAGAGTTAAAAATAACTGTTCCAAATAGTAAAAAAGTGCAGTTGCATGAATAAGTAGATTGAATGCAATCAGTTTATCTAATTATTTGCACAATTACGGACAGATATTATAACTTAAACACTTAAGCCATTAGGATTGAGATTGACTACTGGATATATATATAGGAGCAAAGGGGTCAGGATTGGTTGTCATGTATTAGAATTGCATAAACGAAGAAGCACTAGCTTGGTTATGTTTTCAAATTGCAGTCATTAATAACGGTACACAAATACCTGATACGGCCAACGGTGGATAGAACCATCTTGCCCTCTCGAAGTACTGTCATACAACCATGCGTTTATAGCCCTTGATAAGGGAGTCCTACTAATGCGGTGGATATGATGTTTGAGATTTTAAGAGGACGAAGTGCGAACGTCCGGGATTCACACTGGGCTGACAAATACGAAGGACCCATGGTGTACACGAGCTCCAGAATGCTGAGGGAATTTCGCTTAAATGCCCTAAGGATTAAACCTCCAGATCAAAGGCTCGGAGAGCGGCTCACTAAGGAAGTAGACTATTTCGGTTTGAACGCCTAGAAAGTATCCCATCCCACAAGAGTTTTATGTTACGCATACTGTTTTCAGTGTCCAGCCATGCCAGATTTTACGCGTTTTAAGTAGAAATACATAATCAACAAATAAAAAGTTATATCGTCTAGTTTACAGATTAAAACTATGTTCAGATAATAATGTCTTTTCTTCTCTCTTTATTTATCACATCACTAACCTTGTAGAGAACAGAACACGGGTGGGGACAAACGAAAGTGCCTGACAGAGAATTACATGACTTGTTAATAAAATCAAATAGTAAATGCTTAATTTACAAAATGTCCACCAATTGTCTCAAAATGACTCAGACTTCATTGTTCTTGCATCTTCATACAAACTGCATTCTGTTTCCATTCTTTACTATTCGATACTCTTGTTTCTCTGCTGCCAGACATTCTGTACACGACTAAGATCATCTACTACTTATGTCAATATAAGTAGCACACACCACAACCTGTATTTAAATATGCTCGCCAATAAGTCTTATCTATAACTTAAAAACTTTGTCCAAAATTTATCAAAACTGATAATCGTAGTCAGCACAAATCAATATCTGAGGATCAATGCAAATTTTGACAGAAAAGTTAATTATCGGATTGCACCTCAATGATTTATATAATTAAGCACTCCTGCAACGAGATATCTAGAATAGCCAATAGAAAAGCTATTCCCTATCCCACTGAAAGTGTGGTAATACAATTGACTTTCAAAATAAGAAATCTCGTCATCTAACGAAGTATAAAATGGAAAAAAGTAGTCAAGTAATCTAAAATTTATTCTAATTGTTTTAATGAGGGTGAGGGAGATAAGTACAAAAATGATTATGATTGTTATTATACAAATGATCATGTGCCGGTTTTATTCACAGCAGTAGTAGTAGTGGAAGTATGTGTTACGTTGTTATGTGTCGCCAATTGGTCAGCTTTTAATAGGAAATCTTTTGCTTTCAATTCATCCATTTCAACACCATCACCATTGGAGTACATTTTTGCAATATTACGACAACAGAATTCATGGCCCAATTTACAACCTTCCATCCATGCTTTGAATGCTTCAACACGTAGACGACTACTATCGTAACTACCAGTAGGATTAGGAGATTTTTCTGCATTAGTTGATTTGTCATTTTCTTTAGCTAATACCATTGCTGCACCACCAAGATGAAAACAACTCTCTGGCACTCTATTTTGACAACCTAATTCGAATAGTGACATTGCAACAGATAAATTTGGTGCATGGCTAGCTATACCATCAGCAACTAGACGTCCAGCAGCCTGTGTCATAAAAAGTGCATAGAAGGCAGAAATTTGTGTTACAGGAAGTGAATTTATCAAAAAACACGGGAACCATTAAAGACTGATGGAGTAAAAGTAATAAAATGTTTGTTTAGAAAAATGCTGGAAAAGATTTACAGATCAGATAGATGCTGTTACCAATATTGTAGCATCTAATACTACGCCAAGCCCACATTGGTTATTTTAACTTATGGACAGATCAATTTATTTATTCTTTTCAAGCTAGATTTCAACTTTATCACTTATTCCCTCATTAACCCTAACTATTTTCATATGAACGTATGTGTATTAATTTCTTATCCTATTCATTACGTGTCTGTAACTTATTTTTGGCCTGACTATAAATATTGAGTCACGCTTGGTTAAATCAAGTTAGCTCACTCACCTTCTCGATTGCACATCATTTCGTCTTGTTTAGTTTGCCTGAGGAAAGTTCACTCTCCCTCTTGAAATGCTCTCACATAGCCACATGCATGCAGCCACTGCCAGGGAAGTCTTAATGCCTTCTTGAGACGGGGACGTTGTTTACGAAATTAAGGACGAAAAGCGAATGTCCGGCGCTTTAAATGGGTTGGTGGATACAGAGGACCCACCTAGGGGAGTTGGAAAATCCTGATCCCAAACCAATTGTGAACATGGGCTCCAGGAGCCTGAGGAAACAAGTGGCGTATGAACCTTTTGTTGATCATCGGCTCCCATAGAACTGCATCTCGTGACGTTGCTTCACTGCCTTATTGATTAGGCCTCAAGGTCAAGGGGGTGGTTCTCCAAGGAAACCACCTGCATCGATCTGAATAACTAAGCAGTTTCTCAACCCCCACAGAAATCGAATGATTTGTGTGTTGTATATATATCCGATGCCTCCTTGCACCAATATTGGCGTTTAAATAAACTAAAATATCTATCCACAATTCATCTGCAATAATAAGAGAGGCAGTTATCATGTCAAGTGACCGCCTGGAGCCATTAACAAAATGTCAAATTTAAAACTATCGAAGATCACATACGCCAGCCAGACGTTTATTGTGATAAACTTCTTCCTGTTACTGAATTACAAAAATCATTAAAGGAGCAAACAATATATAACTCCCGTTTATTTTATCGAGGAAAAAGAATTCAGGACTGATGAATACCAAATAGTCTAAATATGACTGATGTCGTGCTCGTTGGATAAATCAAAACCCATATGTATATTCATATAAAGGGAAGGTATTAAGTGTAAGGTTGTTATTAACGGCTATAGTGAAACTAAAAAACATGCAATGCTTCTGTACACAACAACCAAAACTACGTTTGTGTACTAAGCTAATAGCTCCCGACTATGAATTCAATAACAATGAACGAGAGGGAAGATCGCCTAGGGTATAAGACTCGTGCATAAATATATTTACAGTAAGTAGTAGTCAGTGAGTCGCAATGTAGAAACAGCGAGACTCTAATTTAAGGACGACCTTTGAACGAATCTTAAGTGACCTTAAGAATTATTAGCCAATCAGGAGATAGTAACTATAAAATGAAAATATATTGTAAGTAATGAATTACAGTGGATATTCTTCTTTTACATGATTTGAAAACTTGTTAAGGTTTCATAAAGGTTCAGAGAATCTAAATTTATAATGCATATGGTATAGAAACTCGTCCATAGGATTAGGGTTTAGGTTAGGGTTGTAGCATCTCAATGAAAAACCCCTTCTATAAAATCCGATGTAAACCGATCGCATGTTAGCACTTTAACCCCTAACCTAACCTTAACCTAAACCCTAACCTAACTATAAACCTAACCCTAACCTTAACCTATAACCCTAAACCGTAACCCTATAGACGAGTTTCTATACCATATGCATTCTGAATTCAGAACTTCTGAGCCTTTGCCAAACCTTAACAAGTTTTTAAATCAGGTAAAAGAAGAATATTTACTGTAATTCATTACTTTCCTGTAATATATTTTTACTTTATATTGTCTTCTGATTGGCTAATAATTAAAATTGCTCAAACGCTTCTGATTGGCTCGTCCGTAAATTAGAGTCTCGCCGTCCCATCTGTTGTAACCTCTCATTATTCACCTACTCTCTCAAATCTGCTGTGAACCGATCGTATGTTAGCATCGCGTGTTGAACTTGGCTCTGTGACCTTAAAATTGCTCAAACGCTTCTGATTGGCTCGTCCCTAAATTAGAGTCTCGCCGTAGAAACTGGCACATATGTATATCGGTTCAAGTTGCTACAACCCATTGATACAGAGAGATGAAATTGTAAGGCCAAACCCCATAGTACAAGTAGTAATAGTATCAGTAGAAATAGGAGAGATTAAACATCAAAGATACGATTCAAAAAATATGTCAGTGTAATAGAAAAAATTATAAGGAATTTGGAAGCTTCGAATCCCGGGAAAGACAAAACCAGTTACCACACCAGAAATGTAATCATAACTCAAGTGACAAGATCATGACTATCTATGAAGTGAAATATAAACATCTTGACAATCCCTAATAACTAAGAAATAAGAACTCAAGATTGCCACCTCATTGTTGTCGGATAATATAGCGAGATAACTTTGTCTTAGAGGACAATGTTCTGTCATCTGAATGATAATACATATTAAACAGAGAAATATTAAATATTTGGCTTTAAAAACTCATAGACAAAACTTTTGGCATACTTGGCAACATTTCCCTTGTTTCCCTGCCTTACAACCATGTTCGAATGCACGGAAAGCCTCAAATGAATCTCTCAATACGCCTTTATCACCAATGACTTTTAATGACCCATATTGATAGCAACTGTCTCCATAATTACGCTTGAAGCAGTTTTCTTTGAAAATGTCTGCACCGTCAGTAACTAGCCTTTTATAATTACTGAACCATAGTGCCCATGAATGACAACCTTTATGAAAACTTTAGAAAGTTGGACACAACCTACTCACTGACGGGATTGTTTTCACGTATACAACTATATTCAAAACCCAATCCGAGATTCTTCATGTATTCATGCATTTCCTCAGGTGTCTTGAAGCTTAGAATTCCGGAATCAGTCATTTCTAAGCAACAGAAAAATATACAATAATTAGCAAACATTGGTGACGACTGTTCTTTAAGGATCATTATAAATTAAAACCAGGGTCATGAATTGGGATCACAACATAAGTGTACAGTAAAACTGCAATACCATTCAACACTATCAGTGACATACTAAACCCTTTAATATGGTCAATAAGTATAAATACTGAGCTAAATATTGCGTAAAGTATCAGGCAAGCGCTGCAAGTAAAGGTTTGGGCGAAAGTCCGCCCCATCTTATACCGAATCTCCTATAGGTGTATTGAATTTTATCTGATGAGATCTTGGGGACAGAAAAATACCATACCATTAAAATATACTGGCGAACACAAAACAAACCTCACCCGTACTCGTTGGTTGTAAATTGCGCTTTGGTACGATGTTCAAACCTCAAACGTTGCTTCCGCGAAAGGTCTAAATGGTTCTAATGGTTAAGGATATAATATAATTCCGTATGTAATAGCACTAGATCACCAATACCATCAGACAGGAACCTAGGTATAGTATCGATAATAGACGAAAAAGAAGTTGGTAAATCAATAAATTATGCTATATTTAGCCCTTAAAAGTATGTCAAGTTTCCCAGCCACCAGGTCCTAACTGCCCAACCAATAAAGACGGTGACGCCGCTAACCTTCTGGCTGCACAGTATTCTTGGGCATTTCATCCGACCTATATTGACTATATTGATGAAAGCTTCATCTACAACTGCACAGATGTGTGTTCTATCCGTTTCCAGCAATTTTTTCTGATTTCTGTCTCCGAAGGGATCTGGGTCGTTTTCACACACAGTAGGTTCTTGTTGATAGTTTACGGCCAACGGATCCGAAGTATTCTGCATAGATAACTGTTAATAAACACCTTTATCTTCTGGATGTTGACTTTCGTAGTTCTCTATGTTTGCAATCCATACAGTATAATTGGTTTGACATTTGTATTGAAAATTCTATGGTGTTAATTGACAATTGTTTTGAGTTCCAGAAGTTCTTCAGTTTTAGATATGCTACTCTTGCTTTTCCAACTCGCGCCTTCACATCTACATCAGATCCACCATGTTCATCAATGATGCTTCTCCGTCGATTGTGATTCGGTTGGTGCATGCTGTGTCGGATCAAAGAATCTTGCCTTGCCTTTTGTGTATGTTGAGACCTATTGCTGCTTAGGCTGCTGATACACTGATCGTCTTCTCCTACATTTGTTGTTGCGTGTGCGACAGAAGAGACAGATCAACTGCGAAGTCTAGATCGTCCAACTTCATCCTAGCTGACCACTGTATACAATGCTTCTCCCCCCCCCCCGATGTTGGCGTTTTCGTGATCCAGTCGATCACCAGCAGAGTGAGAGTAAGCAACCTTGGCTGACACCGGTATTTACTTCGAAAGCGTTTGTCAGCTGTCCTCCAAGCACGATTTCGCAGTTTAATCTACCCTAGAAGTTTCGTATGATATTGATTATCCTTTCAGGTACGCCGTAGTGTCGAAGAAGTTTCTAGAGTGTTGTCCTGTCCATGCTGTCAAATACTTTTTCGTAGTCAATGAAGTCGATGTAGAGTGATGAATCTCATTCAATTGATTGTTCCAAAATGAGCTGTAGTGTTGCGATTCGGTCTATACACGATCGATCCTTACGGACTCCAGCCCGTTGGTCCCGAAGTTCGACGTCTACGGGTCCTTCATTCTGTTTAACAATACGCTGTTGAAGACTTTTCTAGGTATTGAGAGATGCGTGATTCCGCTGTAGTTATCACACTTGCTGAGATCGTCTTTCTTTGGCATCTTGATGAAGTGTTCTTCTTTCCAGTCTGTTCGTATTTGTTCTTCATCCCATATAGTGATAAAGGGAATGTGGAGTATCTTTGCAGTTACTGCTAGGTCTACTTTCAGTGCCTCTGCTGGATTGTTGTCTGGTCTCGCTCCTGATTTGTCTGATGGCTATGCTGATCTTTTTTATTGTTAGTGGGCCGATATTGATTGGGACGTTTGTGAGTGTTTCTTCAATGTTGGGTGATTTTAGTGGAGCTGGTCGATTTAAGAGTTCCCGATAATACTCTACCCACCTGTTTCTCGGTTCCTCAATGTTAATGATTACGTTGCCTTCTTTGTTTTTCACTGGTCGTTCTGGTTTACGTTAATTTTTAGCAAGCTTCTTTGTTGTGTTTTACAAATATCTCATGTTTCCTTATTTCGCAGCCTTTTCTGCCGTCATTGCTAGATCTTTCACACATTTACGTTTGTCGGCTCTCATGCTCCTCTCTCCCTGTGTGTCGTCTCCTGTGTATTCAGTTTTTGTCTTGGCTTTCTTTGTTCTTGTTCGGCTGATATTGATTGCTGCCTTCTTGTTTCTCCCTTCTTGAATCTTATCCAGTGTATCAACAGTGATCCATTCCTTGTAATGGACGGAAAAGACGTATTAAAATATAATTTACCTCAGGAAGAAAAGTTACATGAGTAATAATTGACTTTGATAGTCTTCACTCTGTCTGGATAAATAAGGCAACTGTGTGTGACATAACTGCAAGTATAACATTAGTTAGTTACGTATTCTTCCTAAGTAAAACGATGCCACAAGTATTCGGAGTTTGACAACACCTTAACCATTGACATCCATGATCGAAACGTGACAACCCAGTGAAATCAGAGGCGAAGAGGTTCGAATATATATATTTGACAGACTATTGAGAAGTGACTAATCTTAGTTGGCTAGCAGTTGTAGGAAATGTGAAGCACGGCGTACTTGCTGATGATCTGTTGTGAATACATTACCAAATGACTTCAGCTACATAAGCCTATTTGAAATCGTGCGGTCAGCATCAAATGTCAAGAACTTACAAAGCTATCGATTTGGGCGATTTATTTCCTCTAAGCACGTTTCTTCTGAACATTTTAAACGAACTATGTTGTTAGATCATACTAATTTATGATGTATGCTTCACAGAGATTGTGAATCAATTTATGAGAGCAGAATCTGGAGCCACAGATCAAATTATAAGCAGAGATCTAATGCCTATTGAGGATTGATATCTAAGTTGTGTCTTCTATTGATTTATTATCGTATATAAACAATGATAGGTGCAGAGAGAGAGAGAGACTCTGGGTTACACGGCTCTGAATCGATCACAATGACGTAGATATATACACGCTATTTCGTCCTTCAAATGTGAGATTAAGACTGATTTATATCTTTCTTTCTGCTAAATAATTTTTTATTCCTGTACTATATCCTGATACACAACCTTTCTTCATAAACTATTCACATTAAAGCGACTACTTCTATGAATTTGGTGTTCATCTTTTTGTGCTGATGAGGTGTGTTAACTTGAACCAATGTATTAATGTTCCTGGTCTTACGTTGTAGATTATTAACTGACCTTTATCGCAAATTATGAGACGATTTGATATTGATGTATGGAATACTAGGAAATGATCTTGGACCCAATTTATTATATCGTTTTCTTTCCACTAGATCGGGACATCTCAGAGGACATAACAAGCGAGTAGAAAAACCAAGGACGAAAATACCCGTGGCATAGAGATTTTCGAGTCGTCATCATTTCTTCGAACCAGTTATTCGAAGGAGTGTTGTCTGCACCTTCAATTATTAATCCAGAAGACGGCTAGACACTCACAGAAGCATACGAGGAAAGGAATAACTTAAGATGTAGGCCTTCTGTCCTTGCGACACAAATCTGAATTAATAAAATGTAGTTCACTTGTCTGGACCATCAAGGTGAGCTTTATCAGTTGATTATTTAAGTAAAACTGTCAAGGATTTATGATAACCACTTACACATCTCGTTATTTTAAAGGGTGACGTTACAACTGCTTATTTAGAGAACGTAATAAAATGTGTCGGTTTCCATTTTCATCAGAATTTAATTTTGAATGCGAACGCATATAGACTTCTAAAGTTATCGTAAGTAACATCAGTCGTTCGGAAAAGTCTGCAACTATACATTTATGTAAATACTAATTTATAAGGATGAGAAACAAGTGTATAACAAAA
Organism: Schistosoma margrebowiei; assembly: GCA_944470205.2. Lineage (NCBI taxonomy): Eukaryota > Metazoa > Platyhelminthes > Trematoda > Strigeidida > Schistosomatidae > Schistosoma > Schistosoma margrebowiei. The sequence continues at coordinate 22,817,111 of OX104029.1, read as the reverse complement.
ATTCAGGAATCTCAAAGAAAATATGAAATGTAGTTGGCACAATCTGCACTCAAACAGTCCAAGAGAATATTCTTGTACATAAACTACAGAACAAGGATGCATCATTGGATTCCCAACCTAATTAAAGAAGTTTGTGAATCTGAAATGATAGAGGAAGATCAGGAAAAAGCAGAGGCTATAGCTGACTATTTTTGGGAAGTTTTCACCCAGGAACCTCCTCTAGACAAAGAAACAGATCGAAATAGAGTCAAAAAACCACATGCTCACCGTGGACTTTAATCAAAACGATGTGCTTAAGGCTCTTAGAACCTTAAACATGGGAAAGTCAACAGGACCAGATGAACTACATTTCGAAATCTTGAGACATATTGCACAATATATCGCGACCCCATTGACCGTGGTATTCAATATGTCACTTGACCAAGGTATGTAACCGATGGATTGGAAGGACGTAATCGTCACTCCCATACATGAAACAGGACCAAGACAACTTCCATCGAACAACTGACCGATAAGCCTCATCGGTGTTGTAGTTAAAATATTGGGAAGAATAATCAAACGGACCACAACGGCATTTATGGGAACCAACAACTTGCTAAATATAGAACAACATGGTCTTAGAAAGGGTCTATCTTTTACAACGAACCTCCTTATAGCAAGAGAGTTCCGGATAAAGGCGCTAGACAACGGAAACTCAGTGGATGTTGTCTACATAGACCTCAGTAAGGCTGTCGACAAGGCGCCAACTAACAGACTACTATTGAAGCTGGAAAACCTTGGTATTTCCGGACCTCTTTTAAAGTGGATTAAGGATTTCCTAGTAGGTCGTAGACAGAAAGTAAGAATGAATTCCAAGTTCTCCATCTGGAGACCAGTACTTAGTGAAGTACCTCAAGGTTCCGTCCTAGGTCCTTTAAGTTTTATAATGTATGATAATGATCTTCCATGTATAGTACAGTCTCCAATGTTATTATACGCTGACGATGTAAAGATCTGGCGAGTAATAAATGAAAACAAAGACGCATGTGCTCTTCAGGCAGACTTAAATAATGTGATTTACTGGTCTAAAGAGTGGCTGATGACTATCGACACTGCAAAGTGTGTCTACATGGTTTTTGAGGATTCGATGGTTAATAGGTACAACATAGGGGAAGTGCCATTACCCGTGGTCCGGTCTCATAAAGATCTAGGGGTGACAATGAGTCATGATCTTAAGACGACGACCCATTGCCGGGAGATCGCAACTAAGGGGTTTCGAACCCTCTGGGATTTAAAACGGACATTCACTATGCTAGATACTACCATGTTCACCACAGTATACACATCCTTAGTGAGAACTAAGCTTGAAAACTGCGTTTGGACTACAAGCCCTTGTTTAAAAGGTGATTCGGATATCCTAGAAAAATTATAGAGGGCAGATATCCGTGAAATTCTAGAACTCCGTGGTTTACCATACAAAGAGCGGCTTGAAAAGCTGGATTTCTTTACTCCGTACTATCGCAGATTAAGGGGAGATCTAATTTTGATGTACAAAATACTGAGAAATGATTCTGGACCTTAACTATTCTCTCCTTTTCTTCCCACTAGATCGAGACATCTCAGAGGACATAGCAGGCTAGTAGAAAAGCAGAGAACGAATGAAATACCCGTGGAATAAATATTTTCACACCGAGTGAATTAGTTAGTCTTCGCCTAAAATGCAAGGGACAAGAGCTGCTGATTGGTTTGGTCTATCGCAGTCCAAGCTGTGAGGCAAATGAGATCCTGTTAAGCAGTCTCAATACTTGGTCCCAAAGTGGTCGATGTCTAATCCTAGGGGACTTTAACGCACCTATGGTAGACTGGGAAAATCTGCGAATTAAATCGTCGGAGAATTCTTTCGAGCAGGAACTAGTTGATGGGATTATCACATGTGCTCTAGTACAACATGTGAAAGAAGCGACAAGGTACGATCCGGACACTGAATCATCCTTATTAGATCTTATACTGACTCACTATGAGGATGATGTTGCGAACCTCCAACATATGCCACCCTTAGGTAAAAGTGACCACGCAGTTTTAACTTTCGACTTCCATATAACTGTCAGTCATGAGGACGCATCAGTCCAGTCCAGACCCAACGTCTGGAAAGCAAACATACCAGCCATCATGCACTCAGCATCGTTAATAGATTGGACAATAGACCCAGAGTCCTCCATTGAAACGGCCTGGGACGCATTTCGAAATTCATACTTAAAAGTTACCACACCTCACATCCCTTGGACTATACCAAAGGGACCGAAAAACTCTCCACCATGGTTCAGTAGGGAGGTCCGTATTCTTCTCCGTAAGAAAAGGAAGATGTGGGATAGATTTAGGTTACTGGGGACTGATGAGGCAAAATCTCAGTATCGAAAGGCTCGGAACACTTGTGCCTCGACCCTCCGTAAGTCTAGAAAATTGTACGAAGAAAAACTTGTAAAGGAATCCATAGAATGTCCTAAACGCTTGTATTCCTATATAAAACAAAGGACAAGGAGAAAAGGAAATATTCCTGCTCTATGGGGAGACAGTACTGATTCATCATTAGTGGAGGACGACTTTGGTAAGGCTCAAGCGTTCTCGAACTACTTTAGCAACGTGTATACCATAGAAGCGCCCTTCTCGTCAGCGTATACAGATCCCCCCACACATACACTGGATAGCGTGACCATTAAAGAACTCGATGTCTTTGGTCTGCTAAATAAGCTTGATATAGGTGAATCCACGGGGCCCGATGAATTACATCCTAGGCTACTAAAGGAATTATCTAACTTCGTTGCAAGCCCTTTAAGTACATGCTTTAACCTATCCGTTACGCAGGGTCGCTTACCGAAAGATTGGAAAAACGTCATAGTAAGTCCTGTCTTCAAAACAGGTACGAAACACAAACCTGAAAACTACCGCCCCGTTAGCCTAACTAGTGTGGTTGTTAAAATATTAGAAAAGATTATTAGGGAAGAGCTGTTTAAGTATCTCGATAAAAACCGGATCCTCTCGGAGAAGCAGCACGGCTTCAGAATAGGTTATTCTTGTCTCACTATTTTATTAGTGGCTCGTGAAAGCTGGTGCGCTCTTAAGGACCAAAAGCTACCTGTAGACGTCGCCTTCATTGATTTCAGTAAAGCTTTTGATAAAGTTCCGCACAACGGGCTGTTATATAAGTTAAGAAAAGTCGGGATTGGAGGCAATTTATTGATGTGGATAAAAGACTTCTTAGTTGGGCGTTAACAAAGAGTTCGGGTGAACTCAAAGTTATCTAGCTGGGAAACTGTGCTTAGTGGAGTGCCCCAGGGTACAGTTTTGGGGCCAGTGCTATTCCTCTTGTATGTAAATGACCTTCCTTGTCTCCTATCATCATCGGTCTTGCTATATGCTGACGATGTCAAGATATGGAAAGCGATACGATGTAAGAGTGATAGCTTAGAACTTCAAAATGACCTGAAGAAGTTATCTGAATGGTCTCAAACATGGCAGTTGCCGATAAATACTTCCAAGTGTGTTGTGATGCATATCGGTCATCAAGGCACAAATACATACATGATGGATAACACTGAGCTACCTGTCGTCCAGACATATAATGACTTAGGCGTTATCGTTAGTCAAGACTTAAAGACTACTGCACACTGCCGTGCAATAGTCGCCAAAAGTTTTAGATCGTTATGGTCAATACGTAGGGCTTTTAGTCATGTCGACGCTAAGACGTTTTTGACTTTGTATACAGTGTTCGTTCGTCCTAAACTTGAGTACTGCATATAAGCGGCTAGTTCCTGCTTAAAAAAAGACAGTGAGCTTCTGGAAAAGGTTCAGAGAACGGCGACTAAGCTGGTTCCCGAATCTCGACTGGCCAAGCTGAACCTTTTCCCGTTATCTTATCGCAGAACTAGAGGTGACTTGATTACAGTCTACAAATTGCTTAGTGATAAATTTGCACCTAACATGCCCTCATTTTTCTTGTCTTCCAAAACAGAGAATTTATGAGGACACTCCAAAAAAGTTCACAAGCCGAGAACAAATTACTTGTCAGCTGACTATCGACTTTCCCATCGAATAATCAACGAGTGGAATTCACTACCTCAGCACGTGGTTGAGGCTCCATCCGTCGACTCTTTCAAAAGAAAGTTGGATCAACTGAGAGACCACCATTGCCAGGACTAACATAGGCCGTCGAGCCTCCTGTCCTTCTCAAACTGAAACTGAAACTGAGTCATCAATACTTGGAACCTGCTGCACAAAGTAGTAGTGTTCTCACCTTCAATTGACTTTTTCAAGAGAAAACTGGACACTCACAGAAGAATACTAGAAAAGAAATAACATAGACCGTAGGCCTTTTGTCTTTACTACACAAATCTGAATCTGAGCCAATCAGAAAAGAATATATTGCTTCAGGGTCATGGCGCACATATCAAAGTCTAGGCCATTATCGATGTGACGTGTCGTCCCAAATATTTTGTTTTCTGGGAAAAGCCACTTATTAATATTTGCGATTCTGTGGTCGATTATGAACACTATTTAATAACCCCATCTTCAGGTACTCTCTTGTTACGTTTGAAGACTTTCCTATTTGGCTACATATAGAACTCTTGGAATTTTAGTCCCCTATAACTGGTGAACATTTCGTAAACATGTGGGTAAATTTTGAGGAAAAGACCCATACTAGCGCAAATCCTGGGTTTTTTGCATTTTCACAAAATTTCTGACTTCCGAGGAAGCGAATCCGCAAATTAGTCAAGTATTTCTCAAATCCCACAACCTTAATGTGCATGGGTAGTTGTATGTTGTCCGATAGACGGTGTAGACTGCTCCTCAGCCGTACATATTTTTGAACGATCGGTAGAAGAGTCTGAGCTGTTGCATGTAGTATAATATACCGTAGTTACCATTACTAGATATCAGTAACTACTTGTCCCAATTTTTGTCACTTCATTTCCCCCTGGAATTCTTCCAGGTACGCCTTTTCAAAACTGTCTGGATTGCCGATTAATTAACTCGTTCTCGAGACAACCGTCATTTTTAGTACTTGTATCATCACATTATTTTTCACATTGCAACCAACCAACTTGCTGCATGGTAATGTGATAGTTGCTGGTATCCATAAACTCTACTGCCCTCAGACAAACGTACTCAACCAAACTACATAATATACAAATCAACAAGTAACTACCAAACGAACTAGAATTAGCGCAGCCGAGTGGCTAGACTACCACCCATTGGATATTAGCAATACGTGGAGCCTTAACAAAACAAAAAGAAGCGGGTACAAAGAAATCAATCAGTTTATGCAAGGCCATAACGAAGCTACTGGATAAAATGGGACTGGCGAATGTTCTAACACAAAAAGTCGCTACAATGAGATATAACTTCAATTCGAGTTCTACCGTGTTCATACAGGGTCTTTCCAGCACTACAATCACGGACAAATACATTATTAATGGCTTTCTGCTTTCTAAGTAGCTTGTGGTGTTTTTTACTTGTGAGGCTTCTCATGTTGGTTACATAATTTCAACTTGTTTGTTTTCTCTGTGTTGGCATGAGGTATGCCGCGGTACAGATTCGTGTCAACTTCTACGTCGTTTATGATCGACTAATTTGATACTTGACCCCATCATCCTAGTGTTGCTTTTTCGGGTACTACGCGGCAAAGCAACATGTGTTTATGTGCTGCGTTTCATCCTTCTTTACGTGGTGTCTTATGCGAACTAATGTTAAAGACACTGCTTTTTATGTATATTGTCTCAATTTCCACAATTATCAAACCTTTGTCTTTGTTATTATCATTTGAGTGAATTGAATCATTGTAATTTTATAACAGCTTCCACTATCTTGTGTAATTTTTTTAACATTCACTATAAAAAAGCTAAAAACGATAGCATTTTACGTATTTTTCAATTCACCTTTTATTGTTCTAGACCGATTGAATTTAGGATCATTAATTTTGTCCATCTTTGATCATTATGTATCAATCCAAACAGTTAATCCGACTTATAGCGTCCAAACATACGGTTAGACCTCAAATGTAGTTGTTCTTCAGCAAATAGTCGATAAATGCTCGTGTTTTTAATTGGTTGTATGTATTTAAGAAACTGCGGAATTTGAGTATTATTTCTAAAGGCTTACTGTCAGCGTGGGTGTAAAGTTTACCTTGAACTAATACTCTTATTTTAAATGATTTAATTAAATTATTCTTTATAATTAGGTCTTAGAAAATAAGTGAAACTTTGGAATTTTCTGTAGTAAATATTAATGCACATATAAAATTTTTCTTATTATAGCTGAAATATGGTTGGAATACTGTTCAGTGTTTTCAGCATGTTGTGGCATTCCGTGTCATTCATCAGCTTACAGACTTTAGGAATCCTATTATTTGGAATTTATTTTTATCGTTTAATTAAAATATGTTACAACTACTCGATTGGAAGAATATTGTTTTCAAAACGAAAGAACTTGAAACAATCAGGTGAATGGGCAATTGTGACTGGTGCCACTGATGGAATAGGCAAAGCATACGCGGAGGAATTAGCTAAAGATGGTTTAAATATTATGTTAATAAGCAGAAATTTGGAAAAATTAAAAAGTGTCGCCAATGAAATTGAATCGTCTTATCATGTGAAAACGCGTATTGTTGTTGCGGATTTCACACAAGTAAGTTGTTGTGGTGAAATGTTTAGATAGTTATATTATTCATTGATATAATTAATCAAATATTATCTATCAATATGGGGGATTTATGTATATCGTATAAATTGATCATTTAAATCATGATCTTAGACGACTGGTGGAAACGTTATCGGACGTGAGTCAGTTGTTGGCCCTTAAAAGATCGTTCTACAGTATCATTAATTGGTTGAAGGTAGACAACAGTAATTTACTAATGACCAATTAAAATGTCCGGACTGTATTAACGCATTTTCTTGGAATGTACATATAGGTAATGAACCAAATCGAATCACTCTTGGCAGCAGTAACCGCTATGAAACAGTTACTTAGTGGACAAATGTTATGAATTCGGAAAAGTTTTACCGTAAGAAACATTTTCATCTGTAAGGCTACACCTCACGGATATCTAGAAATAATGTTACATTGTTTTCTACCTATGTATTTGTTTTTAATTTTAAGGCCTGGTTCAGTTTATGTAGTTAATTCTATATTTAATCAAATATGGCTGACATGGTGACTTGTTCTGTCCGTTTGTATTATCTTACAGCAGCTCGCCCATGGTGGAAACTCTATTTCATGGCCCCCAAATAGATTGGTACGGCCGAGAGTTGGGAGAGTCCACTTTCCCTCTTGAAATGCTCCCGCACGGCCATGCGTATATAGCCTGTGCCAGGGAAGTCGTACTCACTGCCTTCTCGTGGCGGGGGTATTGTCTACGAAACTGAGAGGACGAAAAGCGAATGTCCGGCGCTTTAACCGGGTTGGTGGACATGGAGAATCCACCTAGGGGAGTTGTAAAACCCTGATTCCAAACCAATGGTGCACATGCGTTCCAGAATCCTGAGGGAACAAATGGCGTATGAACCAATCGTTGGTCACCGGCTACCATGGGAGTACACCTCCTGATGTTGCTCCATTGCTTTGTGGACTAGATCTTTTGGTCAAAAGCTCCGGGTGTGGCTCCTTAATAAAACTGCCTGTTCCGGTTTGGTCACCCGGACAGTATCACATCCCTCACACAGATTTTATGAGATGAAGAATATTTCACAAGACACTTCACTTTCACTTGGCAACATTCATCTTTATTATTATTATTATTGTTACTATTCTTCCTTATATACTACATCATATCACTTTTTATTCTCTGGTTGAAATCATGAGTCAATTGAAGCTAGACCACCATGGAAAACCTGGAAGCACTGGGCGGCCGTTTCGCTCTGGTATGGGGGACTCCTCAGCAGTGTGTATCCACGATCCCGCTTCTCCCGGCGAGATTTTAATTTCATATATCCGTATTTTTCAACTTATACGGTAGCTCACCCATGGTGAAAAACTCTATTCTATCTAAATTATCATTGATATTTGGCTAGAATTTATTTATTCGATCATAGGTGTCTTCGAAACATTGCTCGTATATCCTGGGACCATCGAGTAAGTAACACAGTTGTTAGGAAACGGGTACTAGGTAAGGATAGCAAATTGATTGATGAAGTGGTGAAACTTCATCAGCTGAGATGGCTGGGACACGTGTTGCGTATGCCCAACGACCGACTGCCTCGACGTGTGATGTTCAGTGGCATAGGAGTAGGTTGGAAGAAAGTTAGGGGCGGCCAGACCAAAGTATGGCACAAGTCCATGAAGTTACTGACAAGTGGTCTGAGTCATGTTGATAGGTGTAGACTACCTGGTTGGGGACCGCGAGATGATAGCAATCGATGGTTAGATACGCTGAATGACATGTCTCAAAATCGTTTACAATGGAGCAGGTGGATCCATTGTTTGTGTTCTCCCAAATTCTAATCTTCTGAATTCTTCATGTCTACTCTTTTCTCTTTCCAAATTTATTTCACTGGATTATACTCTTTAAAGAACATCTCCAAACTCTAATCTTTCCGATTACTGCTTATACTCTTACCGCCTCTACCACTACAGGATTTGAATCGACAACTGCATCTCTGTGTTAATGTGGTATGGCAATTCAAACTGATGTACGTTGTTACTGACTGACTGACTGAGAAGTTGTTTCATCTTCATATCAATATTCAAACAATGTCTTGTTTCTCTTTATTTATTTTTTTTATATAGAATAATATTTATGAATCAATTGAAAGAGAAATCTCTCAATTATCATCCATTGCTTGCCTTGTTAATAATGTTGGCATGAGTTATCCATATTTTGATTATTATACAAATGATAAATTTATGAATATAAATTTTATACAAAATTTAATTGCTTGTAATACACAATCTATAGCAATTATGACTTATATTGTTTTACCAATCTTATTAAAACAACAAATAAATAATTCAGCTATTATAAATATTGGTTCAATGTTAGGTTATTTACCATCACCATTTAATTCATTATATGGTTCCACTAAATCATTTATACATCATTTTTCTAAATCTATTCAAGCTGAATTAAATCTATCTAATCATAATCATAATAATAAGATAATAATTCAAACTGTTTATCCATTATTTGTTGCTACATCTATGTCACGTACAACTAGAACATCATTGTTTATACCATCTCCTAAAAATTATGTGAATAGTGCATTGAATATGTTAGGTGTAGAAGAATTTACAAATGGTTATTTTCCACATGCATTACAATGTTATGTATTAACTTCAATACCTATATCATGGGTTTATAATAAATTTAAACAAATTGCTGATAAAGCACGTAAAAAATATCAATAAGGATTATAATCTCTATTGATCTGTTTTGATTTGGGCAACCGGGCAATATCACAGCCCTCACACAAATCAAATGAGATAAATAAATAATAACTCATTTCTATTGTTGTTTCAACTATCTTTTTATTCATATATATATATATATATATATATATATATATATATATATATATATATATATATATATATGTATTTTTTTAATATTAAATTCTTAAATATTATTATAGATAGATTAGTTTCTTGATGGGATGTCAATAATATGAAATTAATAACTTGATATAAAAGTTTCTACAAGTTGTACATTATGGTGATTTTCACCTCATTGTATAATTGTCATTATCATTAAAGTAGATATATAGCGAATCGGTCTTCTTATTGTTCAGTTTGGGTAATCTATAACATATATTTTGATTAATTTGTTCATATATATGTATGTTTATTTGACCACAGATGCCTTAGAAATATTGCTGGCGTCTGTTGGGATCACCAGGTAAGTAATAGTGAGGTTAAACGCAGGGTATTAGGAAATGATGGTAAATCAGTTGATGAGATTGTGAATCTTCATTGACTGAGATGGTTGGATCACGTGTTACCTATGCCTGAACACCGGTTAACACAACACGCAATGCTGACTAGTGATGGGGGTGGTTGGAAGAAAGTTAGTGGCGGCGAAACCAAAACGTGGCATCATTGTTTGAAGACACTAACCTCTAGTCTGAGCCATGTTGGTAGATGCAGACTACTTGGTTGGGGTCCGCGTGACTTTCGTAACCAATGGTTGGAGACTCTTGGTGACATGGCTCAGAATCGATCAAAATGGCGTAGGTGGTGTATACACTCCCTGTCTTCCCTTAAACTAAGAGATTAAAATCACTTCAAATCTTTCTTTCTTTCTACTAACTAATTCATTCTTCCTATACTGTATCCTTATATGCAATCTTTCTCTTATATATTACCACCATTGACTTAACTACTCCTATGAATCCGTTGTTCATCTTACTATGCTAATGTGGTATGGCAACTCGAACCGATGCATATATGTGCCTGGTCCTACGTTGAAGCTGACTAACTGATTTCAAGATATTATTATGATGTTAGTGTTTGTATTTCAAACATTGATTCATTACTGAACCGTTGCAAATGATTACAGAGAGCTGTATTACTGTAACCCTTATATATGAAATTTGACTCATTTTAAAGTTTCGTCTAACAAACTTGTTTGAACTTCTTCAGGACAGTAATCAAAATTATCAAAGAAATATTTAATGTTTAACAATCAAATGGAATATTTACTATGCCTATTCAATCATATTTAGGTGATGATTGTAGTAAGTAGGATAATATGGGTTAGTTATGTGCGGATCATGTGCAGAGTTCACAATGTGAAAATAAATGACTGAATTGTGTGTGTGAGGGAGAGAGTGAGAGTAAGATTGACTTATTAAGAGTTGATATTAGGTGTTAAATTTGTTTTCATATGAAGGAATAAATAAAAATAAATGTGAAGGTTGAAATAGTTTCTGATTCGTCGATGTGTGTGTAAGATGAGAATCATCAACTACATAATTGTAATGCTATAATACCCCAAATGCCCTGGTACGGCCGAGAGTTGGGACAGTCAACTCTCCTCGAAATGCTCTCAAATGGCCACGTGCATACAACCACTGCCAGGGAAGTTCTACTTACTGCCTTCTCGCGGTTAGGGTGTTGTTTACGGAACTGAGAGGACGAAAAGCGAATGTCTGGCGCTTTATCCGGGTTGATGGACACGGAGGATCCACCTAAGGGAAATGGAGAACCCTGATTCCAAACCAATGGTGCACATGGGCTCCAGTATCCTGAAGGAACAAATGACGTATGAACCAATTATTGGTCACCGGCTACTATAGGACTGCATCTCTTGACGATCCTCCACTGCCTTGTGGATCAAACCTTTGTGTCGATGGCTTCGGGTGTGGCTCCCTAATAATAAAACCACCTGTTTCAGCCCTCCCATAAATCAAGGGATTTATGTGGCGCATATATATTTGGTGCCTCCTTGTACCAATATTTATGTGTTTAAATAAAAAAAACTAAGTATTCCATAAAAAAAAATAATGCAATTGTTAAGGCAGTCAATCTGATTTGCAAATAGTATAATCTCATTTTACTGAGAAAATATAACCCAAACGAAATCTATATTTCACTCAGTTATTATATAGTTTAGTTGTACAATTTTATAGAGGATTTCTTGTATGTATATACTTTGAAGATAAGGCTGCATCAATTATTGAACATCTCTTTAGTATTAGTACGAATGCACACACACATATACAAACCCATTCAAGTTTACAATTAAAGCTATTGAGATAACACACTGATCAAAATAAATTTAGACTAATTAGTCAGAATTCAATTATGGTCTAAATGTCTTAAGTTCGATCTCCGATATGGTTGTGAATACAGTTTCACTTGTCTTTTAACTGATGTTAATTTAAAGTTAAACTAATCATTACAATTAATCTAATAAATAGTGTGAAGTCTTCAGTAACATGTATAGTTTATCAGTTGTCATGTGTTAATCCTACGAATATGTTTTTCAATCAAGATACAGCCACTTGAAAGCTCTGGTGATGCAGATACTACTAGTTGGAGTAGGGTATTCAAGTTGCTGACCATTCAGCACGAAGATCGGAATCCTTACCCAAGTTTATTCGATAGCAGTTTTCGAAGCTTTTTAGGATGGATTTGGAGGTAATTAGTCCTAGAGAGGGCAGGTTATTATTCAAAATGCGGTATGCTAATATAAGATCAACTCTCATTCTACGACTAAATAGGGGGATAAATTTAATCGTCTCAGTCGCTTTTTACATGAAAGGTTGAAATGTTCTGTTACCTGCTTAACCCTTGCACTTCAAACACTCAGGAGCATCTAAATTTTTACTTAAATGAAATAACCACTTCAATACATTGCTTCATATGGAGTTTTACGAAGGTGCCATATAAATATTTGGAAGATTTCTTCGTCAAAGTATTTGAATATCATGCAAATTGGCTATAACAAACCAGATTCATCAGCTGCTGCGTTGTAGTACACAGTTGTTAAAAAATTGTGGCTTATGACTGAACCTTAATCTTATTTTTCGTTTCATCATATAGCAACAGTAATGTACTGATGACAAATTAAAATGTCCGAACTGTATTAATGCATTTTGTTGGAATGTACATATACGTAATGAACCAAATTGAATTAATTCTGGTAGCAGTAACCACTATGAAACAGTTACAACGTCCGATAGAGTTGGCTGGTTTAAAAGGTTATTTCTATATTTCCGTATATGACTTAAGTAGGTGAACTTCTAGAAGATACATACGTTTCTAATTTCCCATTCACTGTATATTTAAACTTTCTTAGAGAGTTTTAACAATAGCTTATTGTAATAAATGTACTGTGTACATGTTTTAGTAGGTTTTTATATCACCGGTTGTAAGATATATTATTATGATTCTTCTGTATTGTAGTGCACGAAGTTAACGAACCATATGTATTAACGAGTGTAGAAAATATTCCTACGATTGATATGACTCCAAAATTAAATCTCTTAGATTTAATTTATACATCTTAAAGACCCACCAAAAGTAAACAACCAGATCAAAACCGCTACGTAATGTTCCAACTAGCTATTCAGCGCTGTCGCATGCAATTGTCTGACCAAAGCCATAATATATATATCCTTCAAGAGTTCATTTAGATGGTAGTGATTATGAAATAAGGCTACAATCCTGCTAGAACATGCCTTTTTCTCTTGACTGTGGTTAGAGATGAAACGTATTCATACATTTTCAAGATAACAATTATGAAATAAAAACTTGACGCACATCGTAGACCTTTTCATAGAACTATTTTTGACTAATCTGCCCCCAAATGCCCTGGTATGGCCGAGAGTGGGGTGGGCCCACCTCCTCTCTCAAAATGCTCTCACACGGCCACGCGTACACAGCCTGTGCCAGGGAAGTCCTACTCACTACCTTCTCGTGGCGGGGGTGTTTACGAAATTGAGAGGACGAAAAGTGAATGTACGGCGCTCTAACCGGATCCCAAACCAAATCAATGGTGCACATGGGCTCCAGTATCCTGAGGGAAGAAATGGCGTATGAACCAGTCATTGGCCACAGGCTACCATGGGACTGCATCTCCTCACGATGCTTCACTGTCTTGTGGGTTAGACCTTTATGTCAAAGGCTCATTGTGTGGTTCCGTAAGAAAACCAACTGCTTCGGTCTGGGCACCCGGGCAGTATCACAACCCACACACTGACAAATATGATGTGGCGCATATATATTTGGTGCCCTCTTGTACCAATATTTATGTGTTGAAATAAATGAATAAAAATAAATAGCCTCATATCGTATAAAAGTAACTTACGGTTTTGCCAGGTAAGAATATCATCAATCAATGAAAATAATTTTGAATCTCAAATTCGTAAGTAATCACATTGTTCAGCTCTCAAAGAGAGAAAATAGGGAGTAGTTATAACCGTACGATGAAGAATGAAATAAAACGTTGAAATAAAAAACCATAGAATGGATTATGTACACTCAAACTACTTTTTATTAGTTAGTAGTACAAAATATGGAAGACAGTAGAAAAAATATGCGGTTCAGAAATCACAAATGTTCACGATTTTTTAAAATCCAAACGATCGAAATCGTTAACTTATAACTTTTCTTGGTTAACAAATGATTTTGTTATCTACATATATTTAATCATGTAGAAACTCTAACTGAAAACATCTGTACTCTTATATGAGTCTTTTGGAAAACAAATAAGAACAGTTATTGAATATATTTTACGGAGATCGTTTCATTGGGTGTAGATTAGAGGTTCCATTCACACTGTCTGTAGTCTCTGAGATATACGTTTAACGGATGATTACTTTTACCTGACTGACTGTTCAAGGGAAGTCCAAATGATTTGTCCAGACATATTAAATTTGTTTACATTAGCGATGAGTTAAAACTACAATCCGACAGGATAACATACTTAGTAGACACATGATCAATACTTCATATGTGTTATAATTTTGCATTCTGCTAACAAATGTAACGATGATGTGACTAAACGACTGAGTGAGCACTTGGTACTCATCAGCAAGAATTATTTGCAGTAATGAAAGAGGTGATGATACTTCAGAAATCTTGTTCATCACCATCCAACTGAGGTAGATACCTGTCTCTACCCGACACGGATTAGGGCCACTGGTCACGGTTTCTCATTAGAACTCCGGGGAATGTGTCACGAAGCTAGTCAGTAGTGAGTACATGGAAATTATCAATATAGGGTTGTGGAGATGATTAAGTTTTTGATTGAGATTTATTTTAACACATAGATATTGGTACAAGGAAGCACCAAATAGATATGCACCATATAAATCATTCTACTTATGTGAAGGCTGCTATAATGTCCGCATACTCAAACAGAAACATGTGGTTTTTTTTAGTGAGCTACACCTAGAGCCTTTGACCTATAAGACTCATGCACAAGGCAGTGGAGTAACGTTAGGCGATAAAATCCTATGGTAGTCGTTAGCTAACAATACGTTCATTAGCCATTTGTTTCCTTAGGATTCTAGAGTTCATGTGCACCATTGTTTTGGAATCAGAGTTTTCCAACTCCTCTATATGGACTCTCTGTGTCCACCAACCCGGTTAAAACGTTTTACATTTGCTTTTTGTCCCCTCGATTTCGAGAACCGCGAGAAAGCGGTGAATAGGACTTCCCAGAAAGTGTATACACATGATCATGTTCAGACATTTTAAGAGAGAGAGAGAGAGAGCTTACTCTCACCACTCTCGACCATATCAGTGAATTTGGGATCAATGAATCTCTGAAGAAATACAATTACCAAATTAAAAAAAACACACAACTAAACTTCTGTTATTGAAATCTATTTATTTCAGTAATTTTTTTATTATTCCCTATTATAAAAAAATAATAAAATAGTAATTCACTTTAATTCATTTAACTTCATTCATTCAATAGATTATGTAATAGAAAAGGTTACCATTTTTAATTCTTATTCAATAATCAATATATGAAATTTATTTCATTGTTAATTGAATATTCATTATGGATAAGAAAAAAAACCCAATTAAGATTCAAATCCGTTATTTTATCTAAATATGTCTGAATATGACTGGAACATTAAAAATAACACATACCTTCAATTACACATTCCTACATTCCTCTTTTATTTTTTTTTACTTATCTTATTTATCTACATTTAATGCAGGCTGTGGCACATTTTCTAATTCATTTCATACATAAAAATAATCTGTTTTTCTTTACTTAATATACACAGACCGTAGTCAATATTTAGTTGAATGAAATATCTTCTTCTCACATCACTTGAGTATAAACACATTGTGTTATCTTAACACATACCTTGTCCTTATGTTGAACAAAAACAATTTGTCATAACCTTAAATTTACTTTGGTAATCCTTAAGTCATTCTATGGCTTAGGATAACACAACAATTTCTCTCCTCTTGATTATTTTCAAATGAACTTTTATTGTTTGACCTTTATTAATTTTCATATAAACATGTCTCTTACACATTAATACAAATACATATTTCACAGATTGAAATCATGAGTCAGTTGAAGCTAGACCACCATTGAAAACCTGGGAGAACTAAACGGCCGTTTCGTCCTAGTACGGGACTCCTCAGCAGTGCGCATCCACGACCCCGCACCACCCGGGGCTCGGACCCAGGACCTACTGGCTTCGCGCGCGAGCACTTAGCCATTAGACCACTGAGCCAGCATCCAACGGTGTTAATGTCTAACTTCAACCAATCCACGAAGTTGCGCTACGGTACACCATTGTCTTCAGTGAGTTCCTATCTCACAACAGACCTGGTTGAACTCCACTGGTAACGACTTCTCATTAGAACTCCAGAAGTGTCTCCTGAAGTCAGTCACTAGTGAGCAGGTGATTATTATTATCAGAATGGGTTTTGTGGAGATTTTAGAAATTTCACAGATTGAAATCATGAGTCAGTTGAATATATATACATATTTATAATAATCCTTCACATTGATTGGATGAATTATTCAGTATACGATAAACCGAAGAACCTTGTACCTATTTATATTCGATAATTTTGTTGTTTGATTATATTTTCCTTGAAAAAGCCTGAACCAGATTGCCAAGCGAAACGTTGGATTTACTTAAAATTCATTCGCTGAGATTTTACTAATACAACATTCTTCCTCTTTAATGACTAACATTAACTCGGCGCCCAAATATTGTGAAACTATTCGTTTAAATTTAGACGAAAGTTCTTATTTAAGATTATCTTATTCTCATTATAACAATTTAGATGATTTTGGGATTAGTTTAAGTATTGAAAATAGAATGTTTTTTTTTTAAAGAAAACAATATGATAGTGTTATATCTCAATAAGTATAATGAATGGTAACTTTTTGGGATTCATTTATAGATCAATACTATACTCATATTTTTTATTGTATAATTGTTATGTAACTAAACTATTCATATTCATGTCGCTTTTATTATAAGCTTTAATTGAACCCATAGACTATTATTATACGATTTACCATTCTTCAGTTATGCTCAGTCTATCAGTTACTATCTCCCTGATTCACAGTCACTTTTTGGCTAAATCTTGTACAAATATTGTTTTCTATTTTATGGCACGATGTGGTCTGTCTGGTTGATATATAAACTCAGTATGTTTAAAATATACAATTTAAAACGTGGAGATTGAGATTTGTGTTCTGGACTGTAACAGGTAGGGCTAGACGGTAATCAAGACCGTCATTAATCCGATCGATAATTCACTGCTCCCTCATTGGTGATATCGTTAAATTATACATGAATAGATCACATAGGCCACAAGTTATAACAAATGTTTTACATATACAAGATAAATTTATATTATGACAAGTGAAAAGAAAGAATATCAAAGTAAATAGAAGTTTTCTTGAATGTTATAATGTTAGTAACAATAATAATAATAATAGCAATAGTAAAGACATAAGGTTATAAGTATCAATCAATCAGTCAGTCAATCAGTCAGTCAGCTACAACATAGCACCAGGCATGTATATATATGCATTGGTTCAAGTTGTTACACCTTAATCATCACAACAAGATGAATCCTGAATTGATGTTTCCATTCAAATCAAATATGTTTTATCATAATAAGATATTACTTTAATATAATTTATGTTTTATAATCCACCATCTCATTAATAACATATAATATTTTAGAAATATATTTGGTATAAAACTATTTATATAAGCTTGAATAGCATGACCAATATAACCGAATGTTTCCTTTTCAACACCTAACATATTTAATGCATGTTGAACATAAATATTTGGATCAGGAATCAATAATGACAATTTACAATAACTGATCATTTTAGTTGATACAAACATTGGACAAACTGTTTGTATATGAATACGATGATCATAGTTCTCATTCGAGATGGATCGAGATAATTGATTCACAAATGCTTTTGTTGCTGAGTATAATGATAAAAATGGAAAAGCTCTATAACCAGAATATGATCCAATGTTAATGATAGCCATATCAGTTGTGGGTTGTTTTAACATTTTTGGTAAGACTATATGGGTCATTATAGCAATAGGTAAAGTATTACAAAAAACAATGTTTTTAATAAAATTTATAGACATGTAATCGGTTGTTGCGTAATAATCAAATTTAGGCGGAGCCATACCAACATTATTTACTAAACAAGCAATTGATGATAATTGATTTACAGCTTCTTGTATACTTTGATAGACATCAGTCTGTGAAAAGGAAAGAACAAAACTTGAATGGATGAATAGATATGAAAGGTTTTGGAAGACTTAATTTGATCTCATTTAAAACTTAGAGAAAACTGGACAGATATAATATAAAAATATGAGGGTATTTGATGGAGTTTTGTTCCTTGAGGTGGATAGTCTGGTCATGGAACTTTCATCGTTCTTCTGAACGACATCATTATCAGCACATTAGCTGTATATATCCAATTTTCCGCCAATTATGTAAACGAGAGCTTATTTATTTATTTGAACACATAAATATCGGTACAAGAATGGGCCAAATATATATGCGCCACACAAAACAATGAGAATTTAAGGGGAAGGAAAAAAAGAACAATAACGAAGAGATTGATGTAAGGTGGTGTAATGATAATAATGGTAAAAATAGGGGAACGGAAAGGTACAATCAGAAGAAACCCTTCAGTTAAAGAAGATACAACCACTTTTTATGAAGAAAGTAAAAGAAGGTTATAGCAGGATCGCCACTATTCTGAGCCATATCTGATAGCGTCTCTAGCCGCTGTGTCGCACCATATCTCGGACGCCAGCCAGGTAGTCGTTAAGGACCAACACAAGCCAGTCCTTTGCAGCTTTCTTTCATCCCACGACACCATGTCATGCACTGACCACCTCTCCGCTTCTTCCAACCAGTCCCAGAGTCGGCAAATAATGCACGACGTGGATTTCCTGGAACGACATTCATAGAACATGTCCAAGCCACCGAAGTCGGTGTTTCAAGATGGTGACACCAATAGAATTATCATCTCTGTGCCCGAACACACGATGCCGAACCTCTGCATTACTAACATGGTGTTGCCACTGGATGTCAGCAATCCTTCGGAGACAGCGATGATCGAACACAGAGAGCGCTCGCTTCGCAAACGAGAGCTATAAAGCTTTCACGGTGAACATATATTGTTAACGGACCAGATTGATGTATAACTGGTCCACTTCACTCAATTAGTGATAGGACACTTTACGAACTGCACACTAACAATCTCGATAAGAATTGAAAGTGGGACATTTAGATTTAAAAAATGAAATTTATGACGTTTAAGCTATTTAACAGGGTCCAAATGACTGATTAGTTAAAATTTCATTGAATCATATTATCACATAACGGTTTAACTCATTTCCTATATGGCAAGTTAGTTTAGATTTTGTTTTCATTCTCTTTTCACTCAACTGAATTTATTGTGTTGTTAATACTACTTGTGGATATTCAGTAAGCAAGTGCATTAAAAAAAACTTTTGAACGTATAGTATCACATACGTTTATTTGTTCCTAGCTTACTTACTTACTTACAAATGTTACTCCCAATGGATCACAGGCCGCCGACCAGCATTCGCCAACCCACTCTGTCCTGGGCCTTTCTTTCCAGTTCTATCCAACTTTTGTTCATTTTTCTCAAATCTATCTCCATTTCTCAATGTAATGTGTTCTTCGGTCTTCCTATTCTTCTTCGGCCTTCAGTATTCCAAATGAGAGCTTTCCTTATGATGCAGTTGGGTGCTTTCCTCAATGTGTGCCTTATCCACTTTCAGTGCTTCTTCCTGATTTCTTCGTTCACTGGAATCTGGTTTGTTCTCTCCTACACTAGATTGTTGCTGATAGTGTCTATGTCTGGTCAATGGATCCGAAGTATTTTGCATATATATCTGTTAATAAACACCTATGTCTTCTGGATGATGGCTTTCGTAGTTCTGTAACTTTCCGCCCCATACAGTAGAACTGTATTGACATTTGTATTGAAAATTCTTACTTTGATGTTGGCAATTGTCAATTGTTTTGAATTCGAGATATTCTTCAATAGTAGATATTCTACTCTTGTTTTTCCGTTCCACGCTTTCATATCTACATCAAATCCATTGTGTTCATCAATGATGCTGCCCAGATATTTAAATGTTTTTACATCATCCAGAGCTTCTCTGTGATTTGTTTTTAGGCATTCATATTAACTAACAAACTTCACTCTATTTATTATTTTAAATACATACTCTCATCTACCGAAACAGCTATTTCCGTTTTTGTGCATTCCTTAAATCTTATTTAAAAGCAATACCATTCATATGTTTTTGTACTCTTAGTCTTCGTTTGACTCCTGATAGTCATCATTAACTTTAGGCACATCTACTGGCTATCATTTACGTTATCGTATATTGTAATTTTTCTCTATCCAATTATTATAAGAAGCCTTTTTCACTCTATACATATATGAACGAGTTAATTGTTGCAAATACCTAACAAGATGAGTTACACAACTTGTTTACCTATATTTCGTAATAATCGAATCGTGATAAGTCTTGCAAATTGAACGCTATATTCGTCCCCTAAGCTATTCTGTAACCTCCAAGCTAGAACAATATAGCGACCTGAACACCAGAGAGAAGATGCAAAGTATGCGAGAAGTACTTTACTTCAAGGTTCATTTCAAAACAGAAAATACAGAGTTTTTATAGTATTTTAAATGTGCTTGGGCTGTTAGAAGATTCCGGAATGCTACTAAATATAGTAGCAGTGTAGCAATCAGCCAATCAGAACCTCTGCATGTGAAGTTTCGCCCCCTTGATATTTTTGGCTAAAACTTCAAATGAACGCTGATTGGAGGAAACGTTTCTTAGTGTTTCTTGATGCTTGCTTGTCTTTTGCGAGAAATTTGGCGGATCATCTCGACAAATCGTTCCTTAGATTAATAATTAATTTGAATATCAATTTTAAGCGCTGAGTGGTTAGACGCTTCAAAAGATTTAACCATATACATAATCTTAACACACATTAATCTTAATAGCGATTTTGCATGATTTTGTTCAGTTGGGATAAGGTTCATACCTTATTCGAACTAATTTTGTTGTACCTTAATGGCCCTCTAGTTATCAAGTAATTTATTCGCTAATCAAAATACAACTTATTTGCACTTATGCTGTACTAAACCAATGACGTTCGTTCCGTCTGATCAGCCTAGCGCCCTATTGATCTGTTGCTCGCCTAGCACATCCAGCTGAGTCCAGAACGCCAACAACAACTTCCATTATCTTAATCATTTATTCCGGACATACTTGGTTTATATATGTCAACCAGACAGACCACAACGTGCCATTAAATAGAAAATAACATGTGTACACAAACAAGCCAAAAAGTGGCTGTGAACGCGGGAGACAGTAACTAACAAACTGAGTATAACGTAAGAACAGTAAGTCGCACAATAATAATCTATGGGTCAAAATGAAGCTAATAACAAGGGAAACATAGATATACACAATCGAATTACTGAATAGTTATACCATATGAATGTATAGATAATATTAGTCAATTAATATATCTCAGACGTTACTCGTAATGTAATCTTCATTAGGATATAATAAATTCTTTCTTTATGTACTATGAAGTCTTTTTTTATACATTACCACCACTGAATTAACTACTACTATGAATCCGGTGTTCATCTTGCTGTGCTAATGAGGTATGACAACTTGGACTGATGAATGTATGTGCCTGGTGCTACGTTGTTGCTAACTGACTGATACCTTATTCCAACCAATGATGATTTGATTTTACATAATAAATGTTTTAACAATTATTAAGATAAACCTGAAGATTTTCAATTTTAATTACATAGAAAAGGTGATTGATAAGAAACCACAAATCTATGTTAGTACTAGTTAGTACTTATCAACAAAGAATACCTGAGAACTTAAAAGGACTTGAATACATTTCCCCCGATTTTACAATCTAGTACACTATCACTGATTTACTCAGATGGCAAT
This sequence comes from Schistosoma margrebowiei, assembly GCA_944470205.2. Classification (NCBI taxonomy): domain Eukaryota; kingdom Metazoa; phylum Platyhelminthes; class Trematoda; order Strigeidida; family Schistosomatidae; genus Schistosoma; species Schistosoma margrebowiei. Next base: position 22,795,128 of record OX104029.1, on the reverse strand, counting down.
TAACTACCAGAGATCATGCTTGCCATTTCGAATCAATTTAACTAGTGATAACAGTATGAAATCATCTATAGAATTTGATCAATACTAGAGGATGTAACAAACATGATACCCTAGATTAATCACTGGCCAGTAACAAATATGTCATACAATTACATTCTAACTAATTATCGATTAAAAGGTATATTTATATACATATATACACTTACCTTTGTGAAATCAGCTGTTACTATTCTTGTCTCTACATGATAATTACGTTCAATCTCATTAGCAACATTCAAAAGTTTCTCTTCATTTCTACTAATCAACATAATTTTTAAACCATCATTAGCTAATTCTTCTGCATATACTTTACCAATTCCATCTGTTGCACCAGTGACAATTGCCCATTCACCAGCTTGTTTTAATAATTTCCTTTTAGAAAATAATCTCTTTCCAATTGTATAAATGAATATGATGTATAGAAGAGAGATGAATTGTTTAATTAGAAATAAACATATTATAACATGAATGAGATAGATCCAATCCATCTACAAAATGGAAAATAAGACAACGGATAACTTGAAGATGCTAAACGACAACATGTAGAAGATAAAGAGAAAATCATAGAAATTCTGGAATCTATGGAAAGTCTTCCATTTAAATTAATCGTTGGTACTGAGCAGTTTTTTTGCTCATTATAATCAAACTTTCAACTTGTTATTGATCTGATCAAATATTGGTCATTAGTAGATATAGACTGTTAAAGATGATCAAACTAGTATAAAACAACAATTCTTCTTCTTCTTCTTCTTCTTCTGATATGGTGCACAAGTTTGTATTGATGATGTTGTTCAGAAGAACGATGAAAGCTCTACAATTAAACCATCCAGCTCAAAGAACAAAAATTCATCAAAATCTTCTTCTTTATAACCTTTATATATACACGTATATGTTATCACGTTACTACGTGTCTATTCTCATTACCATAACGTTAATTTTAACTTATTATTGATAGCAATAATCATGAAATCCTTTCCATCATTTACTCATCACTTCAAATGATGATGATGATGATGATGATGATGATGATGATGATGATGATGATGACGATGATGATGATGATGATGATGATGACGATGATGATGATGATGATGATGATGATGATGATGATGATGATGATGATGATGATGATGATGATGATGATGATGATGATGATGATGATGATGATGATGATGATGATGATGATGATGATGATGATGATGATGATGATGATGATGATGATGATGATGATGATGATGATGATGATGATGATGATGATGATGATGATGATGATGATGATGATGATGATGATGATGATGATGATGATGATGATGATGATGATGATGATGATGATGATGATGATGATGATGATGATGATGGTGATGATGATGATGATGATGATGATGATGATGATGATGATGATGATGATGATGATGATGATGATGATGATGATGATGATGATGATGATGATGATGATGATAATAAGTAGAAGGAGGAGCAGGAGGGGGGGGGTCAGAAATGCCAGTTGTATTCGCTAACCTTTGCTACTCGTACATGTATAGATGTTTAATAATATATGATTATACTATATACAATAATAATTAGACTAATTCTATATCATATTGAATAGGTTTTTTTGTTACCATGACACTAACCATTATTAATAACTTACTTAATATTAATAATTTCTTGTAGCAAATAATTTATATTCCCTTAGTAAACATGTTCTCATTCATATTTATAAGTGTTGCTATTGTAATATTCAATTATATGAATAATGATTGAATATAATCAATAAAATAGATGAATTTGTATTTGTTGGCATCATTCATTAGTTATCAACGTGATGAATGAAAGAATGGAAGTATTATGTGTATAAATGACACAATTTATCATTGAATTCAATTGTATATGTATATATTTGTTCATTAATCAGAATTGATAAGATCAAATATGATTTAATTAGATAATGAATGATAATAAGTGGATAAGAAATATCGACTAAAATTAATCCGTTTTATTGAGTTTTATCAGTATAAGGTTGTGGAGATGATTAGGTTTTTGATTGAGATCATGAACTGATTGATGTTAGACCATCATTGAAAACCTGAGAGCAATGGACAACCGTTTCGTCCCATTGTGAAACTCCTCAGCAGTGCGATCCACGATCCCGTCGCACAAGATTCGAAACCAAGGTCTTCAGTCTCATGCATGAATGCTTAACTTCTAGACCACCAAGTAGGCATCTAACAGTGTCAATGTCTAACCTCAACCAATCCACGAAATCTCTCCACTATCTTTCATTGTAGTGAGGTAGATGCCTTTCTCTACCCGACACGGATCAGGGCCACTAGTCACGGTTTCTCACTAGAACTCGGGGAAATGATTCACGAAACTAGTCACTTGTGAGCACATGGCAATTATCAGTATATGGTTGTGGAGATGATTAGGTTTTTGATTGAGATAATGAACCGATTGATGCTATTTATTTATTGAGTTTTGTTTGATCACTATCTGATACACAATGTTCTGTTTTGATTTAATCACTTCCAGCGAAGTCCTTCTCAATACTTTCTTGCGGTAAGAATGTTGTTTACAAAACTGAGAGGATGAAAAGTGATTGTCCGGCGCTTTAACCTAGTTGATGGATATGGAGGATCTATTTAGGATAGTTGGAAAATCCTGATTTCAGCTATCAGAGCTCAGTAGTTAAGTGGGTAACGCGATGGCATTTGAAGAAAACGTTACTTGGTTCGAGAAACAGAGTGAAAATCAACTGTGAGATGCAGAATCATCCAGCTGATGAGCACCAAATAGGAAGAAGCGGCGCGCATCCTGGTTTCTAATACTAGCCACTATCCATCTTTGCATGTACTATCTTTTATTTTACAAAAAAATGTCATATACAGAAGTGTAAGATAATATGAACAAAATATAGAAATATTATACTTACTACTGTGTAATAGTGAGGTCCGACGCAGGGTATTAGGGAATGATGGTAAGTCAGTTGATGAGGTTGTGAATCATCATCGACTGAAATGGTTGGGCCACGTGTTACGTATGCCTGAACACCGATTACCACGACGTGCAATGCTAACCAGTGTTCGGGATGGTTGGAAGAAAGTTAGGGGCGACCAAACCAAAACGTGGCATCAATGCTTGAAGTCACTAACTTCCAGTCTGAGCCATGTTGGTAGATGCAGACTACTTGGTTGGGGTCCGTGTGACTATCGTAACCAATGGTTGCAGACTCTTGGTGACATGGCTCAGAATCGATCACAATGGCGTAGGTGGTGTATACACTCCCTGTCTTCCCTTAAACTAAGAGATTAAAATCACTTCAAATCTTTCTTTCTTTCTACTAACTAATTCATTCTTCCTATACTATATCCTTATTGCAATCTTTCTCCTATATATTACCACCTTTGACCTAACCGCTTCTATGAATTCGGTGTTCATCTTGCTGTGCTAATGAGGTATGGCAACCTGGACCGATGCACATATGTGCCTGGTCCTACGTTGTAGCTGACTGACTGACTGTGTAATAATAAATATCTAGAGTTCATTCAAAGTATATAATGAATTTATAAATTACGTAATCAATACACTTTACTGTAACACAATTTAACCGGAACAAGATGATTAAACCTTTTTAATGCTATATTTTTAAATGATTTATAATTGATTGAATCAATGTTCAGTGAGCAATCTACACGAATGATACTTAATGTACCTTAGATTAATATCTACAGTAGGTTCCCTTCTATTGTCTATTCTACTGGACTTCAACACAACTCAGATCAACAACATGTGATTAGTCTGACTGGAACGTAAATATATTTCCATACTAAAAACCTACAACGATCTGACACAATCCAACAACAATAAACAATCAGTAATAACGATAGGAGAATATATAACTCATCTAACGTCTGTCAGACCATCTACAAGTCTGATTAAGCAAACAAACAATCATTATTATCAAAAGGGGTGTTTGGTGGATATTATAGAAATTTCAATAGTTGAGATGATGAGTCAATTGAAGCTAAACCATCATGGAAAACATGAAAGCACTGAACGACCATTTTGTCGTATTGTAAGATTCTTCAGAAGTGTGTATTCGCGATCCCTCCTTGAGAGATACGGACCCAGGAACTATCGATCTCGCAAGCAAACGCTTAACCATTAGACCACTGAGCCGACCTCCATCCATCGGTGTTAATTTATAACTTCAACTAATTCACAAAATTGAGCGATACATACACCATTGTTTTCATTGAGTTACTACCTCACAACAGACTAGGTTGAACTCCACCGATCACTGCTTCTCATGAGAACTCCAGGAAATACTTCATAAAGGCAGTCATTATCATTCTTACTCATATATCAGAAACATTCTCAAGATTGTTTAAATGAAGAATAAACAATCTAAATAGTTATATTTCTGATCGATATTCTGTTGAATGACTCTGACAAAGTAAAGTGAATGATATCTTATTTAAAGTAGATCTTATTAAAGCATCAATGTTTTAATGATAGATTCCATATAATCAATTTATTTATGATTTAGGTAACATATAACAGTTTAGAAAAAAGATTAAAAATAAAGTATAAAAGATGGATATATATGTGTCATGAACAAGAAGTCAGATGGAGGCAACCATTGTATTTTTCAATACAGACTATAGAATATCTTCGTAAAATGTGAGAACTATGTATTAAATCCTTCAATTGCAAACCTTCCCTCAATTATCCCTCCTACATATTGTATGATTTTTTTTCAAGTTACAATCCCTTTCTATTTTCATTTCTGTTCTCTTCAATCTAATCTTCTTAGTCTTCTGACCACATGCATAAAATTACTTCCAGGGAAGTTCTACTCACTGCCTTCTCGCGGCTCGGGTATTGTTAACGAAATCGAGAGGACGAAAAGTGAATGTCTGGCGCTTTAACCGGGTTGGTGGACACGGAGAGTTCACCTAGAGGAGTTGGAAAACTCTGATCCCAAACCAATGGTGCACATGCGTTCCAGGATCCTAAGGTAACAAATGGTGTATGAATCAATTATTTGTCACCGGCTACCAAGGGATTGCCTCCTTCTACCAATTTTTATGTGTTTAAATAAAATAAAATAAATAGTCTTCTACTGACAGCTATTCAAGTTTTGATTAATGTTACACACTATTTATGTTGAAGTTAGATATCAACATTGTTGAATGCCGGCTCATTGGTCTACAAGTTAAGCATTCGCGCGCGAGGTAGGATCGTAGATGTGCATGGCTGATGAGTATCATGCTAGGACGAAACGACAGTCCAGTGTTTTAAGGTTTTCCATTATAGTCCAGCTTTAATTGACTCATGAATCCAACTATTAAATTACTAATATCTCCACAAAACCTCCTTTTGATAATATATATGTTTACCTGAGGAAAAGCTGAATGATCTAAGGCTAAAAAATATTATTGATCGATCCGTGTGATTATGTATACTATACTCAATTTTTCTCTTATTTTCATAGCTTGATTTACAAACTTAGCTATGAAGCTAATGTAAGCTAGGTAATACTGGATGGCCGTTTTGTCCTGGTATTGGAATTTTTAATAGTGTCACCAAAAGGTTTTTCTGATATATGGTTGCTTTATGTTGAGACGGCTTTTGAGAAGCACGATGGAGCTTCCAGAAGCTCTAAAGAGCCAAGTAGTTGCCACCCAATCAAAACCTGATGGTGTTTTTTAGAATATCAACGTTGCACGCTGCGGTTGGACAGTCGCATGACTTGCGTCCTTGTGGATTAGCTGAATTATAATGATGTTATAGCTGACGCTAATATCTATGAACAGCCATGGTTTTTTGTACATTTTTGACTCTTACCTAATAACCACTTATCCCGTTTCTTCTGTCTTCTGATTTGAGACCGTTGGGGTTCTGTGAGTTCGAGTACCGTTAGTTGTTTATCGTGTTCGGCGTTAATCAAGTAAAAGACCTAACACTACGAAGACTTTAGCAAATGGCGGGAGTTGTGATGAGTAACTATCATTTTGTCTAAATAACTAATTCTCAATCTCACTCGGTTTAAAGGTTTACTGAGATTGTAATCTATTAGATTATAAGAATTTAACTGATAATAAATACAGTTGGTAATTTCTTGGCGCTATCAGAAATAGACTATGTTTGTTACGAAGTTACAGGACCATTCCATTTCGTTGAATGAAAACATTTGTTGATTCAGTAGCCTACGTTACTATCATGAAATGGTTTTTTGATAGATCCAACCATGTTGGTTAATGCTGACTATGTCGTTGTGGTTCGTAATGCTATATTTATTGATGATGAGAGACGAATGACAATGTTCAGAAAAGGTACATTGTGCGTTAGATCCTAAATTTCAAAATTACTTAAAGTTTGTTTTAATCTCTAAATTCATTATTACCCCTCTTATCATATGGTTTATACCTGATACTTCCCACTATTTTGACAAGTTCATCTCAATGTACCTGTATAGTGTGACAAATTAAGACAAAAACATGCGTCAGGTTCCTGAATTGTGTATACTCCACTTTGTTAGTTACAGCTTGTGTTGAGCTTTGCACAACGTCACTTCTCTGCTATGATCACCTTTTGAAAATGATTATGTATCTCTGTTCACTTTTTAATTTCACATAGTTAATCACAGCCAAATTAACACATTCGTTCATTTTTACTAAAACAATACAGCATCACACAATATTTCATTTCTTATCTAACACTGATTAAACCTTTTACTCCCGATCGTTGCTGCTACCTTGAGGTCGTGGTCGGGCTTGCCTATCGTGATGAACCAATAGAGCTATACTGGCTGCAATAATCGTTCCTCGAGATCCTATCATGTCAGACAGGTCGGCTGAAGAGCGGTAAAACTAAAAGCAACAAACCTAAGGTCCGAGGGCGAAGTCGTACTGCTGACTTTACAAAGGTGTGACAGCAATAAGGTTTTTCCTTCAGATAACCAGCATGACAGCGATGCTGCCTTCTCACAAGGAGGGTTGGGGTTACAAAAGGTCGACCCTAAAAATGCATACCTCGCCTTATCCAACGGATATCCGTCTCCGGCGGTAAGGTCTCAACAAGTACGGAGTTAACACAAAACTTACCCATAAAAAGATCGTGTGTGACCGACCTCAAGCAGTTGTCCCTTGGGCACTGCGGTCACGCTCTCAGATCTCTAAGAATACCTCTAATCCAATTTCCTTCTCAGGTACCTCCAGAAGAAGCGTTCCACGGTGTGGGCACCCGGAAGTGATAATCGCCCGCACACATCTCAAAGCGCTCTAAATCACTGTATTCATAATCAATCTCTCTCTTCAATTCCCTTAAACTTATTACAAATTAAAGTAATTGGATTATTTAAATCAGTAATTATTTATATGTTATTGACTTCTAATATACTCAAACTGTGAACGCATTTTCATCGTCCTGAAAGATAATATGTAATATGTAATATATGATTCATAACATCATTCAAAAATTGCTAGAAAAAACAAACACTGGAAATGATTATAAAAGAATTCAAACTACTTATATGTTCATTATCAGTAGTACACGTCATATAGAATGAAAAGATAGGACTTAGAATATGCAGTTAATCAACCATTAACAACTTGAAAACTATTCGTGATTGATACTACTATTGAATCGCAAACCTACCTGATGGTGTGAATGTTTCGTGTTACCGTAAATATGTAACCACATGGATGTTATTGTAAAGAATATTTTCTATTTATTGTTTGTATGACTATTTCATATTTTAACAGTTGAGAAAATGATATGATTCCATATTGATTTAAGTTCCTGTTCACATTGTTTTTAATCTCTATTAAATATAATCAGTTGATTATCATTTTTAGTTGACTGGATGATTATGCTCCATTGGGAGTAACAGGCGTAAGTAAGTAAGTAAGTAAGTAAGTAAGTAAGTAAGTAAGTAAGTAAGTAAGTAAGTAAGTAAGTAAGTAAGTAAGTAAGTAAGTAAGTAAGTAAGTAAGTAAGTAAGTAAGTAAGTAAGTAAGTAAGTAAGTAAGTAAGTAAGTAAGTAAGTAAGTAAGTAAGTAAGTAAGTAAGTAAGTAAGTAAGTAAGTAAGTAAGTAAGTAAGTAAGTAAGTAAGTAAGTAAGTAAGTAAGTAAGTAAGTAAGTAACTAAGTAAGTAACTAAGTAAGTAAGTAGGTAAGTAAGTAAGGATGATAATGAATAAGTTATGTAAATGAGTCAGACAATCAGGAACTGATTGACATTGGAATTCAAAGATTAAGATAAAGTATGATAGAATAACATCATGAGTATTTGTGAGTAGTTATTTTATATAACTCACAAATGTACGTTAGTTCAAAAACTTCATGGATGATAACAAGAGAACTGTTATTTGATAAAGTATGTTAGTAATCATCATTTTTGGTAGGCATGAAGAATAACATGGTGGGTTAACTGTTTCGAATGGTGTATCTTAAATATTAAACAAACTGATAATCCCTTCAGTAATCTCAATCTTTTCTCTTCCAAATGAAAATAAGAAAATTTGACAATCACCTAAATGTACAGTGAGTAACACCTTGTAAGATTTAAATGTTCGCAATCATTCTCAACGGTTTACCTATCAATTTCATATAGTTTAACTGATAATGATTATTGAACTCCGCATGGGGCTCCTCTGGGGCTACTGCCGATCCCAAGCCCACAAAAAAGAGGAGGGTTGAAAACGGGGTTAGCGACCCCATCCCATAGAAACCTAACTCGCTTTAAAATATTAAACAGACAAAATAATTCAAGCCATTTAAACTCAGTCCTGGGAATTGGAAAATCTTCGTATACAAGAGTTATGACATCATATGATGAATGCCGAATTCCTTCGGAAGTGACGAGACCCCTTTTGATAACCAGAATAACCATTTATCTAGATACATGCAATGCTTGTATAATGTGTGAGACCGAGAGAATCATCCAATTTGCTGCCAAAATGGAAAACAAACAAACATCGAAACTGATAGATTGAACGATTTTCATAAGAAAAACAATGGTAAACTATTGATAAATTGAACATCAATATCCAATCCATGAATCTTTTTTTTTGTTTTTAAAAACTGAAATTTTGTCAAATACACTTTCATTCATTACAAAATACATTTTGTTGCTAAATAAGAAAAAAAAACCCATTTCAATCACAAGTTTCATTAAAATACATAATGACATTGATCATTTTTACATTGATCATTTGTCTTGACATTTGATTGGTTCATTTAGCACATAATCACATTGAATTGATCGAGTATATATAGTTTCTCTCTTCTTTCTTCTTTTTTTTGGTTTTTCAGTTACCATTAACAAGTAAGTTGTTAAAATTAATTAATCTAATGTTTAAATGAGATACTATGCAGTCAAATGTGTAATTCATTCAAAGTATATGCTAAATGTAAATATGTGAATGATAAATATTTGTCAAAATATTGAGATTAGTGAATGGGTAATAAGAAATATATTTTGTACAATTATATATTTGTCTTATGTCCATTGGACATATAAAGAGGGGTAAAGCATCAGGACTAAACAACATTCCAGCGGAGTCATTGAAATTAGATGTAGCAGTAACTGCAAAGATACTCCACATTCTCTTCAATAAGATTTGGAATGAAAAACAAGTATCAACAAATTGGAAAGAAGGATATCTCATCAAGACATCAAAGAAAGATGATCTTAGTAAGTTCGACAACCACAAAAGCATTACTCTTCTCGCAATACCGGGAAGTCTTCAACAACGTATTGTTAAACAGGATGAAGGACTGCGTAGACGCCCAACTTCGTGACCAACAGGCAAAATTCCGTAAGGATAGATCGTGTACTGACCAAATCGTAACTCTACGGATCATTGTGGAACAATCAATTGAATGGAATTCATCACTCTACATCAACTTCATTGACTACGAAAAGGCATTTGATAGCGTGGACAGAACAACACTATGGAAGCTTCTTCGACACTACGGCGTGCCTCAAAAGATAGTCAATATCATACAGAATTCATAAGATGGATTAAAATGCAAAATTGTGCAAGGAGAACAATTGACAGACTACTTCGAAGTAAAGACCGCTGTCAGGCAAGGTTGCTTACTCTCACCCTTTCTTTTTCTCCTGGTGATCAACTAGATCATGAAGACGCCAACATCTGGGGGCGGGGAAGAAGCATTGGATACAGTGGACAGTTAGGATGCAGTTGGAAGATCTTCGCAGATGATCTAGCTCTTCTGTCACACACGCAACAACAAATGTAGGAGAAGACGATCAGTGAAGCAGCAGCCTAAGCAGCGGTAGGTCTCAACATAAACAAAGGATAAGCAAGAGTCTACAATACAACACAGCATGCACCAACCGAATCACAATTGACAGAGAAGATTTGGAAGATGTAAAAACCTTCACATATTTAGGCAGCATCATTGATGAACATGTTGGATCTAATGTAGATGTGAAGGCGCAGACCGACAAGGCAAGAATATCATATTTACAAATGAAGAACATTTGGAACTCAAAACAATTGTCAACTAACACCATAGTCAGAATTTTCAATACAAATATGAAGACAATTTTACTATATGGGGCGGAAACCTGGAGAACTACGAAAACCATCATCTAGAAGATACAAGTGTTTGGTGACAGATTTCAACGCAAAGTACGTCGGATTCGTTGAACAGACATTATCAGCAATAATCTATTGTGAGAGAACAAACCAGATTCCAGTGGAGAAAGAGATCAGGAAGAAGCACTGGAAGTGGATAAGACACACATTGAGGAAAACACCCAGCTGCGTCACAAGGCAAGCCCTCACATGGAATCCTCAAGGCCAAATTAGAAGAGGAAGACAAAAGAACACATTACAGCGGGAAATGGAGATAGACGTGAGAAAAATGAACAAAAATTGGATAGAACTGGAAAGGAAGGCCCATGATAGAATGGGTTGGAGAATGCTGGTCGGCGGCTTATGTTCCATTGGGAGTAAGAGGCATGAAAAAGTAAGTAAGTAGTTAATATATTTGTCTACTGTAAATATAAGGAAAAATCTAGTTAACTATCATCATCTCCACTCTTTTGAATCCTGGATTGTATGAACCCACTTCAGAAGTCGTTGAGTCCACAACCATTTAGTCTTCTGGTGAGTATGATAATTCATTGAAGCTAAGCTACAGTTGCATCTACCATAGGCTTTCAGTACTTTATAGTCTCTGACTGACAACAGTTCATAATGAAAATGTACTTTAAGTTAAATCATTGAATAGATTAACATCTTCGATTTGTCAGTTGTCTTATTTTCCATTTTGTAGATGGATTGGATCTATCTCATTCGTGTTATAATTTGTTTATTTCTAATTAAACAATTCATCTCTCTTCTATACATCATATTCATTTATACAATTGGAAAGAGATTATTTTCTAAAAGGAAATTATTAAAACAAGCTGGTGAATGGGCAATTGTCACTGGTGCAACAGATGGAATTGGTAAAGTATATGCAGAAGAATTAGCTAATGATGGTTTAAAAATTATGTTGATTAGTAGAAATGAAGAGAAACTTTTGAATGTTGCTAATGAAATTGAACGTAATTATCATGTAGAGACAAGAATAGTAACAGCTGATTTTACAAAGGTAAGTCAGTATAAGTGAGACTATAATTTATCGACCGCATTTGAGTGACGACAGACTAACGTTGAGAGTGTCTACCTAAGTACTATGTCTAAATCTGGATTATAAACCTGTATGAAGAATTCGAATAAAGATTTACAATTGATGGTTATGGTTAGGAATTAGATATATGGTTTTCATCACGAACTAACATCAGCTATAATGCCAATACACTATTTCGGCAAATGGATGTGTGGATTTCGAGCCAAAATTCGAAACCTGTTATCTTACATCTGATTGGTTTGTGTATAAATTATAGTCTGGCCGTGAGTGTATATAAATAGAAATTTCTATATTTATATAGGTTAACATTCTTATTAATTATAAGATTGTTATGGTAGTCTTTATTTAGACACTATATGATCTTTCGAAACCGACATTTAGTTCAGTAACTATTCAATTGTACTGAGAATCTAAACGACTATGTGTCTACCTTTCCGTAGGTTGTGTTATTATTATAATTACTTTATTCAATATTATATTTTTGGTACAAAATAGAATGGTCAGTACAAAATATTTTAAAAAAACATTTCCGTTTCTTATTTCTTGATCGATATTCAGTGATCGTCAGATAGAAGTTAGTAGTCTAGTCAATTGACATTTAACTCATGTAGATTATTTTAGCTGCATACTGTCAGCAACCACAATATCTCTGATTGGACCTTTTATAATTCGTACAACGAAAGATTGTACATTTTTAAGAAATGCACTTCAATTGGGTTATGCGATTAACAGGCATAAACTAAACAAAATTAGATGATTTTAATAGTTGAGGTCATTAGCCAATTAAAGCTAAACCAACATGGTCTCGCATGCAAGACCGATAGGTCTTGAGTTCGAGTTTCACGAGGCGAGATCGTGGATGGGCACTGCTGAAGAGTCTCATAATAAGAGGAAACGGTTGCTCATTGCTTCCAGGTTTTCCATGGTGGTTTAGCTTCAACTGACTCATAATTTCAAGTATTAAAATTACTATAATATCCACAAAAGCGCCTTCAAAAGTTGATAACTTGCTGAAATATCAAGATGGCTGGAACAAGTAGCCTAACTATTCAAACAGACCGCCAAATTTCTCTTATATATTTAATAACTACTTATATCTGAATTCCATAAAGAAAATATCATCAAAATTGCATTGAAAATATAGGTATGTGAGAGTATTATTAGTGATAAATTAAGATTATTTGAATATTAAGAAAAAGTTTAGTAATGACCAGTCAGTCAGTTAGTCGGTTACATCATAGGACCAGGCATATATATGCATCGGTCCAAGTAGCCTTACCTTATTAGCATAACAAGATGAACTCCGAATTCATAGAAGTAATTAATTCAGTAGTGGTTGATTGATTAGATGGGATTTATAATAATAGTTCTTTTGTATTTGAAAACATGATCGATGTATATATCTCGGTTATAATACAAAAAGCATAACCTATAATGTCATGGAATGAGATTGTTAAATTTTAAATAAGAAAGATTAGTTCAGCGAAGAGTTCATTCTTCGCAGCACCATTGCGAATAGTATTGTCCAGCCGATCATTGCTCACTAATTATCGCATATGACTAATTTACCTGCTCATGTAGAGCAATGTATATAGGTCGTTCGATACGTACTTTATCCAAAATAATTCAAGAACACTATCCGGCGTGACTAAGAAGAGGAAGAAATGGTTCAATAAGAAGTTCAATAATCGAACACCTTGTGAACACAGGTCACTCAATCAAGACAGACTCTCCGTCTTCTTTGCATTGACGAAACAATAGCCATATCTTTCTTCATTTCACCTCACTGTTACCATGTCTAACAGAAGTTTATTATCATCCTGAGAAAAAACCATAAGTATATATTCATTTACGATTGTACGACTTTGAAAATGAATTCACCGAAAAGAGAACACTTCACTGAACTAATCTTTCTTATTTACTGTCTTAATGGGTATATTCCGTTTGTTTAAATCGAAGAAGTATTGATTGAAAATTCGCAGAAGATTAGAGTGCTTGTTTAATGGATTAGGATTAAACACATTGATAAAGTCACATCACGTTTAGAACGAGATCTTAGAGTTTTATAGGATCTTGTTTTAGATCAATTTCATAGTTTCTCAAATGGATTAGCATATGTATTACTATTGGTATAATGAACTACCTCTTTGTCTAGTGTATTACTTCTCAGGATCTATACAGATTAACTTGTAAATAAGTTTTCATATGTATTTTTTCTTAAATTTGTCCTTTATGTTTTCAAAATGAACAAGAATCCTATCTAGCTTGTAGGCGAGTACTATAAAATAGTTGCATACTAATGAAAAACACTTGTCTATTACTCCCTATTCTTAATGATTGTCTCTCAAAGCTAATTTCAAACTAAAAATTTTTTAGATCAGAAGGGGATTTTGTGGATATTATAGTAATTCCATTGGTTGAGATCATGAGCCAATTGAAACTAGACCACTATGGAAAATCCTGAAAGCACTGAACGACAGTTCCGTCCTATTGCCGGACTCCTCATCAGTGCGCATCTACGATCCCGCCTCGCGCGATTCGAACTCAGGACCTATCGGTCTCATGCGCGAGCGATTAATGTCTAAACCATTGAGCTGGCCGGCATCCAACAGTGTTAATGTCTAACTTTAACTAATTCATGAAATTGAGCCACACATCCGTCATCATCTTCAATGAGTTACTATCTCACAACAAACCCAGTTGAATTCCATTGATCATTGCTTCCCACTAGAATTCTAGCTTCAATTGACTCATGATCTCAACCATTGAAATTATTTTATTCCATATTAATCGATTCACGTTTTATTCTTTTCTTTTCACAGACTGATGTCTATCAAAGAATACAAGAAGCTATAAATCAATTATCATCAATTGCTTGTTTAGTGAATAATGTTGGTATGGGTGTTCCTAAATTAGACTATTACGCAACAGCAGATTATATAACTATAGATTTTATTAAAAACATCGTTTTTTGTAATAATTTACCTATTGCTATGATGACCCATATAGTATTACCAAAAATGTTAAAACAATCAACAACTGGTATGGCTATCATTAATATTGGATCACATTCTGGTTATAGAGCTTTCCCATTTTTATCATTATACTCAGCAACAAAAGCATTTGTGAATCAATTATCTCGATCCATCTCTAATGAGAACTATGATCATCGTATTCATATACAAACAGTTTGTCCAATGTTTGTATCTACAGCAATGAATGGTTATTGTAAAATGTCATTATTTGTCCCGAATGCAAAAGAATATGTTAAATGTGCATTAGATATGTATGGTGTTGAAAAGGAAACATTTGGTTATATGGGTCATGCAATTAAAGAATATTTCACTAGTTTATTACCAAATTCAATTTGGAGATATTATATGTTATTTATGAAATCATGGTTTGATAAACATAAAAAACAATAAAATATTATGATGTACATTTAGTTGCCATGGTGAATAAACATGAAAGACGGATAATTTCATATCATAAAATTTGATTGATTTTTCTTAATCTTCAGTTTGTTTTTTGTTTCCATTATATATTAATCATAAATCTTAAATCAATAATTAATTTCTATAATGATCTCATTTTTTCGATTCCAATTTTTCTATAGAATAAGTGTGATAATCGATCAATATTTATATGTTCATGATTTATAAAGAGGTTATAGATGGATTTTGTAGAGATTTTAGTAACTTTTTAGTTGAATTCATAAGTCAATTGAAGCTAGACCATTATGGAAAACGTGAAAGCACTAGCACAGACGTTTCGTTTTAATATAAGACTCCTTAGCAGTGTTCATCCACGATGGCGTCCGTGAGGTTCGAACGCCTAACTCCTGGACCACTGAGACGGCATCCAACGGTGTTAATATCTAACTTCGACCAATCCACGAAATTATGCCACTGTACGACCTGAGAATCATATACAAGAGTACCATAACATTAGGCTCAAACATTGTCTAGTATTTAAATCTAGGAAGTTGTTTCTTTCTTATTTAGATTTCGTGAGCTAGACCCTAATGTTGGTGTTTACTCTTGGATTCGAGTCAAGTTTGTTTTGATTAAAATGCTAGCTCACTATCGAGTGAGTGCTATTGAGTTCGGATAATCAATCAGTTCAGGCAACATAAATGAATCTAATTTATAAGTGTTAATGTTTCTCGTTGTTGTAAATGTCAAGAACTGCAACTAAAATAGACCATTTGCTATCATTGACATTAACTAAAGAAAAGATATATACGATTATAAGTTAAGTACAATGAAACTATTGTCACAAGTTGAAATCATGAGTCAGTTGAAGCTAGACCACCATTGAAAACCTGGAAGCACTGGACGGCCGTTTCGTCCTGGTGTGGGACTCCTCAGCTGTGCGCATCCACGATCCCGGACCACACGGGGCTCGAACCCAGGACCTACTGGCTTCGCGCGCGAGCAATGGTGTACGGCGGCGCAACTTCGTGGATTGGTTGAAGTTAGACATTAACACCGTTGGATGCCGGCTCAGTGGTCTAGTGGTTAAGTGCTCGCGCGCGAAGCCAGTAGGTCCTGGGTCCATTTAAACTATAACTAATTTTAAAGAAATTTTATAGAACTAAGAGATTGAAGGTTGTGCACACTGTACATCCTGTTTCTGGTTACATATATACATAAACCAGAAAAGTTTATTCCATTAACTAAATTGAATTTGTTTAGTTCTTTTCATTTGACTACTTTAGTACTACTTCAGTAAGTTGAAGATTGATGAATGATATTCAATCATCTTCTCATGAACTGAAAATCATTCAGATGAACGACAGTTAAAATAGAGAATGTATGCTATTGAACTGCAATACTATGATCTGACTATGATTCTATCTATCAAGTATACATATTGTTGAGAAGTGTCATATAATATTCCAGTTTTCACTGGTTTTCATTTAGGTGTCTAGCGGGATTTAGTTCACAATTAGAAGTTGTATTGATTATTATTACCTTTCAAATTATTTTTAAATAGTATACATCAGCTTTTTAGCCCCTCGATCATCAAAAATCATAATGATTATCGAGGTGAATTCCATCGTCTTCTATGTTTGTTAACACTTTTAGGCACTTGATTAGTGTTGTATTCTGTGTATTATTATTGACACTAATAATACAAATAGTAGCTTTACTCAGAACTGTATGAAATTCTTAATAAAAGTAAACATTATAATCACATGGTAGTTTTTATACAGAACATAATTCTGGTATGTATTAGCAACAATGAACTCAAAAGAAAACATCTTCAGGAATTATTTTGCGAGTTCTATTCAGGAAACAGAGTATTTCTAATATCATTATCATTAAAAGTAACACCCACCTTTTAAACTTTAACATTACTTCAAAGATATTTTATTCATAAATTAATCTACTGTAAAGAACTAGGAAGTACAATGGTATTTTAGAAAGTATTCAAGTATATGACTGTTATCACAAAAGACAAAATTTGCATAAAAGTAAACTTACTTCCATATCAGAAAAAAGGTTATGTGAAGAGTGTGGTAATTTAATAGTTGAATTCATTATTCGACTAAACCTAGACCACCATAGATAAAGTGGAAGCACTGGACGACAGTTTTGTCTTAGTGTGAAACTCCTCAGCATTGCGCATCCACCCCAGAAGGTTGTGGGTTCGAGCGCTGAGAGTGGGATAGTGGATGTGCACTACTGAGGTGTCTTATACTAGGACGAAATTGCCGTCCAGATCTTCCAGGTCTTCCATGGTGTTGGAAGAAATACTAAAGTAGTTTGTCAAAGTTTTGTTACCAACTCGATCTTACACCGATAGCCAAGGAAGCGAGTGATTGTACAAACTTCTTTTAGACGCACAAGCTTGGTTTGCAAACATGGATTCTAATGGCTTTAATGTGCAAAAAACGAACTCGTAGACGATGCGACAAATTTGATGGAATATGCTGGATGACCTTAAAATCTTTATTCAATTCCACTTATCAAGTGAACGAGAAGAAAACTCGTTATCACTCTTAATTGTCTTTTAGTCAACGAAAACTGATGATGTTTTGTTATTCGATGATAGACTTACCGAATTGTACACGGTATAAAACTGGGTCTACAGGAGCAGTTGAATTGGTGAGTACACATAGATATAAAAAATTAGTCAGTAACTTTATAACCGTTTTTATTATGGGGTGTTTGTAGAAGACGGTACTTAGTCTGGCTGCATAAAATGCTTTTTGTACAGACTTTATTAACGTTTGAGTCATAATTTCTTCAGTAGTATCATTTAAGAATTGTAATTTTAAGAACATCACTTTTTTCAGTATGGCAGATACAATTATAGATTGTAGCCTGCAGTGAAATCCTGAACTCGCGTTTCGTCCTATTTCGGACTCGTCAGCTGGATGTACCTGAATCTCAGAGTTGGTGTTGACTTTAGGACTCGAACTCAGTACCGTTTGCTTCAAACGTCATCAAATTATCCACTTAGCTACTGAGTTCTGATAGCCACATAGTTGTACACTGGGTTGAAATTTAAATTCACTTGATGTTGCTTTACTTTTATCTTCCCATTATTATTTAGGACTGCAATTGATCAGTCTCTTGTTGACATATGTGCATCCTGTACGGATTCCCTCGATATAGACATTGCTAGCCACTATCCATCTTTGCTTAAAAAGTCTGTGACTTACAACTATAGCGAGTCAATCCGCACAGGATGCACATATGCCAACAACAGACTAATCAATTGTAGACCTAAATAACAATGGGAAGATACAAGTAAAACAACACCATGTAAATTTAGATAAGTACAATTGTCCTCCTTCATATATTTGTCAATGAATTTCATTATGTATCCATTCCTACTAAGCAAGTTACCAATATTAACCATAATGTCATCCAAGTAAATCATTCTAGCATGATGAATTAATATCTTTATTAAAGTTCTATTATATCTGATTGACGTTGCACTAAAGAAATATGCTATAATGATTAACTCATTGAAACGAGAAAAAAGATAAATAATTATTTACCCATTAATATAATTTGATTGGTTAATTATTTATTATAAACCAATAAATTTCCATGGTTATCGCCCAATTTTATTGATTTTTTTCATTGGATTTAAAAAAAATATTATTTATTCAATCATTATTTAATGAATCATTAGTATCATGACAACTACAACAACAAGAGTATCCAACTAATTTTGATTTAAAAATTACTTTATAAAGTTCCCCTAGCTCGTTACTCTTTCTCCCCCCCCAAAAAAAAGGAACACAATTATAATGCAATCTAAACAAAATTCATTTCATAAACATCCATCATTTGTAAAATCAACTGAAGAATTTGAAAAACTTTTATTACAATGTCCATTTATGTCAATAATTCATTCATCAAAAATCAATAAAAATAAATTACATAATAAAATTAATAAAAAATCAATAAATGATAAACAAGATCAATCAATTAAATCTAATGATATTATATTCAATAATCAATTATCTATTATATCAAATGAAAATTGTATAAAGATAAATCAATCTAAAGGTTTGTTTATGTAAAATGTTGTATTATACCTTAATAAATAGAATGTAATCTATCAATATCCCGACCGTTGTTGCTACCTTGACGTGGTGGTCGGGCTTGCCTATCGTGATGAAGCAACCGAGCTATACTGGCTGGAACAACCGTTCCTCAAGGTCCTACCATGTCAGACAGGTCGGTTGAAGAGCGGTAAGACTAAAAGCAACAAACCTAAGGTCCGAAGGCGAAGTCGTACTGCTGACTGTACAGAGGTGTGACAGCAGTAAGGTGTTTCCTTCAGACAACCAGCATGACAGCGATGCTGCCTTCCCACAAGGAGGGGTGGGGTTAGAAAAGGTCGACCCTAAAAATGCACACCTCACCTTACCCCACGGATTTCCGTCTCCGGCGGTAAGGCCCTTTGAAGAACGGAGCTAACATGTCAAAAACCTTCCACGGAAAGGCCGTGCGCGACCGGCCTCAAGCAGTTATCCCTTGGGCACTGCGGTCACGCTCTCAGGTCGCCGAGACCGCCTCTAATCCAATTTCCTTTTCAGGTACCTCCAGAAGAACCCTTCCACGGTGTGGGCAACCGGGAAGTGATAACCGCCCTCATACCCCTAACAGCACCCAAGACCACTGTATTCATAATCAACCTTCCTCTTCAATTCCTATTATTCCTCCTACATCGACTTTCAACCCTAAACTTCCTCCTTCGGCTTCTTCCTCAAGTGTCACCATAGCCAACGATTCTAGTGCTCAAAACTCTGTCCCAGGTCTACTGAAACCTCGCTCCAAACTACACATTGGAGCTTTCAACGTACGCACTTTATGTCAAATCGGTCAGCAGGCTTCCTTGGCTAAAACCCTAGAGTCTCTTTCCATCGATGTATGCTGTGTCTCCGAAACACGCATACAGGATTCCAGTGTGGTCATTCACTTGACCTCACCTCGGCAAAACGGAGAGCCAACGAGATACACCCTTCGTGTATCTGGTGACCCGATGGCCAGTTCTCGTGGACTGGCAGGTGTAGGCATAGCACTAAGCATGAGGGCGGAACAAGCACTGCTAGAGTGGATCCCCATCAACAGTCGTCTATGTGCTGTTCGGCTAAACGGCTCCGTAAGAACTCGGAAGGATAGGGACACACGTCGTTGCCTTTTTGTCGTTTCTGCCTACGCTCCCACTGACTGCAGCTCCGATGAAGTGAAGGATGAATTTTACAGGAAGCTTTCTGAACTTCTTCAGAAAGCTAGACGCTCAGACATAGTACTCGTAGGGGGTGACTTTAATGCGCAGATAGGTAGCTTAAACCAAACAGAAAGGCATTTAGGTGGATATTTTAGCATTCCGGCACAGCGAACAGATAATGGTGATCGTCTGCTGCAACTGTGCTCAGACAATCGCTTATTTTTAGCAAATACAAATTTTAAGCATAAGGAGAGACATCGTCTAACATGGCGACTCCCTACACCACACCAACGATGGACTCAAATAGACCATATTGCCATCAGTCATCGTTGGAGAGGGTCGGTAGAAGATTGTCGCTCATTTTGGAGTACCTGCTTGGACTCCGATCATGCCCTAATACGGGCACGCATCTGCTTGCGCCTCACCGGACGCAAAAAAGCCACATTAAAAAGACCAATTAGAACTGAATTGAGCAACGAGAAAACCAAAAATAGGTTCCAAGAACAACTGAGTTCACACCTAAGTAGTTCTGAACACGAGGCTGACCCAGATGTTGCTTGGAAAGACATACAAGCAGCTGTGGAAGCAGCAGTGACATCTATTAGCAACTTAAACCACAGAGTTTCAAAGAACCAGTGGATTTCTTCAAAGTCTATCACACTGATGGATTCTCGCAAATTTGTCCCATCAGGTTCCGAACATGATGAAGAGCGACAACAAATCAGATCTAGGTTAAGAAAAAGTTTAAGAAACGACCGTGAGCAGTGGTGGGCAACGAAAGCAAAAGAGATGGAAAAGGCGGCGACTATAGGGAACACAAGACAACTTTACAGACTAATAAAAGAAACTGGAATTAATAAGTCAAGTGTAAGTGAGATTATATCGGAAAAAGACGATACTCTCATCTATTCCCAGTCCAGACGTTTAGAACGATGGGCGGAACACTTTAGGGAACAGTTCAGCTGGCCTTCAGCGACTCTACAACTACCCTCCATTCTCAGACAGCGTGAATGGAACATTGAAGTAGGTCCCCCAACTCTTGCTGAAGTTCAAAAGGCTATAGATAATCTGAAACGAGGAAGGGCAGCTGGACCAGATGGACTGGTTCCAGAAGTCTTTAAAGATGGTGGTCCAATTTTAGCGATTAGGTTGACTAATATTTTAGCTAAGATCTGGGAGTTAGACGTTATTCCATCTGACTGGTCACAATCACTTATCGTCCCAATATATAAGAAAGGGTCAAAATCATCCTGTGACAACCACAGATGGATTAGTTTAACTAATATAATATCTAAAATACTAGCCTCGATAATTATCAGACGCCTAACTAAGACTCGTGAACTGCAAACACGAGAAAACCAAGCTGGTTTCAGACCTGGTCGTGGCTGCATCGACCACATATTCACCATTCGTCAGGTTCTAGAACACAGGCACACTTATCGGCGTCCGACGATGGTGGTCTTTCTTGACTTAAAAGCAGCATTTGACTCGGTAGACCGCGAGGTTCTGTGGCAGTGTCTGTCATTGAAAGGCGTACCTCAGAAGTACATAAACCTTGTGAAGGCTCTTTACTCGAACACTACTAGTCGAGTGAGAGCTTATGGCGAACTGTCATCTACTTTTGCAACCTCAAGTGGTGTCCGTCAAGGATGTCCACTTTCCCCATTTTTGTTTAACTTCATCATAGACCTACTGATGGAAATAACTTTCTCGTCGACTGAGTTCTCGGGTATTGATCTCTTTCCAGGAGGTCCACTTATCGACTTAGAATACGCAGATGACATAGTCCTGTTTGGTGAAGACGCTGACAAAATGCAAAGTCTTCTGGTAGCACTAAGCAACAATGCCAGAATGTTTGGAATGCGCTTCTCTCCCTCGAAATGCAAGTTGTTGCTTCAGGACTGGTCTGCGTTAACACCTGAACTAAGGATAGGGAGTGAAGTAGTCGAACGCGTTGACAACTTCACTTATCTTGGAAGTCTGATCAGCCCTAATGGGTTGGTATCGGACGAAATCTCAGCACGGATTCGAAAAGCTCGTTTGGCTTTTGCCAACTTACGTCACCTGTGGCGAAGGCGAGATATCCGTCTATCAATAAAAGGACGAGTATACTGCGCGGCAGTCCGTTCTGTTTTACTTTACGGTAGCGAAACATGGCCATTAAGAGTAGAAGACACTCGTAAGCTGCTAGTATTTGACCACAGATGCCTTAGAAATATTGCTGGCGTCTGCTGGGATAATCGGGTAAGTAATAGTGAGGTTCAACGCAGGGTATTAGGGAATGATGGTAAATCAGTTGATGAGGTTATGAATCTTCATCGACTGAGATGGTTGGGCCACGTGTTACGTATGCCTGAACACCGATTACCACGACGTGCAATGCTATCCGGTGTTGGGGATGGTTGGAAGAAAGTTAGGGGCGGCCAAACCAAAACGTGGCATCAGTGCTTGAAGTCACTAACTTCTAATCTGAGCCATGTTGGTAGATGCAGACTACTTGGTTGGGGTCCGCGTGACTATCGTAACCAATGGTTGGAGACTCTTGGTGACATGGCTCAGAATCGATCACAATGGCGCCGGTGTATACACTCGGTTTCTTCCCTTAAACTAAGAGATTAAAAGCGCTTCATATCTTTCTTTCTACTAACCAATTCTCTCTTCTGGTACTATATCTCTATATGCAATCTTTCTCTTATATATTACCACCTTTTACCTAACCACTGTTATGAATCCGGTGTTCATCTTGTTGTGCTGATGCGGTATGGCAACCTGGACCGATGCACATAAGTGCATGGTTCTACGTTGTAGCTGACTGACTGACTGAATCTATCAATATATCAGTATCATATACATAGTTCCCTTTATTGTCTTAAAGAGAGTAAACAATGAAGATTGATGCAGTATAATAAATGGATTCATTTTATGTTGCTAGGTTCTCATCGATTGCTTACTATCTGCTTACTTTGCTTACTCTTGGAGTTCTAGTGAGAAGTCGTTACCAGTGGAGTTCAACCAGGTCAGTTGTGAGATAGTAACTCACTGAAGACAATGGTGTATGGTGGCGTATCTCGGTGTATTGATGGAAGTTAGACATTAACACCATTGGATGCTGGCTCAGTGGTCTAGTTGGTTAAACGCCTAGCGCGAGACTGGTAGGTCCTGGTTTCGAATCTCGCAGTGTGCGGGATCGTGGATGCGCACTGCTGAGGAGTCCCATACGAGGACGAAACGGCCGTCCAGTGCTTCCAGGTTTTCCACAGTGGTCTAGCTTCAATTAACTCATGATTTCAACTGTTTAAATTACTACAATCTCCACAAAACCCTTTTCTGATATTTCTTTATTATCATTGATCTATTTTCAGTCACCTCAGTACATAATCATCTAATGGTTTTTAACTCTATGAATTCTAATCACTAGTTCAATGATCTGAAATTTTCCCGTTACAAACTTTATTTAAACAAAACAAATCATTTTAAATGATCTTATGAACTCTATCGGAATCTTCGTTATATCATGATTCACATAGATTCATCTTTAATCACCCTTATATTTATGTATAAGTATGTCAATATCTGTAATAATATTGATTGTCAATTATTAAATAGGTTGTAAGCAATTGATGAGAAGCTAGCAACATAAAATGAATCCATTTATTATTGTGTATCAATCTTCATTGTTTACTCTCTTTAATATTAGTATCAGTTTTAGTTTAGAAAGGATAGGAAGTCTGATGATCTGTACTAGTCATGATAGTGATAATCTCTTAGGTGATCCAACTTTCTTTTGAAAGAGTCGATAGATGAAACCTTAATGTTATGTTGAAATAATACATTTCATTTGTTGATGATTTGATAAGAAAGTTGATAGTTAGCTAATATGTAATTTTTTATTAGGCTTGAGAACTTAGAAGACAAAAAACAAAAAAAAGAAAATGACGGCATATCACATACAAATTTATCATTAAGTAATTTGAAAATTGTAATCAAGTCACCTCTAATTCTTCTATGATGACAATAGGAATAAGTTTAGTTTAACCAGTTGAACATCCATGGAGAAAGCTCCGCTATTTCGAGAATCAGCTTAGTTATTGTTCTTTAAACCTTTTCCAAAAACCCATAAATGTTTAAATGATTGCGTATATTCTATATACGAGAAAGGAACGTAACACACGTAATCTAGACATCAACTTCAAGATTTGGTACCTATTCTGTTTAACTGATGATGATTTGGATGACTGAATACAGTTTACTCCAATGGTCTTTTGAAATACTGTTATAATTTGTAGCTTTGTGCTCTATTAAGATATATATGTATAATGTAATGATACCGATAATTAAAGAACAGTGAATTATCGACTGGATTAATAATAAATAAACCCGTACGAGCAGTCTATAATCTTTACTGGTCCTTCTTCCCGCCTAGATCTGTATATTGACTCTAGAACACCGATCTCAGCCTCTACGATATGAATCATGTATTTCAAACATATTGGTTTTATATTACAAACTAAACAGACCACATCGTACCACAAAATAGGAAATAAGACTTGTACAATATTCTGCCAAAAGTGGTTGTGATTATGAGAGACTGTAAGTAATAGACTAGACATAACTCAAGAACAGTAAATCATATAATAATAATCTACAGGTCAAAATGAAGCTTATAATAGGAAGGATATGAATATGCATAGTTTAACTGCTTAACAATTATACA
The DNA here is from genome assembly GCA_944470205.2 of Schistosoma margrebowiei. Classification (NCBI taxonomy): domain Eukaryota; kingdom Metazoa; phylum Platyhelminthes; class Trematoda; order Strigeidida; family Schistosomatidae; genus Schistosoma; species Schistosoma margrebowiei. The sequence continues at coordinate 22,769,999 of OX104029.1, read as the reverse complement.
ATACAAAATAGGTGTATAGTATTAGTTCATAAATGGATCACAACAGTTACCATTCATAATTCTAGTCGGGATATAACAAATACTTATCTATTCATTGTAAGCTTCAATTATTCGATTAAAAATATCTTTAAAACACTACTTACTTGTGTTAAATCTATTGAATGAGTGATGTTGTGATTAGTTGTAGGCTAATCGTTAAAAATACGAAGTCAAATGTTCAAATTATAAACTATAGTTAACTGGAATAATTAAGATGTATATTACACATGTTTACTTACTTAATTACTTACTTACTTACGCCTGTTACTCCCAATGGAGCATAGATCTCCAACCCGCTCTGTCCTGGGTCTTCTTTTCTAATTCCATCCAATTCTTGTTCATTTTTCTCATGTCTATCTCCATTTCCCGGTGTAATGTGTTCTTTGGTCTTCCTCTTTTCCTTTGGCCTTGAGCATTCCATGTGAGGGCTTGTCTTGTGACGCAGTTGAGTGCTTTTCTCAACGTGTGTCTTATCCACTTCCAGCGCATTACACATGTTTGGATTTCAGTTAATTAAGAAGTATCAGTATCAAGAAAAATCTATAGTTTAGAAAATTACATGTCATAGTACTATTGATGACTTGTGTGAGTTATATGGAATTTACTATTTGAAACAACGTAACTGAAATATTAAAATGAAAATGGTGACAATTTAGAGAACATCACAAATAATAAGATCAAAATTCTTATCATATACAAAGAAGATTGTATAGTATAAGATATTAGTTACTAAATGTTGGAGTGATCCAGAAAACTTCTCACAAAAGACAAGAAAGGATTAGGAAAACACTAAGAAGCATTTGATCCAATCAGCGTTCACTTGAAGTTTAGCTAGAAACATCAAGAAAGTGAAAAATCACATGTAGAGTTTCTGATTGTCTGATTACTATACTACTACTATGTTTAGCAGCATTCCAGAATTTTCAGGAAACACAAGGACATCTAAAATACTATGACAACCCTATATTTTCTATACTAAAACGAACATTTGGAGTAAAGTGCTTCTAGAATATTTTGTGCCTTTTCTTTCGTGTTCAAGTCGCTGTGTAGTTCTAGCTTGAGGGTTACGAGAATAGCAACTTAGGAACCAAATATAGAGTTCAATTAGCAAGACTTATCACTAAAGGAATTCTAATGACTGATTATACTACAACTAGATAAATCAAAATTCTAACTAATCATAACAATCATTGTAAACTTTTAGTAAACATTTTGATTTTTGTACACTACAGTATGTTAATTATAAATTTATATCTATTCACAACAAAACGATTGCCAGCTATTTATTACGTTTTTATTATCGTTTCATGAGTCTACTCATAAGAAAATAATTATAAGATAGATCTATCTTGGCAAATATTTTTAAAGTTCTATCGTTGATATTCAGGATTCCAACTGATCAGCTTATAGTGCCATATGTTCATTCTAAGCGTAATATCTCTCTAAAGTCTATTATGAAATATTTTAGAATTTTTGGGATTGGTATTCAGATTTAATATTTTGTCTGAATTGGGATTCATCAATTAGATGTACCGCACTCTTAGTGGTTCCATCGATAGTTGAGATCATTACATTACAGTTGAAACGCCTAGGTTGCATATAGTACTATTATGGATTGAGGTAACCAATAACATAGGTGAGAAGTGAAAAACTCTTACAAGTACCTTTTTATCCACTAAACGCATTGTGAATCTTTGGGTGAAGTAGCATAGAGACAATGAATAGGGGTTTAAAGCGATAGATACAGAGTTGAATCTTGGTATAGAAATCAATAGCGAAAGAGAAGTGCATCTAAAAGACAATTCCCATATATGATAAAATGTACGCTTCATATTTGAATGTTAGTCATAGTCCAAATATACAAACACTAGATTTACTTTATGTTGAATTGTGTTGCTTAAAACATCCTATAATTTCCACCAAAAATTCGTATCAGAGGGTATATCATTGAAAAATAGAGACCACTAAAAACTTGTTCAGTGATCATTAATTTGAGACTATTCACCGATAATTCACAAAAAAAACTCCACATTGAATTGAACCTATGACTTTCATGTACCACTGATAAAGTATATCCTTAAAATAAATACAAATTTTCATATGATACTCAATTAATAAACCCGTGACCAGTGGCGCTAGTCCGTGTGGGGTAGAGACAGGTATCTACCTCAGTACAATGGGAGATAGTCGCACAATTTCTTCGATTTGTTGAACTTAGACATTAACACCGTTAGATGTCGACTGAGTGGTCTAAAGGTTAAGTATTCACGTGCGAGATTGAAGACACTGGGTTCTAATCCCACTAACGAGATCGTGCATGCTCACTGCTGATGAATCCTACAATAGGACGAAACCACTAGCCAGTGCCACCAGGTTTTCAACGACGATCTAACATCAATCGGTTCATGATCTTAATCAAAAACTTAATCATCTCCACAACCCTACATTGAAAATAATAAATAATATTAAATCACATTTATGAACCAGTTAAGATGATATTGGTTATTAACAACTGAATGATGTATTTTTGTGAGCATTTCAATTCTCAAAGTAGATAATGATTGTACGACTAACTCTTTATCAAAGCAGTCAACCACCTAAGTTGGATGGTAATGAACAAGATTTCTGAAGTATCATCACATCTTTTATTACTGCAAATAATTCTTGTTGATGAGTACCAAGTGCTCACTTAGTCGTTTAGTCACATCATCGTTCCATTTGTTAGCAGAATGCAGAATTATAACACATATGAAGTATTGATCATGTGTCTACTGAGTATGTTATCTTGTCAGATTGTAGTTTTAACTTATCACCACAATCCTATACTGATAAACGTTGTATTTTATTATTTCTTTTTTTTTCTATTAGACAACTCTAATAAAAATGATGAGATGATTATAAAAGATACAAAAATGAATCATATAGAATATCAACCCGAAAACCATAATCAACATAATGAAAATATGAATGAACATACGATAACTAATATGAACTACTTAAATTCATTAAGTAGTATAAAAAAATTACGTTTAACTAAAGAATTTAATTCTTTATCCATAGATGAACAAAATGAAGAGAATGAATTACGTTATAAACAATTAAATAAATTATATGAATTAATTCAATCAGATCCAGGGAGTTATGGACAATTATCCATTGAAAATATTATTGAACAAATGAATCATTTTTATTTATAAAAAACAATGTAAATGTGATTGAATGTTGAATGAATGAAAATGTTGACGAGAACAAAAAACAAAGGAACGAAATAGAACAAAACAAATAAACAAATAAACATCCTATTGACTCTATTCATTAGATTGTAGTTTCAACCCTATTCATTTTACCTAATTGGATTGTTATTAAGGAATAAAGAATGTAGACAAAAGTATAGATATATATTTCAATGTATTGTGTTTATTCTTTTGGTTAAAACAATAATGGGCAATTTGAAAATACGAAATTCCAATTAATTTCTTCTTTTTATAAGAAAAGGGTTTTGTGGATATTATAGTTTGAATGTTGCGAGATGGGATCATGGATGTGCACTGTTGAGGAGTATCACAATAGGATGAAACGACCGTACAGTGTTTCCAGGTTTTTCATGATGGTATAACTTCTACTGGTTCATGATCTTAACTATTATAATTTTTGTTAATTTGAAAATAATTGAAATTCATAAAGTAGTTAGTGAAAACTAGATACTACTTAACGGTTATTTTATTCCAATATTATATTAGGGTTTTTTGATTGAGATCATGAATCGATCAATGTCATACCATCATTGAAAACCTAGGAGCACTGGACAGTTGTTTGGATGCCGGCTTAGTGGTTTAGAGTTGAAGCATTCGCGAGTAAAATCGAAAGTCCTCAGTCTGATTACTGTGTGCGTGGTCGCCGATAAGCACTGTTGAGGAGTCTCATACCAGGACGAAATGGACATCCAATGGTTCCAGGTTTTCAATGATGGCCAAACATTGATTGATTCATGATTACAGTTTGTGATTTTCTCGAGGTAATATTCAAGTCAACAAAGAAAAATATAAAGTTCAAATTTGAGTATCAATAGTGCGAAGAAAAAAAGTAATCCTTAGAAATTTTTAGTAACCTATTTTTTTAACAACTCAGTACCTATTAAATTCAATAAATCAATAGATAACACTTTATAGATAAGCAGTTTATTCGCATTTCAATGTGACTATCCAGAAGACAAAAGTGTTTATTAACAGTTGTTTATGAAAAATACTTCGGATTCGTTGACCAGACACAGACACTATCAACAACCTATTTTGGGAGAGAACAAACCAGATTCCAGCGAAGGAAGAAATCAGGAAGAGGCGCTGGAGGTGGATAGGACACACATTGAGGATATCACCCAACTGCGTAACAAGGCAAGCACTCATTTGGAATACTCAAGGCCAAAATAGAAGAGGGAGACCAAACAATACATTACACCAAGAAATGAAGACAAATATGATAAGAATGAACAACAATTGAATAGAACTGGAAAGGAAGGCACAGGACAGAGTGGGTTGGCGAACGCTGGTCAGCGGCCTATGCTCCATTGAGGGGTAACAAGCGTAAGCAAGTAAGTAATCAGTCATTCAGTCGATCTCAAGAAATACAGGACCTAGGAGATATGTTCATCGGTTTAAGTTATCGTATCGAATGAACATAATAAGATGGAATTATCAAAAAAATCTCAATGGTAATAGAAGAAATTATACAACGATAATACAATTCAAGAAGAAATTCACAATATATGAAACAAAATTAGCAAGATAATTTTAAAACTCAATGTTTTCGAGGAGACAAAGAATGGATAAAAATACGTCATCTCGATTTATCTTGAGCAACCGTGTTTATACTCACTAACCATTGGTTACTATAATACAGCGGACCTAAATTCGGTGGTCTACATTAACTGATATGATGAGTTCCACAGTCAATAAGTTCACAGGTTGATACCAAGTGTTGAATTTTCCGCTCCTAACGTTCTTGTGACCTAGTGACACTCTTAAGGCAACATGAATCAATGTATAAATTAGTTAAGCATATGTAATACATATCCAATCCACCTCAGTCAATGAAGATTAACTACCTTATCAACCCGTTTACCATCATTATCTAATACTACGTGACAAACTTGTGTATTGTTCAATTGGTGGTCTCAGTAATGAATACCAAAAAACGTTTATTCAGTTTTATTCAATAAAACAGAATTATACTCTTTTGGCTTAGAATAACTAAGAATAAATACTGCCGTACATTCCAATTTCATTAACTTGTAAATTTTATTGGAATATTTGCTGTTTGGTAGAAGAAGAAAATTTTGCATTCAATCATTGGTGTATTGTTGTGTAGTTAGTCTGTGAAAACAGTATCACTATGAAACAGAGGGTTTTCTAACTGATAAAACATTATACTGATATCAAAGCACACGAAAAGATCAATATACAATTCTATATTCTCGAGCTTGTTTATATCTAATAGTTGAACTAAAAGAAATGTCACCGTTACATTTTGAACTCATCTATCTTACACTGATCTAACAAATTCAGTAATATTTGCTATAACTGTGAGACGGCAGCAGATTAGAGGGTAGCGAATTATCGATCGGACCAAAGACACACAAACACGCAGGACGACTTAGGGTTCTGATTGGCCCCGCTTCCCTGTCTAGCCCAGCAGTTGAGTCCAGAACGCAAGTCTCAGCCTCGGATATATGAACCATTATATTTCAAATATACTTTGTTTATATACCAGTCAAGCAGACCACAACGTACCATAAAATAGAAAATAACATCGTACAATATTGACCAGTAGGAAAATGACACGTGAAATAAGTACTGACCAATAAGTAAATAATACCATCTCCAAATCCAAGAATAGCATTAAACTTAATAGAATGATTTCTGGGATATTTTCCTAAATATCCCAACAATATTGTAGTTCAAGCTACTTATATCCATATAAGTAGTATATAACGATAGTCATTAATAGAATGCATTTGAGAAGATCGAGAACGGAAAGTAATTGGTATGAAAATACAGGAACAATGAAATCTCAAACGATGGAATGATATTTGCAAAAGAAATAGTTAATTTTTGAAATAATGGATTGATATTTTGTAAATTAACTATTTCAATAGTTAAAATCATGAGTCAGTTGAAGCTAGACCACCATGGAAAACCTGGAAGCTTCAATTGACTCATGATTTTAGCTATTGAAGTTACTAAAATCTCCACAAAAACCCCTCCAAATAATTAACTAATTACTGTATGGTTCTGGGATTTTATTGAGATATTCTGTAATTTTGTGTTCAAATACATTCGATCGTTATTTTATTTATTTATTTTAACACATAGATATTGGTACAAGGAGACACAAAATAAATATACACCACACAGAGCTCATTTGATATGTGTGAGGGCTGTGATACTGCTCGGGTACCCAAACCGAAGCAGATGGTTTTGTTAGGGGCCACACCCGGAGCCTTCGACCTGAAGGTCTGACCCATAAGGCAGTGGGGCGACGTAAGAAGATGCAGTCCCATGGTAGTCGGTGACCAACGATTCATTCATACGCCATTTGTTCCTTCAGGATACTGGAGGCCATTGGTTTGGAATCAGGGTTTTCCAACTCTCCTAGGTAAACTCTCCGTGTCCACCAACCTGGTCAAAGCGCCGAACATTCTCTTTTTGTCCTCCGAATTCCGTAAAAAAACATCCCTACCACGAGAAGGCAGTGAGTAGGACTCTCCTGGCAGAGGCTATATACGCGTAGCCATGTGAGAGCATTTTGAAGGGGGAGAGCGGACTATCCCCACTTTCGGCCGTACCAGGGCATTCGACCGTTTCCATTCGTGTCCTTGTTCACTACAATACTATTTGATTTTACAGGAATTACTATCATGTTGGTGAAGTGTACATTAGATCAACAGAGATAATAATCATATTGGCAAAAGATTTGGTCGATCAGATAATGTCATTGATTGTCAAACATAAAAAATACGTAGATCGAAGCTGAGTATGTTAGTCTGTAGTTAAGAAATGAACTACAGATAAGAATTAATTTTGAGTGAAACCAATGATTTAACGGCAAAATAAACAGATTTTTGCATCGTATTAGGCCTCGTGTGATTTTTTTAATATGAGAAATTGTTATTTAGTTCGGTTGTTGACTAAGTTACCTAGAACGGTTGTGTAGGATCAATGGCTTTCTGTTAACCAAATGACAGAATGCTCTTCCTTCAACTAACAAGTCGATGACAGTGACAAAATAGCCAAGATCAATACTTACGCCGACTGGTACAAGATATAGCTTCCCAATCTCACTTGTTTAACGACCACAACAGAATATAGTGGGTGGACAAACTTCAACAGTATAGTTGAGTTCATAAATCCAAACTCATTTAATTACCTAATCGCACAGTAGTATAAGTAGGAAAATCCAATATACATATGATTACATCATTACCAAAGGAAAACTGAATAATAAGTAACTTAAGGAAGGTATAATATAGAAACACTTAATGTACCACGAATAGCTTACAAATAGGGGAATAAAAATATAAAATAATCCAAGTATTTAGTAATTATACAACTGAAACATAAATAGTTCTTCTTAAGATAGTTTCAAAAATTATTATTTTCTCAGTACACGGCTCCATTATAGCAACCAATCAATTCTCTATACATTCCTAACAGAAACTGAGTCTCTAAGAGTTCCTTTTTATTTTAATGATTGGTTATCTTGTCTGACTGTTGTACAAATGATGGAAATGTATTAGTTCATATACCTATCTGGAAATTGTCATACTATTTAGTTAGTAGTGCTGGTAAAGTTCTTCGCTTAATTCTGTGGCTAGATTGGAATACTTTTTTTTTCGCTCAGAAGGGATTACAGGAATTCATAGATCTAAATTTCGTCTTAGTCTTCAGTAGTCGTGAAAAAACTGGTTAACATAGAGATATGAAAATCGAGAATATTTCCAGTTACTAAAGCACTAAACAATATTATGTTTGCGAATATTCTTAAAATTGATCAAATTCTATAAATCCATAACCATCTATTCATCATCTTTCTGTAATTTGGTTTTAAAAATTATTTGTACTTTAATAATACAGTATTTACAGATTTGTCTACATGTTGAAGTGATACGTTCCATGAACTGTTTAACAGACTGTATCAAATCTTTTAAAGGGGAATAATTTATGGTTACTCAAGATCTATAAAGAAATTCTTCTAGAATCTGTTACGAAAACAGATAAACCAAGTGTATTCTTTTCTGATATAGTCAACAATACAATGATGTACACTATAGGATTAATTATTGATAAGTCTTGTTAATTTGAACACTTTATTCGGTTCCTAAGCTATTCTGGTAACCCGCAAGCCAAAACTACACAGCGACCTGAACTTGAGAAGAAAGGCGCAAAATAAGCGAAAAACACATTACTCCAAATGTTCATTTTTCTACAGAAAAACACAGGTATTTATAAATGTTAACATTTGTTAAATCAACATCATATTTTGACCAATCCACTAAAAGACATATTATGCTACTGACCAATAGTAACACGCCATGTTGATATTCTAGAAAGCCCTATCATGCTCTGATTGATTAGGACTCTTCGGTTCCTTTAGGGCCTCTAGAGGCTCCGTTGCAGTTCTCGGAAAGCTGACTCAACAATTCTAAAGTTCATTTTCATTGAACGTTGTTTCATACTAAACGATGTTAAATCATCCTCATTATAGATAACTTGAGAAAACTATCCAAATGGGCACTGATTACTGTAGAGTATCTACTAAATATTTAAGTTTCCATGACAAAGCTTTAAGCATGATGTTTTCCCTAAAACTAAAAGTAATAATCGATTATCAACAGTTTTCATGTTCACAACATATCCATGATAATTAGTACAACAATATTGTACCTTTAATCGAATTTTTCTTTTATTATTTATTTACATTTTGATGTAGATATGATAAAATCAGTCAATAAACTTAAATATACATGCAACAAATGTACTTGAATAAAACATACAATAAAATATAATTCTTTAAAAGTTAACAACTAATCAACAACAACAAAAAATAAGGAACAAAATATAGATTTTTAATAGGTAACCAATATAAAAGAAACAAGTGACACTGATGTTATTCAGAAGAAGAAAAACAAACAAACACATTCTATTCTATTAAAATAAAATAAAAAAGGAAACAATCACTAAGGTATTTTTCCTTGAAACCATCTATTTGTATTATTACACATCATAGTAATATTATTTTTGATTGATATTCATTTTATTGAAATGAAGCATTAGAGAATTATATACAAACAAACAACAACATGAATATCAAAAAGAAAAACAAACTAAAGTTGAGAGAAAAAGAAAAGAAAGAGAAGACAAGAAAAGAAACATAAAATGCAATAAACTAACATTTGAAACAAGTAACTGATTCAACTAGAATACTTACTAGTTACGTAATCATCTATCAGTGGAAATAAACAACAATAACAACAAAAGTGAAGTAAAGTTCATATGGATAACAACTTTTATGTATGTTTTGTCTTACATACAGATACAGTATAAAAAAAAGGAAAAAAACAACACTAAAGTAGTGAAGAACATATAAGTAATGATATTGTAACCAATATACTATTTATTATTCTACTATAGACAAAAAAAAGAGGGGAACAGTTATGAAATGGAAGAAACAATTGGACAATGAATAGAAAAATTGATTGTTAGTGTAAAAAAAAGGGACCCTCACCCCCCAATGAACTATTACTAATTTTGCTGCTGCGGTTGCTAATAATAATACGAATAGTGGTTTGTTATTATAAATGTACAATGGATAGTCCTTGTTGTTGTCTACATTCGAAAACAATGACTATATATAAATAAGGAGATGATATATGAAATCATTTTTCACTATTATTATTAGAAAGTTTTTGAATTTCCGGCATAAGTAACGGTTGAATAATTTCAGCATAATATGAACCGAATACATGACGATTATGAGCTAATAATGGTAGAAGACGACTTGCTAAATCGGATAAACTTAATATTTCAAATTTAGAAGTTTTAAAACTGTTGATTGATTCTTTATGTGGACTAGAAGGGGAAGAATGGAAAAGTAATCCAGTAGTGGTACTACTACCACCTGACATCATTGTTGTCGGGATGTTTAATGGAGGTTTTCGTAAATAACCAACAGTAGTCCCATTTTCGCTGGTGGAAGAACTGAGTTTATCTTGATCAAGATCAAGTAGAACACTGAAACCTGGAGGTAAAGGTAATGGTTCAGGAGGGTAGGATGATAATGCAGAGCGTAGAAAATCCATAGCTCGTTTATCTGAAAGTCAAAAGTTAATTATCATTATAAAAAAACCACATAAGTGTTGTAATAATTGCTTCTAAACGGTAAGTATTATGAAAATCATAAGATACAATACAGTTATTTTAACGTAGAGGTTCATTACTACGGATACACAGTTTAGTTCTTAAGAAAGTTAAGCATAATGACAGAGCTATCACAGTAAGTTTAATTATCATCGCTATATTTTCGTCTTCTCTCTAATTATAGATAATTATCAGCACTGTATATTAGCATTGGAATAGCTCCTTCATTTAATTTAACTTAACTTACGCCTGTTACTCCCAATGGAGCATAGGCCGGCGACCAGCATTCTTCAACCAACTCTGTCCTGGGCCTTTCTTTCTAAATCTATCCAATTCTTGTTCATTTTTCTCATTTCTATCTCCATTTCCCGGTGTAATGTGTTCTTTGGTCTTCCTCTTTTCCTTTGGCCTTGAGCATTCCATGTGAGGGCTTGCCTTGTGACGCAGTTGGGTGCTTTCCTTGATACACTATATAATATGACGTTCCTAGTTATTCTAATACGAAAACAATCGTTCCCTACCAATTTTGGTGACGAACTTCTTTTGAAAAAAAAACAATTTAATCTTATATCACTGTCCATTGAATATTACACTCTTTCATGTATCAACCCGATCATAATTGTAAACCGACAGGAACTTCGATGATAAATTATGAATTTATAAATCGATAGTCACCATTTTTCTTCCTAGTATTGATCACAAAATTCAGTGGTAAATTTTTACACACAAAAAGCGGAATGACCATACTTCATTTGAAGATTATAACACAAATAAAATGATTAATTATTCATTTTATTATAACCAAAGTGGGGTTTTATGGATATTATTATAGTAATTCAATAGTTGACTTCATGAGTCAATTGAAGTTAAAAACCACAATGAAAAACCTGGAAATACTGAACAGGCGTTTCGTCCTGAAGAGCCCCATACTAGGACGAAAATGGCTATCCAGTGCTATGGTGATCTAACTTCAATTGAATCATGAATTCAACTATGAAAAATATTCATTTTATTGTTACCATGGTCGAAATCTAATATATTTGTGTACTCTAATGTATAAGCGTATGTGTGTGTGTGCACTCAGTTAGTTGCCTATTATCATATGATTTAACTAGTTAATTGATAATGTTACGATTATTATTATTATTATTATTAGTAGTAGTAATAGTAATAGTAGTAAAAAATGAGAACGGTAGATAATAATGATAGTGGTGATAGTAACTAGAACTTCGTATAAAATGATCATTCAATTAATCACAAATGAAAACTAATGATCAGCTGATTCAAGAAATAAAAAATGAAAAGAATGATAAGAATTAAAAGTAGTATATAGAGGAAATATTGACAAAAAGAAAAAGGAAATAAAGTAGAAATAATTTGCATACACACACACACATTAAAACTTACACATAAGTTTATAAACAGGATGTTCACTGATAATAACTGAAGTCAATTGTAAGCTTAATTCATTACGTCCATAATCTGTCATAGAAGCAGTTGTACATAATGATTTATGCTCAGTTAATGTTGATAAGTTAGATGAGGATGAGGATGATGATGATGTAATTAAATTACAAGATTGTATGCATCGATTATACCATAATTCAATAGTCAATATAACTTGTTCAATTATATCATCAACTAATTGATCAGGTTTACTAAATTCATAATAAGTACAAATGAAAGAAGGAATTAAGTAGTATGAAATAAAATATAATTGAATTATCATATACTTGGTTTCGAGCTATGCTATAAACAGAGAGGGATTTTGTGGAAATTGTAGTAATTTAATAATTGAATTCATGAGATCATTGAATCTAGACCATCATGGAAAACCTGGAAGCACTGGACGATCGTTTTGTCTTATTGTGAGACTTCTCAGAAGTGCACATCCACCATACTACGATGAAACAGCCGTCCAGTGCTTCCAGCTTTCCATGGTGGTTTAGCTTCAGTTGACTCATAAATTCAATATGCTATAAATGTAAGGGGACTACTACTACTGATAAAAATCGGATACTGAAACTGAAGTAGGTAGAATGGGGCTTGAACCGGTGATCTAGTATTGAATGAAAATCAAATATCATAACCACTAAGTCATTACGCTATACCAAAGAATATTAAGTATACATGATTTGTTCAGTATAAATAAATATATTGACTAAGATCATAAAAACTGTGTTATCGCAAACTTTACAATATGTCCATCATATCACTTTCAAATTACTCTCTCTTTTTATCTCCCTCCACTTTTTCTATGAATGTTTTCATTGTTCAAATTATTCCTGTAAAATCTCAGAAATCAAACCGTTCATAATTGTTCCCTATTTTGTTGTCTTCAAATCAGCCTAGCGTTGTGATTAGTAAATGGATAGAGCATCAAGTGTTTATTGTATGAATGGTATGGAGGACAATGAAAATCTTATTTTTGAAATAACGCTCGAAATTCTCCTTTACACCAATCAGAACATTGCACTAGATAACCTGCCAGGAATTTAACACAACTGTGATTAAAAGTACGTGAATGACCTGACTAGACCGTGGAGATATTTCAACGACAACAATCGACAATAATACATACTAATGACGGGTAGAATAAAAAAACACCTAGTATTTGTCATACTATCATCTACTAATCTGACTAGGTAACTAATCAATCAACTATTGAGAAAATAAAACTATCCTTTCATCACATTTAACACTTACTAATTTAAAGAGATTCCATGTAATATTGGTGCAACATCTTGACAAATAGATTTTTTCAATTGTATCATTGCATCATGTGGTAAACTAGTTTCAAGTGGAATTGATAAAATAGGTTTTGTTGCAGTTAATGAAGATAATCCAGTTGTAGTGAATGTTGATACATTCGATGCTATATAGTTACATACAACCAGAACAAGAGATGTCAAATTGACAATAATAGTTAATTGATTGCCTAAATCTATAAGACGATATTGATCCATGAGCATTGTCTTTGTAGAGGGGGAAAAAAGAAAACAATAAAAGGATTGAAAAAAAAGAATTTTCAATTCATATGTTGGTAAGTAATTCAACTTGTACTATATCCTTATATGCAATCTTCCTTTTATACATTACCACTACTGAATTAACTACTTCTATGAATCCAGTGTTCATCTTGTTGTGCTCAGTCAGTCAGTTAGTATCAACGTAGAACATCGGTCGTACGTACATCACTTCGAGTTGCCACACCACGTTAGCACAGAGATGCAGTTTTCCATTCAAATCCCATAGTGGTAGAGGTAGTAAAAGTATAAGCAGTAATCGGAAACATTAGGGTTTGAAGATGTTATTCAAGGAGTATAATAGAGTGAAACAAATTTGGAAAGAGAAAAAAGGGACATGAACAATTCAGAAGATTAGAATTTGGGAGAACACAAAGAGTGGGTGCACCTGCGCCATTGCAAACCATTTTGAGCCATGTCATTCAGGGTCTCTAACCATCGCTTGCTATCGTCTCGTGGATCCAAACCAGGTAGTCTACACCTACCAACATGACTCAGACCACTTGTCAGTGACTTCATGGACTTGTGCCATGTTTTGGTCTGGCCACCCTTAGCTTTCTTCCAACCTACTCCTGTACCACTGAACATCGCACGTCGAGGCAGTCGGTGGTTGAGCATACGTAACACGTGTCCCAGTCATCTCAACTGATGAAGTTTCACTACTTCATCAATTGATTTGCCATCCTTACCTAGTACCCGCTTCCTAATGAGATAAGACAACTTGGACCAATGTACATATGTGCCTGGTCCTACGTTATAATTGACTGAGATTTGTACAGTAGAACTGTTTAGGTGATTCCATTAGTATGGAATTTTAATATAGAAAATTATAAATGACAAAGTGATTAGTAGGGTTTCAATTGTACATTTGCTAATTGAATAGCAGTAAATTAGGAAATGTTCAGGCAAACTGTATCTGATTAGATAGTTTAATCTAAGTAACTATAAACAAGAGTTCACTTGAAAGTGACCTTGTAAGTTCTACAGTTTATAATATTCTGATCAGATTGGTGAAGTTTAACAATAAATTTATGTAATATTTAACTACTTATAATACTTTGTGATTATTATTTATTTATTTATTTCAACACATAGATATTAGTATAAGGAGGCACCAAATACATATGCGCCACACAAATCTCATTCGATGTGTGAGGGCTGAGATAATGCCCGAGTGCCCAAACCAAAGCAGGTGGTTTTCTTAGGGGGCCACACCCCGAGCCTTCGACCTGAACGTCAAATCCACAAGGCAGTGGAGCATCGTAAGGAAATGCAGCCCCATGGTAACTGGTGGCCAACGATTGGTTCATACGACATTTGTCGCTTCAGGATCCTGGAGCCAGCCCATGTGCACCATTGGTTTGGAATCCGGTTAAAGCGCCGGACATTCGCTTTTCGTCCTCTCATTTTCGTAAACAACACCCCCGCCACGAGAAGGCAGTGAGTAGGACTTCCCTGGCAGAGGCTATATACACGTGGCCATGTGAGAGCATTTCGAGAGGGAGAGCGGACTCTCCCCACTCTCGGCCGTACCAGGGCATTTGGGGGCACTTTGTGATACACTTAAGAGCTTACACATTTTGTGAAAAAAAGCTAACGTTGTACAAGTCTGCTTTCTGTTTCCAAACTACTGGCTTCCAACAGACTTCACAGGTTGCACAAAACCCGTAAGAAGTTAACTTGCTAGGAGCAGGACAGTTTCAGTTCAAGTCGTGGATTTATTTATCAGATTTCCACTCTCCATAGTGTTAGAGCAATTATTGTAGGCCACCATTTGTTGTATTTCATGGTAACAGTTTCGCCTCCCATTTGTTGAACAAGGCTTTGTTTTAAGGGTATCCGTTAAATAAGGTCACTGATAAGAAATCTATTAACATTTAAGAGGCTCTGTACACAAGTACAGACAGATTGAAGGCATACATCAATCTCCTTTCATTGTCCAATAGAGTCCCAGTTTCACCAATCCTCTTCAATTTTGATATCGATGACATTCTGGGAACAGCTTTTAAGGAAGTAGATAGTATGGATCCACTAACAGGAAAGACTTTTCGACATTTAACATGCAAATGACATTATCTTACTGTGTGATGATACACAACCAATTCAAACTAGTGTCCATAAGTACAAAACTAACTTTGCACTTTCTAAATGCAAAGAAATTTGGTAAGAATAACAGGAATCTGGAATCGGAAATTCAATACATCTGGAAAGGTGTGGGAATCCAAGTGGTGTGACAGATGAAATCAATTTATGTATGATAGAAATCATAATGGCTTACGGGGATCTGGATCGCTTTTGCCACTATTGTAATGTTAATCTTGTAAAAATCTGAGTTTACAAAAGATCGGTGAGTGCATTTCTGAACTATGCATATGGAATCTGATACATCTGATCTGAAGACGTTCGGAAAATACTTGCACTTGATCGTGGTCTTCGAAGGATTGCTAGGATCTGGTGGTAACACTATCTTAACAATGTGTATTTGGGTTCAGTGGTTATAATTCAATCGGTGTCACCATCTTGAAACACAAACTTTCAGGGGCTTGAAATTGTGTTATGAATATCATCACAGCATTTTCCACATCGCGTATGATTTTTGTTACGCTGAGGCTAAATGGAATACGTAGGAGAGTTCAATTTATGGCACGAGATCATGATGCAAAAAATACCTGTCTATGACCGGCATCTGTTGATCCATTAAGATTCCTTAGTTGAGGCCTTAGAGATAGTGTATAACTCAGTGGTTTGAGGTGTTACTGGATATGACTGAAAAGAGAATTCAATTGCGATGTTGCTGTGTTTCTAAAATATCAACAAAGGAACTTGCCCTAGAAGTAAATAACTGATAAAGGTTATTTTTCTGTAAACAACTTTTTTAGGGTATGATATGTAATGTACCCATTGACCTTTGGTATTTAGTTAAAAGGAAATCAATTCCAAGATAATTATGTTATTTACTGAAAATTAAGTATGATAATGTTGAAAAACATACATACACTCAAAATTTACCTCAGGCCAATCACGATCACGTGGCCATATCAATAACTTTAAGTAAGCTTCACGTAGTATATTATTCGGTGTCAATGGGATAGTATCATTACTTGTGGTAGAACAACTATCTGAAGTGTTTTTAAGATCCACTGGAGTGTACTTATTATTGGTGTTGATATTGTTGGATGCATTAAGGCACTCATGATTAATTGGTTGATGTGATACATCAAGAAGATTATCATGTGCTTGTTTAATCCAATCACGTGTATGAGCTAAGCCATCAATACCAAGTTCTAAGTAAAATAAAAAAATCGAAGAAATTGGAAATAGTGATAAGAAGGGTCAAGTTATAAGAGTAAAACAAAAATTTAATTCGCGATTTCACTAGAATTCAACAATCATTACGAAGCTATAATAATATTAATCATCATTTGTTCACCAGTGGTTAGCTTTGAGAGGAATTCCACAGATTTCTATTGAAAGACCGTGTGTTGAAAGACCAGTGGAACTGGACGGTGTTGGGTTTGAGTAAGTTACCCACCGAAGAAAATAGATGATTGCTCAATATCATAGATTGATAGGAGTTAGACATTTACGCCATCGGATACTGGCTTAGTGGTCTAGAGGTTCAGTGCTACCACGTAGGATCGAAGGTATTCAGTTTGATTTCCAGCTGTGAGGTCATGGATGATCACTGATGAATAGTTTTATACTGGGATGAAACAACCACCCACTACTTCCGAGTTCCAAATGCTTGTCTAACTTAAGTCATTTCGTGACCTCAATAGAAAATTCTTAGAATTTAAAGTATTACAGTGACACTAGGATAATACTGATAACATAGACAGCCCTATCACACAGTAAAACATTCTATGTACAATCTATATACTGTTTGGTATGTACGTATGTACAACGTTCCCATGTTTATTACCAAACCTACACCGTTAAATATAAGTATAATGACCCGTTTAAGAGATATTCAGATATTTATGAATTTCAGTAAAGTTGAAATTGCCTAAAATTTAAGAAAAAAACGCCTATATTTTATTTACTGTATAGTCTCTAATTGCAACCGTCTGAATGTGAAAAGAGGGAAGAGTGAAATCTGTAAGCTAGCTTCTGTTTCAAGAAGTGGTAACAAAAAAAAGTGAATCTCAATGTATATTACATAATTTACATAACTCTGAGAGAGAGAGTAACCAATGAGAAGACAAATCGTTAATAAGTAACATTTTACGCTACGTTTAGGGTTTAAACACCATAATATTATTGCTAAAATGTATTCTTAGATGATTATAAACACTAGAGTAGAACACTTTAGTAGAAGTGAGAAAAAGTATTTCTTATTCAAGAGATTGAATATCCAAGATACATTATTCTATGCTTTGATTGGCTAAATGTCTGAATTACACATTGTACTATTATTAGTGAAATTTTACAAAAGGATGAGATAACTGTTTTTTTTGGCTTAAATAATTATAACTGATCATCCATTTCGTACATTCCAATAAGTTCGATAGTGGCTTAATAATAGTTAAGACACCTAATTCGTAATTTATAATTCGGTTATTGGTTAGAACTCTACATTTCACTTAATTGTAAATTACCACAAACAAACACACTTGAGGACAAGGACAAGATTCTATACTCAATAAATAGATTAGGAATGAATTTTCGGAAGTACTTTTCGTATCTTAAATGAACACTTCACAGTTAATTATTTACATAATTCTTAACAGAACCAAATGATAAAAATATACAATAAATGATCATACTTGCATAACCAATATATATAATACAAAGTTGGAAAGTAGCTAGTAGTGGAATCCAGTTTGACAGGCGTTTCATCCCATTTCGGACTTGTCAACTGGATGTACCTGCGTCTGAGAGTTAATGTTCACTCTGGGACACGAACTCATTACCGTTCGCTGCAAACGCTATCACATTATTCACTTACCTACTGAGTTTTGATAGCTACTTGACGAAACGCGTGTCAAACTGGATTACATTGCTAACCACTATTCATCTTTGCTTATAATGCTTGTGAATTAAGGCAATATCGAGGTAATCTGTACAGTATGCACATATGCCAATAAGAGTCAGTCAGTCAGCTACAACGTAGGACCAGGCACATATATGCATCGGTCCAAGTTCCCATACCTCTTCAACACAACAAGATGAACACCAAATTCATAAAAGTAGTTAAACCAATGGTGGTAATATATAAAAGAAAGATTGCATATAAGGACATAGTACAAGAAGAATTAGTTCGTAGAAAGAAAGATATGAAGCGATTTTAATCTCTTAGTTTAAGGGAAGACAAAGAGTGCATACACCGCCTACGCCATTGTGATCGATTCTGAGCCATGTCTCCAAGAGTCTCCAACCATTGGTTACGATAGTCACACGGACGCCAACCAAGTAGTCTGCATCTACCAACATGGCTAAGACTAGAAGCTAGTGACTTCAAGCATTGATGCCACGTTTTGGTTTGGCCGCCCCTAACTTTCTTCCAACCATCCCGAACACTGGTTAGCATTGCACGTCGTGGTAATCGGTGTTCAGGCATACGTAACACGTGGCCCAACCATCTCAGTCGATGAAGATTCACAACCTCATCAACTGACACACCATCATTACCTAATACGCTGCGTCGAACCTCACTATTACTCACCCGGTGATCCCAGCAGACACCAGCAATATTTCTAACACATCTGTGGTCAAAAAACAGTAGATTACGAGTATCTTCAACTCTTAATGGCCATGTTTCGCTGCCGTAAATTAACACAGAACGGACTGCTACGCAGAATACTCGTCCTTTTATTGATAGACGGATATCTCGCCTTCGCCATAAGTGACGTAAGTTGGCAAAAGTCAAATGAACTTTTCGAATCCGTGCTGAAATTTCATCAGACACCAACCCATTAGAGCTGATATGCCAATAAGAGAGACTGATCAATTGCAGTCCTAAATATCAAATGAAGAGATTACAACAAACAATACCAAGTGAATATATATAATATTCATTTACTTTGTTGAGCTTCTAAAAATGTAGCAAATTTTGTTCGTTCATAAGTAACAGCCTGTTGACGAATATATGGTCTCATTTGTTCAATTGTAAAATTAGCCAAATCCATATGCATTTTATCCAATAAAATAAAGACATTTCTAATTTTCAAAAACAAAAATAAACATAAACATAAATGGAAATAGACTTTAGAACATGTCGACATTCTCTTCATGAATGACATTGTAAAAATAAAATTCTTCCTTTAAAAATAACACTTTTGACATTTCATTGATTAATCTTCTATCATAAGGAATTAATTTCTAATTTAAATTACGCAGATAACATAATCTTGTTTAGTGAAAATGATAAAAGAGTGTAAACAACAAAAACAAATAGAAGAATGTTTATGATGTGATTCCTCCTTCTATCCAAATTTGAAATGTTGCTTTAAGATTAATTTGCATTAACGCTTAAACTAATATTGAGATGTGAAGAAGTGAATTGCGTCGATAACTTCATTCAAAATTTTCATTAGCTTTGATTTGTTAGTGTCTGGTAAAATTTTAGTATAGATTGATAAAGCTTGATTGGAGTTTGTTAACTTGTGTCAGTTGTTACGTAGTAATATACATACATCTATCAATCAATGGATGAGATTATTGTGCAACAGATTGCTTTGTTCTACATTATAGCTGCAAAATATGATCAATAAGAATACAGGACATTTGTAGGTTACTATTATTAGATAATACGTGCGTTCAGACCATTGCACGTGTTTTTTTTGGGACAACTGAAAGATGCTGAGGTTGGGCATACGGTACTAGGTAAGGATAGTAAATCGTTTAATGACGTAGTGAATGTTCATCAAATGAGGTGGTTGAGATATGCATTACGCATATCCGACCATCATTTACCTCAACAGGCGATGTTTTCTGGTGTACCGGTAGACTGCGGTTAGTAAGTCAGCTACAACGTAGGACCAGGAACATATATGCATCGGTCCAAGTTCCCATACCTCTTCAACACAACAAGATGAACACCAAATTCATAGAAGTAGTTAAGCCAATGGTGGTAATATAAAACAAACTGCATATAAGGATATAGGACAGAAAGAAAGAATTAGTTGGTAGAATGAAAGATATGAAGCGATTTTAATCTCTTGGTTTAAGGGAAGACAAAGAGTGTATACACCTACGCCATTATGATAGATTCTCAGCCATCTCACCTATAGCCTCCAACTATTGGTTACGATAGTCACGCAGACCCCAACCAAGTAGTCTGCATCTACCAACATGGCTCAGACTAGAAGTTAGTGACTTCAAGCATTGATGCCACGTTTTGGTTTGGCTGCCCAATAAACCAGTGTGAGAAATTATGTTTAGGATTTAAAGTTGGACGTTAGGTTTAAGGACTATTTTTAATGTTTTCATCATGAACTGACATCAGTTATAATGCCAAAATGGTATTTAGCTAGATGAATTTCACGTCAAAATTGAACATCTATTATCTCAAATCTGATTGGTTCATCCATAAATTATAATCTCGCCAGATTTTTTTTATAATTAAAATTAATTTCTATCATATTTAACTAATACAATGAAACTTAATGTACATTTAATGTAGATTGATCACTTCAAACTGTTGAGGATGTTAAATACCCAACGGTTCATTCAAAAAAAAAAAAAATCAGAAAGCTAAAATAAGAATCTATACCTGATTGGTAGTAATCAGGCGATAATAGAACAGTATCTTAAATGATGTCAATAGTAGAAGTGGCAATCTGTTCACGAAGTAGAATCATGATTTATATAGAAATTTTAAAAAAAAACAGATGGTGCATATTAAAAGTATCCGTTTTATTGATCCCACCAGAGAAGATGATCTACAAGGACTAAGCCCCCAAATGCCCTGGTACGGCCAAGAGTGGGGACAGTCCGCTCTCCCTCTCGAAATGCTCTCACATGGCCACGTGTATATAGCCTCTGCCAGGGAAGTCCTACTCACTGCCTTCTCGTGGCGGGGGTGTTGTTTACGAAAATGAGAGGACGAAAAGCAAATGTACGGCGCTTTAACCGGATTCCAAACCAATGGTGCACATGAGCTGGCTCCAGTATCCTACGGGAACAAATGGCGTATGAACCAATTGTCGGTCACCGGCTTCCATGGGACTGCATCTCCTTACGATGCTCTACTGCCTTGTTGATCAGTCCCTCAGGTCGAAGGCTCGGGGTGTGGCCCCCTAAGAAAACCACCTGCTTTGGTTTGGGCACTCGGGCAGTATCACAGCCCTCACACATATCGAATGAGATTTGTGTGGTGCATATGTATTTGGTGCCTCTTTGTACCAATATCTATGTGTTGAAATAATAAAATAAAATAAAACAAGGACTAAGTCAATTAATATATTCACTAGATGTTTGCATATGCGTTAAACTCTAATTATGTGAGCTAATGATACTTCCCGGTCGTTAAAACTGTAGTATGTGGTCTTAAATGTCGTTTTTATTCATTTGACTTTATATTGAATCAGTGAAACTTTCGTATAGAAGAACCCAGTAGTCAATCATAAGGTGTAGATAAGAAACGGATTAGTTTTCTACTGTACCAAGTTTAAACATAACCCACCACACATATAATAATATACTTGTAATACTTGACCACTAATGAACCGAATATGAAATTACACTTAAAACACAATCGTACTATAATGAGTAGAAGGCGGAGAAAACAGTACATAATTAATTAGCAATAATACAACATATAACAACTGTCAACAAGCTCATTAAAATTTTTTTATCTAATTAAACACATAAATATTGGTACAAAGGGGCACCAAATAGATATGCGGCACACAAGTCACTTGATTTGAGTGTGGGCTTTGATAGTGCCCAGAGCGAAGAAAATGGTTTTCCTATGGGGCCACATCCGGAGCCTTCGACCTAAAGGTCTGACCCACAAGGCAGTGGAGCAACGTTAGGAAATGCAGTCTCATGTTAGTCGGGGACCGATAATTGATTCATACACCATCTGTTCCCTCAGGATACTGGAGCCCATGTGCACCATTGGTATGGAATCAGGGTTTTTCAACTCTCCTAGGTGGATCCTCCATATCCACCAACGCGATTAAAGCTTGAGACATTCGCTTTTCGTCCTCTGAATTTCACAGACAACATCCCCACCACGAAAAGGCAGTGAATAGGACTTCCCTGGTAGTGGCTGTATACGCGTGGCCAAGTGAGAGCGTTTTGAGATGGAGAGATAACTCTCCCCACCCTCGGCAGTACTAGGGTATCTGGGGGCTCACAATAAGCGGAACATGAAGATGCAACAATAAAGATATAAATAAGAATAATAATCCGGATGAGAACGCCAACTGTTTAAACTTTTGTAATATTCATCCAGTTATAATTGATCAATTGTTAATATAATTTAGATCTAAATAGTTTTTATCCAATATTTAAAGTAAATGATACATTAATAATAATGATGATAAAGCTTACTTGAATGCATCAATTGGATCATCGATTTTTCTTAAATCTTCAACTTCTTGATCACGTATTGGAGCACAAAATTGTTTCATTAAATTAATTACTTCATTTTTATAAATTTCTAAACTTAAATAACCAGTTTCTTCTAATTGAGATTTAGCTATATCCATATCCAAAAGATTTTCAATAAGTGTTTTCAATGTTGTTTGATTAGGCAAAACTAAACTTTGTAATGACTAAAATAAGTAATAAAAAATACTAAATAATTTGGATAGGAAAAAGAATTCAAGAGTATTAGAACTAGTAACAGTACCATTAACAGCAGAAATTATGGTAAAATTTCGGGACTCAGGATTTAAGAAATGAAAAAGAATGAAAGGATCTGAGCCACTTCAGACGATTCTGAGACATCTCATCCAAATTATCTAACCATTGGTTACGATGATTGGGTAGACTTTAACGAAGCAGTTTTCACCCACCTATATGGATCAGTCAGATTGTCAATGACTTCGTGAATTGACTCCATATTATGGTTTGTCTATCTATAGTTTTCTTCCAGTCTATCAGTACAGTCGGTCAGTATCAACGCAGAACTTCGTACGTACATACATCACTTCGAGTTGCCACACCACGTTAGCACAGAGATGCAGTTTTCATTCAAATCCCATAGTGGTTGAGGTAGTAAAAGTGTAAGCAGTAATCAGAGAGGTTAGGGTTTCAGGATGTTATTCAAGGAGTATAATCCAATCAAATAAATTTGGAGAGAGGAGAAAAGGGATATGAACAATTCAGAAGATTAGAATTTGGGAGAACACAAAGAGTGGGTGCACCTGCGCCATTGCAAACGATTTTCAGCCATGTCATTTAAAGTCTCTAATCATCGGTTATTATCGTTTCGCGGATCCCAACCAGGGAGTCTACATCTACCGACATGGCTCAGTCCACTTGTCAGTGACTTCATAGATTTGTGACATGTTTTTATCTGGCCGCCCCTACCTTTTTTCCAACGTACTCCTAGACCATAAATCCTCGCTCGTCTGGGCAGTCGGTGGTTAGGCAAACGTAACACATGTCCCAGCCGTCTCAACTGATGAAGTTTCATTACTTCATCAACTAATTTGCCATCCTTAACTAATACCCGTTTCCTAACAACTGCATTACTTACTCGGTGGTCCCAGGATATACGAGCAATGTTTCGGAGACACCTATGATGGATTGTAAGCTTAATCATATATCAGCCAACTTACGAGATATGATGGCTAACATTGGTTGGAAAGAACAGCTTGAAAGGAATTAGATGCAAGGCATATAGAAGATATTGTGAGTAAAATTATATTTGAAATAATCTTAGTGATTGAAGTTCAAATAACCCCAGTGTTTGTTTTGCAAACTGGTCCGAACTGCCTCAAGGGCAGTAATCTAAGGAAGCTCGAATCAGGTCCTGTGAATAAGACGTTGAGATTATTTGACTTTCAATCATCGAGATTATTTTAAAGATATTTTTAATTTAATTTAGTTGTATGCTGATTACTGAATAAGGATTTTTGGACACAGAATAGCAAGGGTGGTAAACTGATTGCCAACTTTTATCAACTGAAATGACTGAGACATGGGGCACATGAATTTACCCTCTCATTCTTTCTCAACTCTGAACATACTTTTGATTGTGTACTTTCATTTCTCTCTACTATCAGTAGTACAACTTATACTTCGCCAATTTACCTCCCGTTAATTTCCTTTCGTTGTGACGTGGCAACTAGGAATTGATATATATATATATATATATATATATATATATATATATATATATATATGTCATTTGACTATAGAAACTAAATAATATGTTGAATGATTTCAATCTGCAATTTTATCATAAAACATTGAATATCATTGGTGCTGAAATACATACTGAATTGTACTAATAATAGAAAGTAGATAACCAAATAAATCACATACCTGTTTAACTTCTTCCAATAAGCGTAAAGCTGGTTCATAGTCTGGAGGATCACAATCTAAACTAGATCGTAAAATATCCCAAAATGCTCTATGCATTGTTTCTTTGATACAATATTCCAAACTTGACAACAATAACAACAACAAAAAACACATTTGTAAAAACTGATAAAAACAAGTATAGTAATATCATAGAATGTTGAAAGCATAACACAGCACTAATTAATCGTGGACATTTTCGGAATATTTATGAAATGTAGTTGTATGTTAAAAAAATATCAGCATGATAAGTAAGAATGTTGTTGCAACAATATACCTCAAACCTCTGAAATTAAACGTTAAATTATCGAGACTAGATCTGCACAAGTTCGGTTTATTACGTAGACCTATAAAACGACTAGTTTCTGGTGAATACTTTTTTAAACAACTCTCTGTCTTCAACTATACAGAGGAAAAATGTCTAGAACTTGAACGCCTTTTTTACGTATTCATTTTAGATTAACTGAGTTTCTAAATTCTTTGTTATTCTCTTTTAGACTACTCTACTGTTACATTTTAAATCAATAGACCAGGTTGAAGTGGTGCACTGTTTTTGTTGTGTCCAGAAGTTAAAACATTAAATTAACCAAGTAAAGTAATGGGCAGGTATTTAAAATATTTAACATACAATAATTGGATCGTTGGTTTGAAGACCACTTCGACTGATTTGATTTGGTCAGTCGGTCACTAGCACTAGTATTTGTAAAGTTTGATTAACAGCTAAATAGATGAACCTGAAGTGAATTAACCATAAATTACGATCACAAAAACAGAAGACTCAAAAACTCGCAATACATTGATGTGCTTTATAGTACAATGGACTAATGTGGTCAGATAGCTGAAACAGGATCTAGGTAGTTTAAAAATTCTTCTGTTATGTGGAATTTGGATTAGGCTTGATAAAGTTCTTGAATAAAGAGTCGAATGAAAAATCGAACTTAAATATACTGTTTATATGCTAAAGATCATTTGACATCGCATACTGTTTCTCCTCATTCTATAGTTGGGTACCATACAACACTCTTGCAACAACAAAAAAGAATACTGAGAAGCGAGTCGTAAAATAATGAGTTGCTATCGACTGAAGCTTCTAACTATTGAATAAGAATTTAATTATAGAAGAGTTGGTCTATCTGAAGCATTCCCTCTATATTTTAAGCTTACTCTTGAGAAGATTAAAGTGTACGTACTACTTGAGTCTCAAAAAAGACAGCAACAACTCTCTATTAACCATTACCAACTTTTGACAAGATTATCTTTGGAATGAAAAAACTCTAAATATGCAATCATAACACATACCTTTTTTCTTGTGGTTCATATTTTTCCAGTCTAAACTCAGAATCCACAGTTATTTCATGTGCTAAAGACATATTATAGAATGCTTTAGCTGCTTCCGCAAGTTGATTCATTGACACAAACTTTGGAGGGGAAGCTAACGAGAAAAGTAATAAGTAATTTCAAGCAGATACTTAAGTGGAAGATATGTAGTACTTTAATGAAATATGCCTATCACTCTTCTCTAAACATAAATTTAAAAACATGACTTGAAAGTCGGGAACGTACTTTACTTTAAAGTCACACAGTTGAACTAATTGATTTTTTATTGAATTATAAAACAACAGTTTATTTTCAATGGATTGATTTTAATATTTGGTTATTGAGGTTTATGAAACATGACAAAGATTCGTCTTTGGATGACTTCGGAGAGGTTAGATTGAATAATGCAGTTTACGAAAAAGTACTCTGATGAATTCATACGAACCGAAAACTAAGTAGATATGAACTAGGATTTTTCAAAGGACACAGAATGTACAATTGGCGGAAGAAAACTGTTTACCTTAGCGGAAGTTTGATTCAAGTGAGATAGATAAACAGAAATATAAAATGTACAGCTCAGAAAGCGTCTGTATGTCCGCAATTTTACAAGTCACAGGCGTATTGAGATGTGATTAGTAGAAAAAGAAATTATACGAGTTTGAAATTGATCGTACTTGCTCCACTACGACCAGTAATGATATATTGCAGTCTTCGATTCTGGTTACGTGACGAACTCTACCGAGAAAGTATTCAGTTTTACAGCTTAGATGGTGACTTCATGAATTAATTTGGACTGAAAAACTAAAAATACTGACTCCTACTGTACAATTATATGAAATATGCCTCACGAAATTATAATTAAAGAAACTACCTGTCGATTGAGTTTTGTGTTAATCAAATGATATTACATTGTTTTACATGATCAAAAAGAGCTTATGGCTATACTTGCTGCTGAGATTGGGGAACTAGTTAGTACTTTACAAGTTTGAGCACATATGGACATGGTGGCACACAAGACCAGTGTTTATTTTATCGGGTTAACAAATACCTGCTACAGTTGCAACTCTTAGTTCACCACATTGTTATAACTAAAAAGTTACAAAGCCTAATGATGGTAGTTAGTCATTAACAAAGACATGTGATGGAGAAGAGTTAGACAATATAATGTTGGAAAATGAATGAGATCTAGGGACGAAAAGCAAATGTTAAACCCTGAGGTTTCAAGGAATACATCGAACGAATGCACGTTAGTTACTGGGTCTGGTTTTGAACTGTATAACTTTGGATCCTGAATCAAGGGTTACGGTTATTTCACTGTTTACAGTTAAGGAAATCTATGAGGCCGGATAAAACCTGAATACAGTAACTTCTATGAGGGTGTTCAGTTGTGATTTGATCGACTCTATTACTTTACAATGAGTCTATTTTAGACAGAATAACAACCCAATCCCTCCCTATTTTACTCAATACGTAGAAAGATATCTCGTCTGCACCACAAGCCGTCCAATTTGACAAAAACCGGGCATTCCGTATTAATTCAGTGAAGTAACCAGTCACTGAACCTCTGGAAATTTCTCAAACAGCCATGGTTACGCACAAATGCAACCAGTCAGAAAGTAGAGATGGCTCATGGTGATGATAACGACAAAAAGCTGGCCGACAACCTCCTTAGGAACATGTAAACTGACTAATTTTCGAAAGTTGCCCTCTTGATTTTGAGGGCTTCAACAGAAGTGACTTACGAGGTAGCAATGTGTCTTTATCCCTATCATGACGATTCATTTTCATGGCTATAGAGGATCGCGGAGATTCCAAAGTAGGGTTTACATCAGGTAAAAAACCCTCATCACATTCGTTGGCTGTTTCCGTTTCTTTTTTGTCATCTGAACTCATAATGGGACTATAGTTCATGTACAGCGCGCAAAATACCCTTCAACAGTAACCTTCAACTGGTTTGTACATCGTTACAAGTCTTCAGTCTTCAGTAATAAGGATAGGAGGTCTGTCGACCTATATTAATCCTTGCAGTTTGTAATACTGTGGAGATCCAACCTCGTTTTGAATATATTAACAGACGGTGCTGATATTACGTGTTCCGGTAGAGAATACCAGTAATTCACTACTCGGTGCGAGAAACGGAACTCCAGACGTAAACGGTTTGATCTCGGTTTTTGAACTTTCTTCGAATGTCTTCTCAAATGATCGGTTCTAGACGGGAGCAAAAGATAAGACATGTTAATACCAAGGTCATCGTTCAGTATACGATAGGCCAATATTAGATCACCCCTTATTCTACGGTAAGATAACGGAAATAAGTTAAGGTGTCTCAGTCTGTCTTCATAAGATAGGCCAGATAGACCTTTTACCATTTTAGTAGCTCGTCGTTGGACTCTTTCTAGCATATCTGCTTCATATTTGAAACAAGGACACGCTGCTTGAATCACATATTCTAAATGTGGTCGCACATAAATCAGGTATAGTAATCTAAACATTTCATCATCTAAATACTGGAAAGACCTACGAATTGACTATAATACTCTATAGCCTTTCGTAGCAGCAGCCTTACAGTGACTAGTCGTTTTGAGATCACTGCTTAATATGACTCCTAAATCTTTAAAGTTTCTTACTTTGGGTAGCACGAATCCACGTAGTGTATAGTCATACGATTCATCAGAGTTATTTAACTGCATCACTACACTCTTATTAGGATTTACTTCTAGTGACCACCTATCTAACCATGCCACCAATGAGCTAAGATCGTCCTGTAATACTATCCTATCCGACATACTATGTATGGGTCTCAAAATCTTTATGTCATCAGCGAAGAGTAGAACGGATGATTTTGCTACAGTTGGCAATTCATTTACATAAAGTAAAAAGAGAAGAGGACCCAGGATTGCACCTTGGGGAACCCCACTTTTTACAGGTATCCAAGAGGAGAGAGCCCCATTAACCCTTACCCATTGTCTCCTGTCATGGAGAAAGTTACTTATCCAATCGACGACTGTATAATGGATTCCTAAACGTTTCAGTTTGAATTTAAGACCAGAGTGGGAAACCTTATCAAAGGCTTTACTCAGATCTATGAAAATCACATCCACAGGAGCATTCCGATCCTTCGCCGTAGCCCAATCTTCTCGTGCAATGAGAAGATTTGTCAAGCAAGATAGGCCTTTCCGAAAACCATGTTGTTCCCTGAAGAAAAGATTTTGCCCTTCAACATAGTTTATAACAGCTATCCGAATGATTTTCTCTATCAGTTTTACAACTGCACTAATTAAGCTAACAGGTCTATAGTTACTAACTAAATCCCTACCCCCAGCCTTATACACCGGACTTATTATGGCGTCTTTCCAGTCTCTAGGAAGTCTGGACTGTCTCAGAGACATATCGAATAATATCGCTAATGGTTCAGCAATTTCATCTGATATGGCTTTCATAATCCTAGGATGAATATCGTCAGGACCACTGGACTTATCAGGTTTGAGATGCTGGAGTAGCCTTAAAACAGTATCTTTCTCAATGACTACAGGATCCATAAGCGAGCCGTCACGGTCGCGACGAATCATTGGTCGGTCCTCATGACCGATAGAAAACACTTTACTAAAGTATTCCGATAAAGCTTCAGCTTTTTCGGCATCATTCTCTGCTAAGATTAACGGATATTTTCGTATCAAAAGTGATGGAATTCCATCACTTCTCCTAGTTCGCCTTTTTATATACGAGAATAACCGTTTCGGACTACATCTAGAATCCCTAACCAATTGTTTCTCGTATGATAGTCTAGTCTTACTTATTAACGCTTTACAGATATTCTTAATCTTACAATAACTGGATCTGTATTGTTCTAAGCCAGTAGAGATGAACATATCCCAGTGATTCTTCCTTTTTCTAAGGAGTTTCCTGACCGTTTTAGTTATCCATGGTGGACTATTATTCGGTCTTCGCGCTACCAGGTATGGTATGAACGGAGACGTAACTAGTTTAAATTTACCTTTAAATACAGACCATGCTTCTTCAACTGATATGCTAGTATCTACTAACCAATTTGTCTTAGCAGCACATTCCTGAATGGCTGATATGTTAGCTTTCCATACATTTGGGCGAGGTGTAACCTGATCGTATAACATGTCCCTAGTTCGAAACATGAATGACAAATCAGCGTGGTCACTGTTCACCAACGACGGGAGAATATTTAAGTCGACAATATCCTCAGTCTCATGAGTGATTACCAAATCCAGCAGAGAAGAACCCTGGTTAACACCAAAACGTGTGGGTTGGGATACATGCTGTACTAGTGCATGCTCCATTATTGTTATCAGGAACTTACTATCAAAGGAGTTTATAGATCCTGCTGTGGTCATATCAGTCCAACTAATATCAGATGCGTTAAAGTCTCCTATTATCAAACATCTGGTATTTTCACTCCAAAGATGAATGTGCTCTAAAACAAAGTCATCAGCTAGGCAGACTGGGCTCCGATAGATGACACCTAGCATAAATGTACTACATCCTATAGCCAACTTACAGCTAATGACTTCACAAGTGCCGCTATCATGGGATTCGCTAGTAGAGGAGCGGATATTTATGCTATTGGCTATGTATAACAGGACGCCACCTCCTTTCCTGCATCTATGTCTATCACACCTGATGCAACGGTATCCGGATAATTCTGGAGTAATGTCTAAGTCATCGACTAACCAAGTTTCTGTCACTGCTACTAAGAGTGGCTTTAACCTGTCCACTAGTGCTTCTAGTTCATAGAACTTATTTCGCAGAATACGAGTGTTGGCATATAAAACTCCTAAGTAGAACAGCCTATCCACATAGGCCTTGGTAGCATTCGCTTACAAGACCTGACTATCCGAAAACCCACTAGCCTGAGATTTTCCTCGCCGTTTTGCCAACGCGTTTCAAGTTCAGCTAGTGCTTTCTTCCTTTTTATTCTATCTTCGAGAGATATGTCAGGTCTAACTCGGATGTCAGAATTGTCGTGACAACGAGCGCTACTTAACAAGAGATCCCGTTGCTTCTCCGATCCTAGGATTACCTTAAGGAGTCTGCATGGACGGGGTTCAACATTGTCCTCGGTCCTCTTGCCTATTCTTACCAACTTTTTAGCCTGAACTCCTTTGGAGTTATCTGGTAAAATACTACAAATGTATTCTCCTAGCTTTTCTAAGTCATGCGTGTGTCTAATTTTCGGATCAAGGTCATTTGACTCCCGCAATTTGCTCACAACAATATTCGATGTTATTAGATCTTTCTTCTCAGTTACGCCAGGATGGGTTTCACTCTTACGATCAGATCTTGGTAGTGCAACTTGTGGCTCACAATTTGAGTCCACCAGTGAGTTACTAACTACCTGTGTACTGCTTACAGCTTTTTTCTTTTCATTTCGTTTCCTACATACCGTAGTCCATTTTTCATGCCTCATAACACTGGGACTATTTGGAACGGTGACTGTTTTATCCAGATCTTCGGTTCCCACTAAAGGTGCATTATTAACAATGTCAGTACTAGGTGGTACTACTTCCCCAGTTAATATCAACGGAGATTTCACTTTCACGTCGTTCAGAGTCGGTTGTTTGAGGCGTTGCGTAACAACAATGACACATTCGTCACTGTCAGTGCCCCTGTCGTCGGCGCATATGCCATCATTCTTCTTACAGGCCAAAGCCAATAGGCTCATAGCCTCCTGTATTAGCAATGCCTTGTTGTCACAGCAAAACATGCAAAGCCAATGTGAGTTAGGCTTCGAACATCTTTTATATGCAGTGGGACTTAAACGGGTGCACATTTTGTGGAACCATTTATTACATTCGTCACACTGCATTCCCTCCTCCACAGGGAACAAACTGTTTGGTTGTCCACATTTGTGAGTACTACCAACCATTTTAGTTTGATCAAGGTGTAACACACAATATGATCACAGTATGAAACACAAGACAAACTCTAGCAAGATGTCGAACCTTAACTAAAGTACTTTGATAACGACCAAGAATGCTTTCGAATGTAATAAATAGACAAAAGCCAAAAAAACTCAGTAAAATATCACCTTAACTGTAGTAGATTCAATCAAAGTGTAAATCGTAGTTTTGGTAGGTAATTCACGATCAAAACAGTTTTTAATTCAACGAGAAACAATACCACTATCCTTTTTAGATAGCGCGCGTTGAGTGGGCATAAAGTTGTGATAGTACATACACACGCCACTGCTGTTATCAAAATAAATTACTATCTCTGTCAGCTATTCTTCGACTTTATTAGCCACGCCCTGTGATTGAAGATTATAGTAGTGTTACAATATGCTCTTTGCCATTCTTCATTACGTTAGAGTTTCGGCGTGGATTATTAGTGAAATACATTATCTTTCTCATCGCCATGCTGGTGCCACCACATGCAGATGAACCTCCGTAAATTAAGAAAACTCACTTGTGGTTATCTCAGCTGGAGCTAACAAATAACATCTCGCCACTTGGTACATCATTTTGTTCCGAATACTATTTGTTACCGTCAAAATCCACTCAGAAGCAGACACCAGTTTTTAGTATTGGTTTTTTGGTACATCATTAGTAACTGTCCGTATAGTTATACCACCTAGTATCTAGAAATAACAAAATTATAACAAGTCCGACTGTTACTAATATGAATATAACCAAATCACAGAACATATGGCTTATCCTTTCCTATTATTCATTGTTTATTAATCATGACTTCATGCTCCTAACCCTAGCTTTCAGTTCCCAAATCTCTACAGGTTAAATGTACATTATTCTTCCTAAAAGTCCCGCCTTTTTTTTCTACTGCAAGTAGACAGATAGCTCAATCTTATTAATGCTGATCTACTAAGGCCGACCATTCAAAGCTCAAAATTTGGCCACAACGTCTTGTGAGTTTCTCAATGTTTTATTTGTCTTACCCTGAAATCTTTTTTTCTACGATTTTATACCCTCTCATATCTTTTGATTTGCTATTAGTCCTTACTTCTTTAAACCATTAGTTATTTTCATAGCAGTGTGATATACTATGTGGACATCTAACCCATAAAACAGACTTTTCAACTATCTGATTTGCTTGTAACATGGACCTAGTAGAGACAGTGTATTCCAACCATGGGCTCTGATTAAAGCAGTATTCATACTTACCACAAACGTAAGAGAGCCTAACATCACAAAAGGAGGGAGGGTGGCGTTACTGACCGGCAAACATGATGGTGGGGAGATGAATTCAATCCACCCATGTCTGTAGGGCAGAACAATTTGTTTAATTACGGTTCCTTTTGGTTTAGTGGGATGTCACGAACTTATGGTATTGATGCTGATTTATCACGCAAAATACCTCTTTAAATCGTGTTACGAATGTTGAATTGGTTTCACTTCCTACCCAGAAATCCTATTACAAGCAAACTAAACAATTCGCTAATATACGAAGCCTAATCAAGACCCTATAATAACTGGGGAAAAAATATTTTTTAAAAAAAAAACGAAAAAGGCTCTAATAGCTTAGATATTAAAGGGAAGACAGCCAAATGTATATCACAATACTGTTTCTAGCACTATATTTTATTTTATAATCACACATACTCTCAGCTCATTTCCGAATCGCCCCCATTTGTCAGTTGTATGTCCACTCACACCTTGTCAACACTTATTTTCTTTAACGTATTAAAATGCTCTTTCTTAACACATACCTTAATAAAGGAAAATTAGACTGAGTAATCATACCTTAAACATTCCTTCATGAATATTGGCTACTCTGCTTCTCGTGTTTTCTTTTACTTGCTCCCTCTTTCAGCCCCCTTGAGATATGGAACTGGTGACTTCATCCTGCACCATCTTTAAAGACTTGGATATCCCAAAGGGACATAAGGTTGCGATTTCTAAAAGCTCATACCTTCAATGGACCTATCCTTGACCATCAGTCGCACATTCGCAACGCAACTTTCATGAAGCGCGCCAACTGTGGTACTGATTAAAACCATCTACATTCATATCTTATAAATTATCAACCCAGCTATGTAATTTATTACAGTGTATATTGTATCATTTGTATCAATTAGATCTTGCCTGTAAACTGGCATGCCTCATGTAACAAACTGTTATTTGAGAATAAATTATTATTATTGTTACCTTGAATAACCTTTTTACTGGGATTCACCACAAAGTCATCAAAGAGGTCTCTCGATATTTACTTAAGAACTTAAAATATTATTTCATTCCAGTTACTAATATTTCTATTTTGCTCGTAATATATGCAAACTCTTCCCAATTCTGTAGCTACTCACCTTCGCATGTCTGATAAGTATACAAATCCACAGGACCAAAGTGATATACGTTAATCACAAGTAAGGCCAAGTGATTAGAAAATTTATGCCGACCTAAAGTGCACATTTATCGTAACCTCTCGTTTCTTTTCGCCAAAGTATAACGTCACAGAGCTCTTCTTGCAGTTAAGCCCAAGTGTTCTTCATAGTCTTTATGTCTACCTTCGATTTTTGGCTCTCTGTGTATTGTTAGTCTGCCTACTTTCTTCTCTGCCTTGAGAATTTCACGCCGGGACTTGGATTGTTATGGAGTTCGATGGTTTCCACAAACTGTCTTCTATCACCAACGCTTTTTCGCGACAGTAGAATATGGCTGATGTTCTTTAGTCAATGGATCTGAAGTATCTAGTTTAATTAGGCTTTTGAATACCTATAGTATCTGATAATGGTTTCAGTAGCTCCTAAAGTTTCAGGTCTGTACAGTAGGACTGTTTTAACATTGGTATTTAAAGTCTCAAACCATATGAGTTATCCACTGTACATCAGGTTTCTCTTTCCATGTGAAGATTATCATGTTCGGGCAGAAATCCGAGAGAGAAGGAAATGATGAAAGTTGGCAGCCTTATCTTACACGACTCTATGGTTCCAAAGTTCAACGTCTCCAGCGTAAAGTAAGGTCCGGAAGTCAGTTATAAAAAGGAGAAAATGCAAGGTTTCGTAATCTAAAGTCTGAGAAACTACAGATTTCGAAATTGTCTAGTAAGTGAACATTCTGTTCGCGCTGATGTGGAGCACTCGCTATTCCGGACAATTATGGAGTTAAAAAAGCAGTGATTCGGCTAACTCACAAGCGTAACTTTCATTACGGAGAAAGGGCTAGAAAGCACTTGAGAAATCATGGAAGATACTTTATACCGGTACCATCTGTTCCGAGCAGAATACTCAGTTGTCTAGTAAAAGGAGAAGTGTAGAAGCGAATAGCCCACTTTTCCGAGTATTTGTCATTTGTTTTATCATACGTCTGAAGACGCTAAAGCTTATGAGAAATCAAGACGTTTTATGGTACGAATTTTATCACCCGATTTATAAAAGTCATCATCCTCTCTACCATAAAATATTTATTCGAGACATTTTTATAGACGTTCTGTCTACTGGATTTATACTCCTGTGATATGACTGCTTAACGTATGGAATTTCGGATTGAAAACACGCAACTGTCTATTTGTCAAGTCTATCGAAGCGTACAAATCATCCAATGGAGATCCCTGTAAAACCAAAATTCATAAGGCAACGGTTTATCTAAATTATCGGTACTTCATTGAATAACATACAAAAATTAGTTACAAACCTCAACTTGTCAGGTGCCTTTGACCTGTAAAAATTGAACTGAGACCAAGGAATAAGATAACTGTTGAGTTTAACCAAGGAGTAAACGATCGCACAAAATTAAGAATATCTCCTACATTGATTGAGATAAAGCAATTATATTGATAAATACAATAAATGTTATAAGTTTATGCAAATATTTCAGAATATAACACAAGCTTGCGTCACAACACAAGCGTAGAAATTGTTAGGAATACAATTGTTTACTGAATATTAATAAGTAGCATAAAACAAAGAGTCGAAGGGTAGTGAATAAGGACGGGAACGTAAAACAGACTTAACACTACCCTGACTTTCCCTGATATGGTATCCAGCCTCCACATAACTATTCGAGAAAATGATTTAAGCTTTAAGCTTAAGCACATTATGTTAAACAGACTGAAGAAGAGCGGTTTATTCACCACTGTTAGATGTTACAGGAGAACTGAAGACATTTGGCTGATTAAAACCTATATATTAAATATTGTTAATTTTGTTTCGAAAATTGCAAATAGATCGACATACCGTACCTCAATAACGGGGACGAACGAAAATTGGACGTATCAAAAAGTTCTTCAGTTTTGGTTGTGTTTTCATACCTTGGATTTGTCTGGACATTTCGGGTCCCATTGGTCGATTTCGTTTAGATTAATCCAGATTTGTTTTGGTAATCGATTCTTTGGAACCAAGACACACAATCGAAATGGGAAGGAAAATAACGAGATGGAAGGTGAAATTTCTAAAGCTGTTTGTGGTATGTCTGATGTTACTGATGATAACGTGATGATGTTAGTATTAAAAGTGTGTCCTCTGGTCAGCTTAGTACTTCTATAATAAAGTTAGGTAAGGAATTACTAAGGAAGAAGAATTTGGAAAGGAGACTTGAGTTAGAAAGGCAGCTTAAGATGTTAGATCTCCAAGAAGAGGTTTATATAGCTGAACTAGAATGTAAGGTCATGGAGGACGCTATCCAAATGCCCTTAGACGAGTGTGAGATAAATGCTAAGGTGGAAAAGTATTTGGATTGTGATACTGGCTGTAATAATCAGTCAAGGGAGATATTTATCATCCCAAAGGACGACTGCGTTGATGAGTTGAAGGACACGTTACATACTATGGTTAATAATATGGTTTTACCCAAGACTGATATGATGTATTTTAATGAACAACCGAGTCAGTACCACCGTTTTATTAATCAGTTTACTGGCATTATCGAGAATAAACTTTCCGATAAGGGCCAATTGTTGTCGTATTTGTTATATTATTGTAAGGGAAAGGCCAGAACGGCAAGTGGAGCCCAGTCATTCGGGTTATGATAGAGCTAAACAAATTTCGTGTGATCTCTTTCGTAAGGAACAACTTGTTGCTCGCGATCTGATTACTGAGTTAATTAACCACAGATCTGTTGAAGGGTCAGTCGATGGTTTAACTGATTTTGTCATTAAGTTACGCAATGTATGCAAACATTGAAAGAAAAAGGGTATATGTATGATGTGAATTCTGCAGCTAGTTTGGAAATAACTGTGTCATATTTACTCCTAGAATTACAAAATAATAGGGTAGAAGTTGCCGATAAGATCATGATGACCGGGAGGGAGCCGATCTTTGAAGAATTTGACATCTTTGCTCGAACACGTTTTGGTAGACTGGTACATTGTAAGTCGAAGTTCAGTAAAAGTAATTGTGTAGGCCAAAATGGTAAGAGGTAACTTATTAATATATTTAAGCTAGAACCAAGCAACTCATTCACGGCTCTCAGTTGAGAAATTTGCTTTGGTAATCACAAAGAGACAGATTGTATGAAGTTACTGAAAATGAATGTTACAGTAAAGATACAGGAAGTGAGAAGACGTGGTCCATGTTACCTGTGTTTAAGGAAGAGTCACATGCAACTCGGACATCAAGTGTGACGTTGATAATTGAAAGATTCGGAATAATTCACTGCTACTTCTTGATGGTATTAATAACAATGTAGTGAGCTTAGTTAAGGATTGGAACTCGTCAGACTGTATGGTCCGAAGGGAACTTCGGAAACTTGCACCCTTTCAGATAGTGGTTCAAATACTCCTCTCGTATGTGAAGAGTTGATCATTCAGTTAGGTCTCAAAGGTAAGGAAACTTTGATAAAAGTGACGACTGTGAGTGGAACTACTACTTGTGAATGTCTGAAATTAAATTTAGAGACGTTTTCATTAGGTGAACAGCGTTATGTGAAGATCGTCAACGCTTATACGGATAAGAAGTTTCCGATCGATTATGTAAAACCTTTAACCGAGGAACGGCTGGGATCATGGAAGCATTTGAAAGACATCACCCTTCCGGCGTTGCAAAGTAATCTGGTAGGAGTGTTGATTGGGTGTGACATTTCAGACGCACGTCGGGCTCTCGAACAACGTCTGAGAGACCGAAGACATCTTTTTGGTGTGTGTACGCCTCTGCGTTGGATGGTTTTAGGTCCCATGAAGTCTTAGAGGTTCGTAAATTCAGTACAGCGTTGTCATTCTCATGATGTTTCACCGGATATAGAAAGATTATATAGTTATGAGTTCGAGGAGCGAGACCATATTGGCAGACATGGTTCACTTGAGTCAAAGGTTTCTGTAACAGTGGAACTAAGCGAAGAAAATTCGCTTAATAAACGGCAATACAATGTTAGTGTTGATGGGTCTCACCATGAAACTTACGTGAATTTGGTGGACAATTCATCTGTATTTACAAAAGATCTGATATTTATATTGGATTTACGTGATAACACTGCCAAGCGGTGGTTCATACGATATAATTTGTGACTAATAATAATATATTTCTGGATGTGCAGGTACACACCATTTTTACAAGCATGATCTATAAATTACAACATTTGTTGGTTCACAAAATGTTTCCCAACCCATTAAGTTTATAGTTGTTATAAAGTGAAATCGTAGAGTGCTTGCTGTAAACTATGACCTTGAGAGGACGCGTACATCAAGTTTGTTCCAATCGTCAGAAGTTTCATAGCTGTGCTCTCAGAGCAAGATTCTGATCATGGGAAAGAGAGCTTTATGTTTTGCGAACTCAAATAGTTGCTTGTATGTGAATGTGCAATTATACCTGAGGCCATGTATTATGGTTATTCATTTTCCAAAAGAACTAGAAGAGTCTTACAGTGTTATGCTTTGGAATCAGAATATAGAGTTTGCAGTCAATAAAGGAATTAATGGCTTGATACTTCATATGGGTTTACATATTCATGTTTAAGTTAGCTTATATGAACTTCTATGGAGGATGGAACATTTTGTTAAATGGTTGATACTGCAGTTGTTTATGTTGACACACATATTTTGAAGACGTTTATCTAAGGAATATGTTTCCCTGTGGCAACATAGACACAAATGCACTCGACGAGAGAGGAATAGAGGAGAGAGTAACTTGGTGAAGACATGTGCTGGTTTCTTAGAGAAAGAAAAATGGTTATTAAGTCTGGTAAGGAAAGTGATACATAATAATGATAGGTTAAGACCTGTAGATCATAGTGATAGGTTGCGCTATCCGAAGTCTTGCTCACCAGTGTAGATCACCAACGTAGATGGCCTATGTCGAAAATGATTAAAGGCCTACTCGAGTTAGACGTGATTGGTGTGACAAACTGGCCAACGTCGAAATCACACCTCGTGGTCAGCACCTTACGTGGACTACTACATTGACGTATCAAGGTACCATAGATGCTTTGAAGACTGCATAACACAGAGGACGTTATTACATAAATATATTAGTTAAAGAAGATACAAAAGAAAGTGAGACCACTGCCGCATGGGCCAATCCATGGCATACGATTAACTGATGCGCGTTGGTTGTCACTGACCTTGACGAGGATCGGTGATTCGCTCGATATTCAGTGACCCAACTGCTGGATGATTTGGCTAGGGCTTAGTGACATTTCGCTGGCTCTACAGGCCCATGGAGTTGAGGACAAGCCAAGGAATCTTAGTGAGAGATATTCGAAAACTGCATCTAGAAGTTGTAGATGTTAGGTAGCTACTCGGATCCCTAGGAGTACTGGCGTAAGTTCTAGGGATCACGAGATTGTTGGTATATCGAATGTTTGCTGTTGATTGCTTGTGATGCATATACTTGGATTCTTGCTGCCTATTTATTTGTCTGTGAAAAGAACCAAATATATTTTGGTCGGGATTGCTACGGGAGAACTGAAGACATTTGGCTGATTAAAAGCTTTACATTAAATATTAATTATTTCACTGTGTTTTTGGATGTATTTGTTTTACTTCTGAACTTGTTTGTTTATATCATTATCACAGACATTTCGGCTTCTCTTTGTCTTTGATTTAATATTTGAGAGTTTTGCTCCGGAAACCTACAAAATTGAAGGTTTATTGTGTAATTGTCATAATTATTGTCGAAGAACGACGTTTGGGTCGACTATTTGTAAATTGCAGATAAACTTTGGTACCAATATTGGAGTTTGGTTCTATTATTACTTTGGGTTCGAGAATTGCACATAGATCGACATACTGTACTTCAATAACGGGAACGAGCAAAAACTTGGACGTAACAGCTAGATTCACTAAATTATTATCAGTTTATACTATGTTATTTGTTCTTCAAGAAAATTTTAATTCACTTCAATGTTACCCTGTTTCTAGCGTGTATGGAAGAACATATGTTCTGATTGCTGCGGGTTCTGTTCGTTTGTTGGATTCACTGGGAATTATGACAAGCTTGATACTAAGATAATACAGAAAAACTGTTGAAATGCTTATAGTCTTACCGACTTGAAGGTTATTATTTTACGACACTTCTCAGCAGTTATATTGACATCCCTAGTAAGCTAACAGGATTTATTCTCTGAAATTAGTTCGTAAGCATCTGCAATCTATTTTTATATTCATATAACAATGCCTTGTTTTTTTTAATGTTGTACACTCCAAGTCTATCAAAGCAGCATAGGGTCGATATGACCGTTGAACGCATTTTGTCTTAATCGAAGTCACATAGCGCTATTACCATCTAGCCCAAATTGCCCTAACGCATTATTCAAACCAATCTGGCATCACAGTGCAAATAAGAAGCGAATAAAATCCTACTAGTGTAACATCGTATATGAAATTGAACAGATTATAGAAATATAGAATGTGTGCCGAACAACGTCATCAGGTTAATCAATCTGTGGCATTCTTTCTCGACTACAACGAACAGTTAGGGCTTGCTGAAGTAAAAGTAAATCATGTTGTAGTGTTTAGTATTAGGCCAAACACACATGGGTTATTCTGTCCTCCAGACAGATCGATTTACCCACTCTTTTCGAGTCACATTTTGGCCTTATTATTTGTTTGCTCATTAGCCTCAACTTCCTTTATGTGAGTATATGTGTGCGCATTGCTCGTTCCATTCATTACATGTTTGTAACTTATTTTTGTCTGACTAAAGGTATTGAGTCATGCTTGGTCAAGTGAAGTTAGCTCACTTGCCTTTGCTCTTATGCTTCGCTTTCCCGCTTTTCATTCGGAATTTGCCTGGATAAACGAGTGCTTGAAATAAGTTCATTGAGAGCAACTCGTATTTGGCTTCTTATGACCACCGTCAAACAAATGGGATGAACCTAAATAATACAAGGAGGTAAACAGAGAATTTATGTTTGTAGTGTAAATCACTAACGTAGATGATCTGTGTCGGATGACTGAGTGCTCACTTGAGTTGGACGGGAATGTTGTGACGAACTAGTTAACTTTGAAGTCACACCTCGTGATCAGCATCCTTTCGTTGTGTTAAGGTACTATGGCTACTTTGAAGACTCTATAACATAAAGGACTTTATTACAGAATTATATTAGTAAGAGTAGGCACAAGGAAGAGATCGCAACCACTTATGTGCGGATCAGTCCTTGGAGTGAGTTTATTTGATGCGCATTGGTTGTTCTTGAACTTGACAAAGATCGGCGAATCTTTTGACACTCACTGATTCGACTGCAGCATGATTTGACCAAACCCACTGACATCTCACTGACACTATAAAAGCATCTTCGTATGACTAATCTGGAATCAGATACTGGGCTACTGAAATGTTATCCATTTTGAATCCTTGTTTTCCTGATTATTGGTATAATTAATAATATGAGTGGATTTAATTAGGAATTAATGGGATAAATAGTAGAACTATACGATATTGACGGTCAAGAGCAGTAATGACAAGAAACAAACCTATGTTAATGACGCAAGAATTTTGAAATACATTATAGTGGAACACATGTGGTGTAAACGATAGAGAAAGACAGTTTCATCTTAAATATGGTGTTGAAAAATCCACTTTAAACTAACTGAGGAGAAAGTAATATGTTGATATCAGTGATTTAGTGCAGTTGTGCAATGTGAAGTGTAGATGAAATGGAAAAGGTGATAGTTCTGTCATATTAAGTTGAAATGTTGACAACAAATTCATTACACAGGATAGCCATCCCGGAAAAATAAGTTAGTGACGAAATTTAGATGATTGTGAATTGTATATTCAAGTCCACGTCCATGATGATATAAGTACATAAACAGATGCTTTATCAACATCAAAAACCTGTAACATATCAATGTAAATTATTTGATGTGAAGAGATCAATATGAGGAGATAGCATACCCTGAAATACTGATACCTGCTCAATTATCATTCGTGCAACTGATTCCTTTTACGAATTCAAACAACGATTTTTGCCATATATCATGAACTGTCAATCAACAATGAGTGAGCCGTATGTTGTTAAAGAATTTTAGAACCAGTTTTAAAAGTTTCGATCACTTAAAAATCGCTCAAGGTAATAGATTTCGAATGTTAAAATAACTTTATTGGCTTGACAAAAATGGGAATCTCAGATTTTAAAAGTGGACTTGGAAGGTAACTTACTTAATTATGGTTCCATTTAGTTCAAAAAAAGGTTCAAAATATTGCCAAGGCTGTTGAGTGTTCACCATAGACTCTGTTTTTATATAAAGATCAGGTTTAAGCCCTCTAATTGCTGGTAACACCATCTTATTAAATGAAAATGCTTAAAAAAATATTAGCTTGCATGTTGCTGAGAAGAAGGCAAATTAACTACAATGGATTCGCCGTAGTCCTTAAATATTGACGTTCCTT
Organism: Schistosoma margrebowiei; assembly: GCA_944470205.2. Taxonomy (NCBI): domain Eukaryota; kingdom Metazoa; phylum Platyhelminthes; class Trematoda; order Strigeidida; family Schistosomatidae; genus Schistosoma; species Schistosoma margrebowiei. Next base: position 22,726,980 of record OX104029.1, on the reverse strand, counting down.
CTTTGATGACATTTTATATTCTAGTCGATTTGGAACCGTCATTTATCAGCATAGCTTCCACCATGAGTGGACGCCATCATGGGTTGGTGCACCGTCTCACCTTGTTTGTCTCTATCTCTTGGTCTGATCTGATGTCTGATATCATTCAACGTCAGGGTAGATGTAATGGTTGGACGCACATAATACATATCCCACTACCTAACTCTATGAAGATTCACAAACTCATAAAAAATTTACCATTTTTGTCTGGTGCTTGCTGTATGACTGCGACACTATTCAGTCAACCTTTATACGACATATGAGCTGTATATAAGATCAAATACCCTCCGGCTTTTTATACGTTAAAAATTCATAGACCACGTCCAGAAGTCAAGAAGTGATACATGATGAGTATATGTACAGTATTTCCACCTTTTGATTGTCAGGAGGATATACGTAAAGTAAATTGATCGAGAAATAAGAGGACTTACTGATATTATCAGGTTTGGTGAGACTTATAAGACAAATGAAATGGCCAACCCACTCGATTGCTTTCCTGTCTATGATTACTCTAAAATGTAATGTAGACCAAAGCTGGAGAGCAGGATGAAAGAATTCAAAGCACACACAAGAACTCTGTTGCTTATCACCGAACATTCCAACGAAGGTGGATACATTCTTCAACATCTGTTCGCCATACACTCGTTTTCATAATTTTCAATGGCACTGTATCGAGAGTTTTAATGAAGACAAGTACTAGAGTATACACAAAAAGATTGTAATCTTAACTGTGAATTTAAAGCGAGTTGAAGAAAAACTATTACTCACAACAAGTCTAAAACTTCGACAAGACATAATCAAGAACTCAAATTCGAAGTAAGCAGTACGAGGTTATACTGTATTATTATGATATATTTACACTCAGAATAGTGTTTAGCTGTACAATATATGTGCTGTTTATTCACAATATACCCCTGACACATTGACTGACTGTCTATGAGTCTATATTGTAATCTAGGTTTATTTGCAATTCTGTTAGATCTGAATTGTTCAACCTTATGGATTTCCTTTTTTTCATCCATCTACAATTCTGATTTGTCTAAAAAATCGTTATTAACGGGAGAATAATTAAAATCAAGTTGGGATTATCTTTCGGAAGTCCATAACTAAGGTCAGTTGGAGAAAGATGAGGATCAAATCCGCAATCACCTATTTCATCAATCTTCCCCCGGTCTGCATTTATGCTGTGAACTGGGTGGTTATTTAAACCACGAATCTTCGCCATCTGACTGCGCATTCTCTGAATTATAATCCCCATATATGATTGGTAATTCCTCATTAAAAATGTAATTTTTATGCTGTTTCATCCACTAAATAAGTTTGATACATGAGGGACGTGGTGTTTAGGGAACTCTAATGAGTTCTATAATCTTCTGCATCACGATACTGAAACAAGAAGTTATAGGTGCATCTTTTAGCTCTCCTAGATAACTTGGATTTACTTATTTGATAGCACTCTCTAAGACGTTCTGCCGGAGTGTTAGACTGAAGATGTCGTGGAGCTGTACGTAGATGATGGCACCCAAATTCAGTGAGCCAGCTGCTGAACTTTTTTTCTGAGGAGTCGGTTACGTCGTCCTTCACTGATACATCAGGTATAGCTTCACGACAAAATACCCTCTACATCGTTCTTTGAGTAGTTTCCTCTGTGACTGTTCGTGAATTCAACTTCTGGCCATTTGAAATGTGAACAAACAATAACTAAATCATATTATGGGTTTAAGAATGGGCATCAGTGATCCGGATGAATACGTTGCCACGATTCACATGAAGCAGGCCATGAATCCCAGGTAGGTTTACTGTACCATGACCTATATATCTTTTCGGTATTCGACTGGTATCAACGCCAATCTCAGGCCACCAATAAGTCTGACGAACAAGTGATTTCATTTCTTCTGCTTACAGATGGGCTGATAGAATGCAGTCTAATAATCAGATTGCTCTGTCATTAAAGCACAAAACGCCTTCAGGATAAAGTGATATGTCTCCAGTACTTTCGTAGATCTCGGTAAACCTACACTTGCACTGAATATTCCAACCTCTTTTCACCGCAATTATGACAGTCTTAAAGTGCTTCACAAATTCTGCTTCATCGACAGATAATGCTTGAACAAATATACAATCACTTTGGTAAGCGATCTTTCGAAATATTAATAGCGTGATAGAAAATCTGTGTGTGATATACTCATAGGCACTCGGTGCTCACTGATGAAATCATAAGCATTTGTAGTGGCATTGGTTCCTAACCATACGACCTTTGAAGTCGAGCATATAATTATTGAAAAGATTTATATTCTATAATTAACATAAAGAGAAGATCAACAAAGGTGTACGTCGGAAGATTCCATTCATCCATTTCGAACTGCATGGCTCAGCATTGCAGGCGTGGTCATTCTTGTGTAAATTATATCATATATACATACTAAATGTATTGTTCGATCTCCAGCTTAAATGTTTTCTTTAGAAACGTTAAACATCATATTGACGATTGTTACGATACGGCAAGTCAGAACAGACAATGATGTGACTTCCATGTAATATCTTATTAATTAGGCTTTTACATCATGACACATCTACAATTTTAGGATTAGGTCTGTCACTATAGCATTACGAATAACAAAGTATATGAATTATAGTATGAACTAGGAATCCCAGAAATAACGTAATCGGATCAAGAAGTACTAGATAAACACGAACGAATGTACTGTATTTGGAATTCGAAATTAAGTATTCAACAAGTACATAGGAATCATTAGTTCATTCAAACATCACAATATACCATTATTCAACACACTTAACTGTAACTTTAAAAGTCGTTCATTATACAACTTAGTATTTTAGGCATGAACTGCAATATCATCCTGATACGATTCAAGACTGGTGATAATCTTATTTACAAACTTCTAGAATATCTCAGGGGAAATATTAAATCTGAATTGTATGAATTTATACTTTAATAGTTCGAATGATTTATGAATAGTTGATAGTAGAATTTATACTCATTTGTTTGCGTTACCAACTGTTGATATTCAGAAGTGTGTCTATGCATGTTCATTTTCAGCTGATTCTCTTCATCCGGTCACTTTATGATTAATAATGAAATCTAAGACACTGGTCTCTTTTTATTCGAAGTTCATCAAATGAAAGTATCTACATCTAATTGTTAATGTTTACAGTTAAAAATGATGCTAGAACACTCATCTCTTTAAATAATGAGTCCACATATTCACCTTATATAACAGGTACAAAGTTTACTTGAAGGATGTTTGGATTATTCCATTGTTAAAACGAGACACGTCTTCTGGATTTCGATTCCAATCTTTATCCCAATATAGTAATTTCACAAACTAATAAAATGTGAGAAAACTCTCTTTTGTATTCAATTACGAAACGACCGTCCAGTGTTTTCAGGTTTCCCGTGGTGGTCTAGCTTAAATCGACTGATGAATTTAAACATTAAATTACTACAATTTCCACAAACCCTCATTCTGACAATAAATTTAATGATTGACTTACGTAGTAGTATCCTAAAACATAGAATATCAATTACTGACAACAGTAATCCAAAAGTTAAATATATTATAAAGATTAGTATTTCTTTAGCCATACGGCGTATTTTCAAACCCTGAAAGACTGCCTATATACACAACAAAACGTGAAGGATATAACGATAAATGCATATCGTTGTACAGTTAGAATACTTGTAACTGACATTCAGGTTGAGTAGAAAATTCGCTGAAACTTACTTGCACCTGTTATCCCTCATGGAGAAGCACAGACTGATCGTTACCATTCTCCATCCAACTCTGTCCCGAATACCAGCTCAATGGTCTGCAGATTAAGTGTTCCTAATTGAGAGTGAATGTTCTGGGTTCGATTCCCTTTGATGAGGGACCACAGACACTCACCGATGAGGAGTAACATATTGGGATGAAACAGGTCATCTATTGCTTCCAGATTTCTTATGGTAGTCCATTTTATATTGAATCATGAATTTTTCGTGTCATGTAGGTAACCCTCGTTCTATTGATAGAAGAAACCAGACTAGAAGTGAATAGGTCTTTATTTCGATCTTCTCGCAGTCACAGTGGAGCGTGGGATTACTTGTTCAGAAAAACAAAGCCTCTCAACATTCAATATAAGTTAATAGAAAATATAACGCCTATATAAAATGAGGAAGTGTATGAATACTTGAACTCTACTGTCTTGACATATGCTTAGTTGTTCGAGGTCAACTATTAACCAAGTTGTTACATTACCTTTCCCCTAGAATCGATTTCCGTAGGAACGTTGGTTCGATTAACCTGTCTGTCAAAAACACGTTAGTTCTGTTTTCGCAGCCCAAAGGAGGATTGTCAACTAGCTCGCTGTTTGACTTCCAATCAATGACAACTAACTCCGTTAGCAATCGACGATAGTCCATGAATGTCTCTTCATTTAGTAGCTTATCATCTTATTTTGTAGCATGTAATTTCTTCTACAACTATCACTGACAGTTTGCTATGTGCTCTCAAGTGAAAAAATGAAACAAGAATATCTGAAGAAATGCCGTGAGCGGGCTACTATATTGATGTGGTACGATTATTCCATACTCTATCCGGCTATCAGATATTTATTCACCTGCCTACTGAGTCACCATTCAATTGAATCATCACAATCTCTATTCTAATAATATCTCTGTATACACTAATGTTTATATGTTTTGTTTATACTGACCGCTAATTAGATGTAAACAAGTTCAACTGAATCATATTTGACAATTATTTAAATGAACATAATTTACAATAACATTAGATTAAACCATTATGACCCATAAATGTAACCGATTTAATGAGATTTTGTAATGATTACAATACACACATACAAAAATATACAAATTGGCCTAGTATAATAGTACATGATTCATTGTTTTAATAAATAGTTATGATTACATGTATCATGTATTCATTGAATTCAGGTCAAAGTCCCTTAGTAACCATAATAATTCATTAATTAATAGTTTCCTATTCATATCAAGTAAAAATGATTTGATACCCCCCTTTACCCCCCTCCCGCCGCCGTATATTCAATTGAATCTCTCTCTATATATATACTTAAACAAACAATTAAATGATATTCAATTAAACTTGGTAGATTTTTATTATACAATGACAATCCTATACAAATCGTTTTTATTATCATTATTAATTATATCATTAATGATTACCCAAGAAATTACATGCTTTCTAGGTATGTTATCAATTTGTTTAATATATATAATATAAATGATAGAGTTACTATGTTGGGATCTATGTATAGACTAGTACTATACATCTAGTTTGTATTATATAATCGTTAAGCAATTAAGCTATGCATATTCATATCCTTCCTATTATGACCTATAGACTAGTGTTATATGATTTACCGTCCTTGAGTTATACCCTGTCTATTCATTACAGTCTCCTACAATCTCAGCCACATTTAGCTTGATCTTGTACAAGTGTTATTTTCTAATTTATAGTACGATGTGGTCTGTTTGGTTGGTATATAAACTCAGTATGTTTGAAATACATGATTCATATGGTAGAGGCTGAGATTGGTGTTCTTTAGTGTAACAGGTAGGGCTATCCAAGAAGAAGGAACGATACGGACTCTAGACTGCTTATACAGGTTTTATGCATCAATGGTCTGGTCGATAAATCACTTGTGGTGGTCAGTATTGAGTATAATCCTTACACTTTGTATACAATTCGACCGCATAACCGTTACTAGATAAAACGCCCCATACGTGTATTAATCAGATGGTGAATACGAATTGTTGATTAAGTTTAATATTGCACCACGCATAGATCATCAAAATTACAGATACGTTTAGCAAGCATGAAAGAGTAGTGCTGAAATGCAAACAAACAAGCGAGTGAGCATGCGAGTCGAATGAGCGAGTGAACAGGATTAAAATGTACATATATGTAAACATAGGGAAATGAATGAATCATCGAATCAATGAAGCGACTAATTGTAAGGCTATCAGAGTGAATATATGCATAGTCAGTAACTAATATTCAAGCATACATATTCGTACAAGCGTAACAACACTAAAGATACAATGATGTAGGGATAAGTTGTTGTTGTACGAATGACTCTGTCTATTAAATAGGTTAACAAAAGGGTTTAACCAAGTTAAATGCCAACAAACTCAGTTCCACATGAGCTGTTATACACTGTGCTCTAATTGGCGGTATCATTACGTTATATATATATATTAATAGGGCACAAGGGCGAGACTATAATTTATGAACGAATCAATCAGATTTATGATAACAGGTTTTGGATTTTGACACGAAATCATTCATCCATTTGGCTAAATAAAGTTTTGGCATTATAGCTGATGTCAGTTCGTCATGAGAAACCCTAAAATCTAATTCCTAACCTATAACCATCAACTGTAAATCATAATCCTTATTCTTTAAACTGATTTATAACCCTCATTTAACCCTAGTAAGTAGGTAGACACTCTTAAGGTCACTTTAGCGTCGCTCAAAGGTCGTCCATAAATTATGGTCTCACCGCCACAAGTCGTAACATTATCTACACTTCAGAACAACATATTATATATAGTTTTTTATTTTTACAGTGATATTAATAGGTTATTTTGTATTTGTGATTACTTTGGTTAAGTAAAATCCAGGATATACATGAAATACGATCAAATCAATGACAATCTATATTCTATGCATCTAAATCTGTATAACAAATCGACTTTTCCGACTAATCATATTACAGTTTGGAAGACTCTCTCGGTCTCCCACATTGTACGAGCATTGCATGTACCTAAATAATTGTTTGCTCTGGTTGCCAGTAGGTGCATCAGCCTTGTGACTTCCAAAGGAACTCAGCTTCCACCATGAGGCGTCATAAATTTTCTAAATGAAGACCTGACTCTCAGGACAGAGTTTAAATGGTTTGAGTAATTTTTACTGGTAAGCATTCTTTTAGCGAGTTAGTTTTCTACGGGATGGGGTAGCTAACCCCATGTTCAACCCTCCTCCTTTATCTGTAGTTGGGACCGGCAGTATCCCCAGAGGGGCTCCAGGCGGAGTTATATTACAGTTCAGTAATGTTAAAATGATTGACAAAAACCATCATTCATAATTCTTTCACTTCTGTTATTATTACAATTCATCTCTGTTTACATTTCCAGTCTCTTCAATACAATTTTCTCAGTCTTCTGCTACCATTCATCTATTGATGTTACACACTACTCATATCTGTTAACATAAGTAGTATACCTCGTAAATTTATTATTGTTCTGTTATTCCTTACATTTTTAGGCTTAAAATGTGTAGAACAAGGTGAAAAATGTACAAAAACGTTATTCAAACGCTGTTGTGATAATCTTGTATGTCAACTTCAAGGACCATTTAATGGAATATGTGTAGATTGTTTAAAGTTGGAGTCAGCTTGTATGGCAGATCATGAATGTTGTAGTAAACGGTGTTATTTGTTTGCCTGTAAACCACCACTTTAATAAATTTATATTCATCATTTACAGTTTAATTTGTTTTAAATGATGAAATGTATCACGTTTCTTTTGAAATAAAAGAAGTATTCACTGGTATTCAGTTGTTATTCTAAGATAGATCTGTTGTAAACAACCTTTCTGAATAGTCAAATTATACTCTGATTCCCATAACATTTATTAATTAATTTAAATAGTTGAGATCATGAGTCAATTGAAGCTAGATCACCATGGAAAACCTGGAAACAATGGATAGACATTTCGTTCTAGTATAGGACTCTTTAGCAGTACACATCTACAGTCCTGCACGCGGGATTCCAACCCAGGACCATTGGTCTCTCTTAGGAGTGCTTAACATTCAGACCATTGAACTAGTATTCAACGATGTTAATGTCTAAGTGCAACCAATTCACGAAATTGAGCAACACATCCACCATTTATTACTCTTTCTCTAATCTTTTAAGCACAAAATAATGGTGTCATTGAAAATTGAAATTTTGGGGAGCTTTACCGTTGTACTAATTCATGAAGCGTTACTTAGAACAGATTTTATGAAACGTCGTATTCCATAAAAATGTCTCGATTAGAATGCAAATTATTTCTAAACCTAAAAGTTTTATTTACTCATCACCAATATACATTGATGATCACTGAGATCAGAAGACCCCATATTTTGTCAGCGTATATTGTATATCTTCCAGCAGTTCACTAAGAAATCAACAGTAATTCATTACTTCTAATGAATGTAAGTTTTAAACAGTAAATATCGTTTAAATATCATATAAATATATGTGAATGCAAGGATTAGGAAAGTAAGGACATCATTCCTACAATTGAACAACATATGGAACTCAAAACAACTGTCAACCAACATTAAAGTCACAATCTTCAATACGAACATCAAGACAGTTCTACTGTATGGAGCTGAAATTTGAAAAACTACCACAACTATCATTAAGAAGATACAAGTATTTATAAACAATTGTCCACGTAAGGTACTAATGATCCGTTGACTGAATGCCATGAGCAACAGTCTACTGTGGGAGAGAACAAACTAACTTCCAGTTGAAGAAGAAATTAAGAAGAGACGTTGGAAGTGGATAAGTAATATCTTGTGGAAATCATCAAACTCCTTCACGAGACAAACCCTAACTCGGAATCTTGAAGGGAAACAAAAAAAGAACACATCACGTCGGGAATAGGAGGCAGACATGAAAAAGATGAAAATCAACTGAAAACAACTTGGAAGGATCATCCAAGACAGAATTGGATAGAGAATACTGGTGGTTGGCCTATACTCCTCGACGAGGAGTGACAGGCGTAATTAAATATAATTGATTACCTTGGAAAAATTGGAACAGTTGGGCATCATATTTTGGATTATTGTTATCTATAATCCTAATGTGTGTAATGAATTAGTAAATCATTGCAATTTCGCATTTCTACATTTCTCTTATTGTAAGCTTTCCTTGTTGTTCTATGTATAACTATTCCGTCATTATTGCTAATTGATTATGTATTATTTGCCTTACACTTAACCACTTATAATCTAATTGGGTTTAAAGTATAATTTCTTATTTAGTGTATTATATCGTCATCATTTATATGAATCGTATTATTGTATGAGTTTTGAATGATGATTGAATTAAACAGAATAATAGATAACCAGTTGAATTAAATGAAATTAAATGAGATAGATTAACTCCTCTTGAAGGCACTCTGAGGTTACTGCCTGTCCCAAACCTAGATAAAGGACGAGGGTTGGGCAAGAAGTTAGCGACACCATCCCGTAGAATATACATATATATACGCTGTGTTATGAATTGAGTATACCATATACATGCTAGAATTTATATGTATCTAGTGACCTACTTTCACCAGGAGAATGCGATTGGTTTAATGGAAACAATCATTATTATAACCAATGGTATCAATGATTGTTTTACTGTCCTCGTTTTTTTAACTGTGCTAAAGACAGCCATATTCCTACTCCATTACTCTCCATTACTTTTCCGCCGATTGTGACCTCGTACGTTCGTACTCTTGCCCACTGATTCCACTTGTACCCTTATGGCACGATCTCGGTATCCTTTCTAAACCACGAGATCACCAACGGATAAATCTGGTTACATTCAATCTTCGCCTTCTGATTTATTTGGTACGCGTTTCATTGTAGTGGTGCTCATAATCAACCTCGACTCGACACCACGCTACATGTAATAGATTTTTAGATTAATCAACGATTACTGTAATCTTTTGAAACTATATAGGATTATTTGTCACCGAAATGCTAAGAAATATCTAATGTTTTCATTAGAACTTGAAATGATGTGAAAGAATCGAACGGAGATTAAACGTAACCATCAGTCGATGAAAATTATATTTCACATTATCAGAAAGGGAATTTATGGGGATTGTAGTAGTTTAATAATTGAGTTCATGAGTCATTTGAAGCTAAACCAACAATGAAAAGCTTCAAGCACTGTAGGCCGTTTCATCCTAGTATGAAACTCATCAGCAATGCGCAACCACGATCCAGTGCTTCCAGGTTTTCTATGATGGTCTAGCTCCAATTATGTTTATGAACTCAACTTTTAAATTTCTACAATATCCAAAAAATCTCCTTTCTGATAATAATCATCATGTGCTTACTAGTGACTGCCTCCAACAGGTATTTCTTGAAGTTCGAATGAGGAGCCGTGACCAATGAAGTTCAATCACCTCTGTTGTGAGGCAGTTACTCACTGAAGACAAAGGTGGACGGTGCTGAAATTTCGTGAATTGGTTGAAATTAGACATTAACACCGTTGGATGTCCCGCAACATCCTGGATTCATTGATGGTCTAGCATTAATCGATTCATGATTTCAATGAAATATATATATATATATATATATATATATATATATATATATATATCAAATGTTTGCGAACCTCAACTCTCTAGATATCTGTATATCCGGAAACAGTTACACTTTGAATGAACAGTATCATTTAAGCCATTTCAATTGTTTATTATATTGATCTATTTACAAATGAATATTTGAGATGGTATCTATCTGTACGTTCCGTATTTGGTTTTTAATACTACCATCAGAAAAGATGAATGTGCAGAGAAAGAAACATTTAAACACAAAATAAATTAGGAGAGGTATAAGTGCTTTATAATATCTAGTTTAGGCATCAGGTGATCCAGTTGTGGCCCAAGTTAAACTTAGAAGCTGGATATACCACTTCTGGTTACATAACTTTGGTTTTCTGAAGTTTATCCAGATGGCTTCAGTTATAAAAAGTAGCCGTAATCTAGTTCATTAAGGTAGATTCTTTGGAACTTGAAACAATACAGAGAAAGCCTCGTCTATTTTGACATGGTGTTCACAATCTACCATGTGAGAAGAAATAGTACTGTTGATCGATTTGATAATGCTTTTCTCCAACCATGCTGGTACATGTTCATGAACACGCAAAGATAAAGCCTTCCGAATATGGCCTATGTAATTAGCTCCATAGGATCAGTTGAATTGGTATACACACATAGAGGAGTCCATAATCAGTAACCTATCCTTGATTTGTTGTGTAATTACTGTTTTTTTTTGAGAAAGTTATGTGTGACTTGGCAGCGTTGAACGTCCTTGCAACAGATATTTTGAGTCGACATGGTAAAATGTCAACAGTTATGTCCCCTTTAAAGTCCAGTCTAAGATGTAGGGTGTTTTGCTAATAAAGTCACAGTTTCTTCTTTTGTTTTAATACCTTCTAATAAGAACTTTCCGAAGAAATTATCTGAATAGCCGTTATTTCGTAATGCGTCCTTCAGTGTACCTATTTTGCTATCTATATTATCATCACAACATAATAGTTTGATTATGTGGATGAGACATTCAACTAAATTTGTTTTATATTGAAGACGTGTGAAGCTTTGAAAATGGGTATACTGACTAATCCATGTATTATTTCTGAATATATTTCTTTTAATAGAACCGTCTATCCTATTAGAAAGTAGAACATCTTTGAAAGCTATCTTATATTCGTTCTCCTCTTCTCTGGGTGGACGTTATTGAAACAGTTCAACAACACTTGTTTATCGATACTTTCGTCATTTACGATTAGTGTAACATTTATGTATCGGAAATAATAATCTATCTTATTTAGGATATCGTGCACTATTCCATTTTCTAGTTTAGCCAGAAAAATATGGACAAGGATCAGGCCTAGGGATGTTCCCATTGTAACTCCATCTATTTGTCTGTAAAATTTATTATTAAACATAAAGTAAACATTCATGGTGCATTTCATCAGAAGTCCCTTCGTCTTATTTATTATGATCGGTATCACTATTCTCTTTTGTAGCATTTATTCATATATGTAATCGATAGTTTCGGTTAGTGAGATGTTTGTGAACAAAGATGAGCGAGAATATAATTTATGGACGAACCATTCAGATTAACGATAACATGTCTTGAATTTTGGCGCGAAATTCACTCATCCATTTGGGGTAAATAGAGTTTTGGCATTATAGCTGTTGATAGTTCGTGATGAAAACTCTATATCTGATTCCTAACGCCAAATATCAACTGTAAATTACAATTCTAATTCCTCACACTGGTTTATAACCATCATTTAGCCGTAGTATGTAGGCGGATATTATCAAGGTCTCTTTAGCATCACTCAATGGTCGTCTATAAATTATTGTCTCATCCGATTCAAATAGGTCTTTAAAGTTGTGCTCAAACCATTCTTGGTGTAATAGTTCTAATAGGGGTACCTAGAGTATCGTATGCCCTGATGGTGTTCTCGTAACTTTCGGGTTGCCTGATCTGCCAAGGGCGATGGGACAGTGCATGATGCTATTGTTGTGTGCTAGGTTCAAAAAGAGAACTGTATGCTATATGCATGCAAATCCGCCCCGTTATTGTTCCTATAGTTCTAATAACTTTAATTAAGACACTTTTATGAAAATGTACTACGTTCAATTAGAATCCATTGAATTAAATTTATCGAAACGTCCAAAATCATCCAATTGAGATCCTCGTAAAACCAAAATTCACAAAACAACAATTTGTTCAAAATAGAGTTACTTCATGGAATAATATACAAAAATTAGTTACATACATCAATTTGCCAGTCACCTTTGGCATTTACCACGTCGTTTTTTTCTGAAATAAAAAAAGGCTCTGATAGTGCAAATGTAACAGCTGTTGTCTGTGCATAAACTTGATAATGGTTTGTCAACAAGTAAAAATTGAACTAAGATCAAGCAATATGAAAACCTTTGCGTTTAAATAAGGATTAAACGATTGTACAAAATTGAGAATAACTACCACAATGTTTGAAGGGAAGTAATTATAAGGATAAATACAATAAATGTTATAAGTATATGTAAATATTTCAGAATATAACATGACAAACTTGAGTTATCTGATTGAAATCATGAGTCAATTGAAGCTAGACCACTATGGAAAACCTGTAAGCATTGGACAGCCGTTTCGTTCTAGTATGGGACTCCTCAACAGTGTGCATCCACGATTCCGCACCCCGCGGGATTCGAACCCAGGACCTATCAGTCTTGCGCCAGGCACTTAACTAACTAGACCACTGAGTCGGCCGTCCAGTGCTTTCAGGTTTTCCATAGTGGTCTAGCTTCAATTGACTCATGATTTCAATCAGTTAAATTTCTAAAATCTCCTTCTGATAAAACATAAGCGTAGGAATTGTTAGGAATACAACTATCTACTGAATATAAACAAGTAGTATAAAATAATATACAAAAGAGTCGAAGGGAAGGGAATAAAGACTGAGAACGTAATTCCGAGTTAACATATACATATTTTAACAATTCATATGAAGTGATATTTATTGATAAAAGTAATAATGAAAATTAAAGATAAGATGAGTAGATGCAGTTAAATTTATATATTGGTTAGCGTTTTTTTAGCGAGGAAAACGAACAAAAATTGGACAGAATTGGAAAGGACGGCCCAGGACAGAGTGGGTTGGAGAATGCTGATCGTCGGCCTATGCTCCATTAGGAGTAACAGGCGTAAGTAAGTAAAGTAAAGTAAATTTATATACTATTTATATCACTAATTAGTAGTCTATTACATAAACTAACAATGATAAAAAATTATGTAAAAATGAAGCTAATCAAGTCCTATTGAAATAGGAGATGAACTCAATTAAAGCAAAACATAATTAGTTGACGAATAGATTACAGAAAATAGAATCAAATCTATTCAACGAGTTGACATGATCTTCATTTCATTCTAAGAAAAATTATTTGAGAATTTAAGTGTTACATCAATGAAGCTTTGATGGAGTTTTGTTCTCTGAGTTGGATGATTTGGTCGTGGGACTTTCATTGTTCTTCTGAACGACATCATCAGCACAAACTTCAGATAGAAGAACGATGAAAGCTCCACGACCAAACCATCCAGCTCAGAGAACAAAACTCCACCAAAATCATCCACCTGAGCTACAAGTCTTCACCATCATATCAAAGAAGCATTCATCATTCGTGGAGATGAAATAGATAGCTTAGAATATATACTTTAAGTATTCATTGCTTTTCGTCAGAGTTTTTATTTTATTTGAACCCTATAGTCTGGAATATTTTATATTTGTCTTATGTGTATATCTCATGACGTCAACCATTAAATCACTAGAATCTTCACAAAAGCCCCTTTCTGATAATAGTCATTACGTACACACTAGTGACAAGCTTCAATAAGTATTTCCTGGAGTTCTAGTGAGAAGCTGTGACCAGTGAAGTTATACCGTGTCTGTTGTAAGGCAGCTACTCACTGAACACAAAGGTGGATGGTTACGCAATAACGTTATAGATATGTAACAATGTTTAAAAGTTCGTAGGTATCGGCGAGTCTACAATTTATGAACAAGCTAATCAGAAGCGTTTGATGGATTTCAAGGTCAAGAAGGCAATTTCAGTACCTGATGTTCACGTACGATCGGTTCAAAGATCATTTTAAATACGTAATCATCGACCGCTACAACAATTGGGACTACTAAGAAGCCATATAGATGATTTCCTCTACCGCATGCATTACGATTTTATAACCTCTGAACCTTTTTCTAACCTGGAAAAGTTTTTGAACCATGTAAAAGTAGTGTATCCAATTTAATTCTTGAATCTTTTTATAATACACATTCACTCTATAGTAACTGTTTCCTGGTTGCCTAATAGTTCTAAAGGTCATTTACAATTCGTTTAAAGGTCATCCATAAATTATGGTCTCACCGTTTATGTTTTATCCCAATGAGTAGAAAAAGTGTATTACTGACGTTTCGTAACTTGATTTAAGTCACTTCTTCAGAGTACTATTGTACTATTTCAAACTCTTGTTAATTTTAATGTCGGTTATTTATATACTCCAAAGAAGTGGATTACATTAAGTCACGAAACGTCAATAATACAATTTTTCTACCCATTGAGACAATAATAAAAAACATGCGATTAGAATTACCAATCATAACTTGTTTAAGACAATTTGTTTAGATGCCAAAAACAAGGAACTGTAGAAAACATCGAGGATTTTCACTTGGATACCATACGGATAACAATAGTGATGATAAGTTTGAGGAAGTAACACAATTTATTAAAGTTAGACTTGTACACCACCGCATCCCAGCTCAGTAATGTGGAGGTTGGGCGTTCTTGTAGGAGAATGAGAGTCCTAGGTTCGATTCACAGATAAGAGGTAGTGGGTGCAAAACACTGACGAGTTTCATACTAAAACATAATGGATGTCCAATACTTCCGAGTTTTATTTAAATGGTTGTTTAACATAGAATGGGTCGTGATTTCAATATAATGAAATATAGTTAGTGATCTATATGAAATGAATTTGGTTACAATTTACATTACTTGCTTTAATTACTTACACCTGTTACCTACAATGGAGTATAGGTTGTCGACCAATATTCTCCAACCCACTCTGTCCTTGACCTTCCTTTTGTAATTTAATCCTCATTTGTGTTCTCGTTCACCACAGTAGATCACTTACTTACACCTGTTACCCCTCGTTGAGAAGCATAGGCCTCCAATTACCAGCACTCTCCATCCAATATTGTCCTGAGTCATCCTTTCTAATTGTTTCTAGTTTATATTCATCCTTTCCATACCTGCTTCCATTTCTCGACGTAGTATGTTGTTTGACCTTCCTCTTTTCTTCTACTTGATATAAATTAAAAAATATTCGATGATATAGACACTTGTAAAATCAGAGTACATAAATGTTCATAAAAGTACTAAGCTTTTCAAGCAAACTAACTAACATACTCTATTATGATAATAACCTTTGATTACATTGTCTCTCAGGGGGTGAGGTCGTGGGTGTGCACTGCTGAGGAATCCCATGAAACGGCCGTACAATGCTTCCAGGTTTTCCATAGCGGTCTAGCTTCAACTGACTCATGATCTTAACCATTGAAATTACTATAATATCCACAAAACCCATCTGATATTAACACCATTAATTATCTTATAGATTATTCACTTTAAGCCTAATTATATTCAAAACAATAGAAAATACTTCAATGAATAACTTTCAATCAATGTAATCAGACAATAGAATTAGTAAACTACTACTGTTTATGTAATAGTACACTATTCATTGTTAATATATGAAGATAAACAACAACAACAACAAAAATATAATTAAGACTATTCAATTTGATTACGTCATGATGTTGAGTACCATTAAATACCTTATCGATTTCTTATCAATGAATGAGCTTGGATACTATGTCACCTTAACACCAATATGTATGTAATACTTTTATCTGTTTAGAATACTTCACTTCAACTACAAGTTAACTCATCTCTCTCTCTTTAAAGTATAATGGTAACCTGAAAAGTCATATCATCACAATAATAACAATAATAATAGTAATAATGATATCAGTGATTGTTTTGTTTACTTGTCTGTTTAAGTGGTCAAAGTTTATTTAACATTTTATTTTTTTAAATAGAATAGTTATGAACATCTTATAGAATGGATGTATTAATTATAACTAGTCAATTGTATCATATTGGTTAGTGTAAGTTATAGATTGTATAATAATAATCATGTTTTTTGATTAGTCATATATATACTACTTAACAAATTACTTATATATACTGTATAAATAAAACATGAAGTATGAAGTTGTGGAGATTGTTATGTTTCTGATACAGATCATGAACCTGAGAGTACTGGATAGCCGTTTCTTTCTGGCATGGAACTCTTTTAGGCAGTGCATATCCATGATCACAATCGGTTGATTCGAACCCAGGACCTTCGGTCTTGTGTGCGAATGCTTGACATGAAGACCGTTGGATCGGCTTCCAGTGGTGTTATTGTCTAATTCTAACCACTTCACGATATTTTGCGACCATCTTTCACTGTTTCTACCTGACAGGAATCGAGCTACATGAGGCTAGTCACTAGTGAATACATGGTAAACATCAGTATGAGGTTGCGGACATTGTTAAGTTTTTGGTTGAAATCATGAATTGATCATTGTTAGACCAACATTGAATATTAGCTTAGTGGTCTACAGTTTGAGTGTTCGCGCTCGAGATCGAAGGCCCCGGGTTCGAGTCTCGCGTGTAGGATCGTGGATGCGAATTATTGAGGTGCCCTATACTAAAACGAGATGGCAGTTCACTACTTCCAGGTTTTCATTGGTGATCTAACATTGATTAATTCATGATCTTAATCAAAAACGTAGTTATGATTATTATAAAAATATTTAAATGCATTTATCTGTAACGGTTATCAGTAGAACAAATATCAGCAATTCATCCTTCCAATCAAATCAGAAGAAGTAACACGCACACACACTCACATAAGAAGCGTATCATTCTGTCATATTCAACTGCATTAAATATCGTTTTGTTATTTCCTTATTCATCAATCATAGGGTTGCAGAGATTATTGAGTTTAGATTGATATCATGAATGGATCAATGTTAGAACAATAATGAAAACATAGAAGCACTGGACGACCGTTTCGTCCTGGTAGGGGACTCATAAAAAGTGCGCATTTGCAATCTCGCACGCAGGACTCGCACTGAGGACCTGCGAATTCGATCAGTAATAAGAGTCTTAACCGATTAATTATTTGAACATGTGAACTGAATAAAATATTAAAAAAACTTGCAATTTTCCTTGACATTCATGTCATTTATAAGATCTTTCAAGGAAGTCACATCATTGTCTTTACTGAATGTTCGTATTGTGACAACCAGCAATATGATGTTTAACAAATCTGAAGAACAAATTTGGGCTGTGGATAGAATAATATATTCAATGTAAGTGAGAATAGGTTACACGGAATGACCGCACCCACAAGGCCGAGCAACGCCATACCGATTCCGTCCAGGAGCTCATCATTTTTGACCTTCTCTGAGTGTTACACATTGAATTTAAATCTTCTCAGTCATTAAACGAACAGGTTAAAGAATCGTGTGGTAAGCGTTACGTCCCTACGACAATAGTGAATGTTAACTGTTGGGATAAATTCATCGACTAACACTATACATATATTTTTATTGGATAATTGTTAAGTAATTAAACTATGAATATTCATATTCCTCTTATCCATTGGCTTTATTTTGACCCATAGAATATTATTATACAATCTACCGTTCTTCAGTTATACACAGTCTATCAATTACAGTCTCCCACACTCACAGTCACTTTTCGATAGATCTTGTACAAATGTAGGATACAAGATTTGTATTGTGGTACGATATGGTCTATTTGGTTGGTATATAAACTCAGTATGTTTGAAATAAATGATTCATGTTGCAGAGTGTGAGATTAATGTTCTGGATTGTAATAGGCAGGACTATTCAGGAAGCAGAACCCTATAAGGACTCTAAACTGCTCGTACGGGTTTTTGAGTCATTGGTTCGATCGATAAATTACTGTTCTTTAATTAACAGTATCATTACCTTATACTATAATAGGGTACAATGCCACAAGTTATAACAATTTCCATTTCATAACATTTCCATATTCATTTGAATATTATTTCTTAGACTTAATAATCATTAGTCATATGTTCAATCTCAGGATCTGTATCTTTTAACTGTTCTATGGTGAATCATGTTCCAGAATACTTGCTCGTTAAATAAAGAGTAAGATCTAGCATTCAGTAACTTCATGTTCAATTCCATAGGGAATATCTTTCATGTTGGAAAGATCCAATTTTTCTAACATCATTCATATTAATGTAAGTTTCTTTTTCTTTTGTTAATTATGAAGTTTTATTGTTCATTTATGTTACATTAAAAGCTTGTTTATAATAGTTTACATAAACTGTTCAATTTGACAAAACTGTATGGAAATCTTTAGTTAAATAACAGTGATTTTTTACGTGGAATATTTAACGTATCCAGTTCAGTGATCTGGACGATGAGCGTTCTGGTGAGAGAATGAGAGACCTCAGCTCAATTCAGAGATGAGAGGTGGTGGGTGGCCAACACTGACGAGTTTCATATTAAAACATAATGGATGTCCAATACTTCCGAGTTTTATTTAAATGGTTGTTTAACATAGAATGGGTCGTGATTTCAATACAATGAAATATAGATAGTGATCTACATCTGTCTCTATTTCTCAGTGTAATGTGTTGTTTGGTGTTCCTCTTCGACTTTGAAATTGATGATTCCAATTGAGATTTTTCGTTGCGATGTAGTTGGGTGGTCTCCTCACTGTGTATCCTATCCACTTCCACCACTTCTTCCTGATTTCTTTCTCTACTGGGATGTGATTTCTTCTCTCCCATAGTCGGTTTTTGTTTATCGTGTCTGGTCAACGGATGTGGAGTATTTTACGTAGACAACTATTATTAAACACTTGTATCTTCTGGATGATGGCTTAGATTATTCCCCCGTATGATAATGAGAAAAATGTGTTATTCAATATATCACATATATATTGACAAAGGAACCTCAAATCAATCAGTATGAATAGAGTTAAAACGTATTGAAAGGTTATCTTTAGATTAAAGACTCATCACATCTCATGAATATCACTATTTATAGTTCTCAATGACAACTAATCATCATTATTTAGCATATAAATTGACAAATATACAACCAACCTCATTTAATATACTTTTTCATTTTTATATTTCAGTAGTATTTCCGTCATATTCGGAATTGTAATCATGTTTGTCAACAAGTTACATAATCAATCTTTAATCAGTACTATTTTGGTTGGTTTTACAGTAAGTTTATCTTTACAATATTTTGTATTTGTACAATGTAGTTGGTTATTTAATACGATCATTAAAAACATAAATAGTTTTATTATTTGATTAATTAGTATCTAAGTCATATGTTAATCATTTTTTTACTAAGATGGTTGTAACTAACATTCTAACAGTTTCCTATAACTCAAAACTTCTTATAGATGTCAACTCAAACTTAAGGGAAATGACATGAAATGTGTGTGAGCGTTTTACCTTAAAGTTGATTCTGTACAGAAAAATGGGGGGGAGGTACATATATTTTCTTGTGACCTTGGTCTTCTAGAACTATATGGGGAAAAAACTATAACAATAAAGTAGACAATTGTCTAATTAAAAAGGTAACATCTAATCTTCAGTCTTTTTTTAGATGTTTCTCAGATGTTTCTATTCAATGGTGATGGAATAAAACATTTCCTAATGTTATCTAATCTTCTAGAGACTTTGATGAGGAATATTCTTAAACAAATATGTAGATTTATTAGTTGAGATCATGATTCAATTGCAGTTAGATCATCATAGATAACCTGGAAGCAATGAACGGTTGCTTCGTCTTTTTGTAGGACTCCTCAACAGTACGCATCCACGATTCCTCTCGCTATGACCAGTAGATCTAATCCTTGTGATCACTCATTTTCGTGGATTCGTTGAAGTTAGACATTGAAACCATTGGAAGTCAGCTGAATAGTCTAGTAGGTTAAGCGTTCGCGCGCTAGATTGCAAGCCCTAAGTTCGAATCTCGCGAGGCAGGATCGTGGGTGCATATTGTTGAGTAGTCCCACAGTAGGACGAAATAACCGTCCAGGTGTTTCATGGTGGTATAGCTTCAACTGACTCATGATCTTAATCATTGAAAGTTCTATAATTGATTACATAACATTGTATTTATTTCATTAACCTTCTTTTTCTGTCTACATCACTTTAGGCATATCTATTCACAATTGGTGTTATATTATTTGGAGGTTTTATTGAATTTCTCTATGCATTAATTGCTCAAATTGTATCATTTATATTGGGCATAATAGCGATTCTATTAAGTATTAATATAAATACAATGATTCAATTAAAACAACAAACATTAATTATGATTTTAATACGTTTTGCAATAATAGGAACCATTTTTCTTTTTTTAACAACATTCTATGTAAGTTTGTTTCTTATTATAGTGAATATATATACGTATATCTTTATTTTATGTTTCTAACATAACTCCGCCTGTAGCTCTCTTAGAGTTACTGCCGGTCACAAGCCCGGGTAAAGGAGGAGGTTAGGGCATGGGGTTAGTTAGCCCATCTTGTAGAAAAATAACTTGCTAAAAAAAGCTGACCAGAAAAATTAATTCAAACCATTTAAACTCTGTCCTGGAAGTTAGAAGGTCTTCATTTAGAAGAACTATGACGCCTCATGGTGAAAGCCAAGTTCTTTCGGCAGCCACGAGTCCGATGCCCCCCCCCCTAACAACCAGAGCAACAATGGGAAGGATTGCTTAGGACAGGGTTGGATGGAGAATGCTGGTGAGTAGCCCATGCTCCTTCACGAGCAGTAACAGGCGTAAGTAAGTAATGTTTCTAACATAATGAGTTATGCCTTGGTAAACTTAGGAATATCTATTTAGTGACCAGGATCAAATGAAAGGGTTTTAAACCCGTGTGAACGATAAAGATTATGATTTATATTTAATGATTAGGGATAGGAATTCAATCTAAAGTTTTCATTACAAACTGACATTATCTAAAATGCCAAAATGGTATTTAGTCAAATGAGTAGATGAATGAATTTCGCGCTAAAATCCAAAATCTATTATCTCAAATCTGATTGGTTCGTTCATAAAATATAATCTTACCATTGATGAGAACATATATTGAGAAAATGAGCGACTTGTTGACTTACATTAAATAATAGACAAGAATAAGGTTTTCAAATGAATAGATATACTACTGCTTGTAAATAAACAGTTTATCGAATTATAAGTAAAGATGGATAGTGGGTAACAATGGAATCCAGGATGCATATTTCGTCCTATTTGGGACTCTTCAGCTGTTTGTACTTGTATCTCATAGTTGATGTTCATTCTGAGACTGAAATCCAATACCGTTTGTTTCAAACACCATCGCGTTATCCACTTAACTACTGAGCAGGTACATCCAGTTGATGAGTTCCAAATAGAACGAAACACGTATCAAACTGAATTCAACTGCTAGCCACCATCGATCTTTGCTTATAACGCCTGTGAATTAAGGCAATATCGAGGCAATACGCACAGGATGCATATATGCCAACATGACACTGATCAACTGTAGTCCTAAACATCAATGAGAACATTCAAATCAATAATACCAAGTGATTTTATTGATTTTGTAATAATATCATCGTATTGAAATTGATCACTTGAACAAAATTTCGTATTTTACATGACTTTTAAAATGATCCTGATTAATTTTATTCTGTGAAACTAATGGATAACTATTAAAGCACAATACTGTTCATATATAATTGTTTGCATAGACAAGTGTAATAATTTCTAATCGCTTCAAAGCAATCGGCATCAATTAAATGGACCCCCGAATTCCCTGGTACGGCCGAAGGTGAGGAGAATCATCTCTCCCTCTCCAAATTCTCTCACATGGTCACGAGTATACAGACACTATCAAGAAAGTCCTACTCGCTGTCTTCTCTCAGAGAGAGTGTTGTTTATATAATTGAGAGAGCGAAAATCGAATGTCCAGCGCTTTAACCGGGTTTATATATATGGAAGATCTACCTAGAGAGGTTGGAAAACCCTGATTCAAAACCAAAGGTACACATAGGTCCCAGTATCCTGAAGGAAAAAATGGCATATGAACCAATCATTGGTCACCGGCTACCATGGGACTGCATCTCCTGATGTTGCTACACTACCTTGTGGATTAGACCTTTAGGTCAAAAACTCCGGGTGTATCCCCTTAAGAAAACAATCTGCCACGGTTTCAGCACCCGGGTAGTATCACAACTCCCACAAAAATCAAGTTACTTGTGTGGTGCATTTGTATTTCATGCTCCTTTGTGCCAATATTTATGTGTTCAAATAAATAAATGAATGAAGGAATTCAACGAAATGTTCAAAGTACATATTTTCCAATAATAAAATAACCATTGAATATTGATTCTCGATTATTCATATTGTTTTACAATGATTTTGAACTTTTAGAGGGAATTCGGATCTATGACCTGCATTTGTTGGTGTTGTGTAGTGGTAATCGTAAGTGTTTTTTGAGTAGATGTTATGACTTGTAGCCTTGTGCTCTATTATATAAATATATATAATGTAATGATACCACCAACTAGAGAATAGTGATTTAACGACCAGACCAATGACGTATAAAACCCCTACGAGTAGTCTAATATCGTTATCGGTCCTGCTTCCTGCATAGTCCTGCCTATTACAATCCAGAACACCAATCTCACACTCTGCAACATGAATCGTTTATTTCAAACATACTGCGTTTATATACCAGTCAAATAGACCATATCGTACCACAATACAAATGTCGTATCCTACATTTGTACAAGATCTATCGAAAAGTGACTGTGAGTGTGGGAGACTGTAATTGATAGACTGTGTATAACTGAAGAACGGTAGATTGTATAATAATATTCTATGAGTCAAAATAAAGCCAATGATAAGCGGAATATGAATATTCATAGTTTAATTACTTAACAACTATACAATAAAAATATATGTATACTGTTAGTCCAGACATAGATTTCAACGGTATGTTTGAAATAAATGATTCATATCACAGAGGTAGAGATTGGTGTTCTGGATTTAACAGGCAGGTCTAGGCGTGGAACAGGATGGATAAAGAATCTAGACTACTCGTACGGGTTTTAAGTGTCGTTTGTCCGGTCGATAAATTACTGTTCTCTAGTTGGCGGTATCATTACTTTATGTATATTTATAGGGCACAAGGCCACAAGTTATAACAGTACAGTCATTATTTAGTGAATCTCCATGACATCGTCAAACAAATCTTGTGCAAATAGTTATTCTTGGCATTTACCTGTATCAAATTTAACATCAACTTCATTGAAGTCAGACGGTTGTTTTGTTTTTGCTTAGAACTCGTCAGTAGTACGCATCCACGATACCGAATGTGACAATTGAACCCAGAACCATTCAGTTTCTCTTAGGAACGCTTAACTTTCAGACACCTGACCAACATTCAACGATATTAATGTATAACTTTAATCAGTCCACAACATTACGTAACTATCTTCCATTGTTTTCGATGATTAACTGCCTCACACGATTTATCTTCACATCTGAGGATTTCCATATTTGAAATGAAATAAATGTTCAGTTCTTTCAGATTTTGATTGGCAGTTTAACATGAATCAGTTCATGATTTCAATGAAACAATCTGATGAATTTGCAGCGTTTATTCCAAAGTGGGATCGTGAACGCGCACTGCCACTGAGTGATAAGTCTTGCGAATTGAACGCTATTTTCGTTTCCTAAAGTATTCTGTAACCCCCCCCCAAGCTAGAACCATATAGCGACGTGAACACAAGAGAGAAGACACAAAGTACACGAGAAGTACTTTAAGGATTCATTTCAATACAGAAAATACAGGTTTTTTATAATATTTCAAATGTTCTTGGGCTGCTTGAAGATTGTGGAATGCTACTAAATATAGTAGCCTTTTAGCAATCAGCCAATCAGAACTTCGACACGTGACGTTTCCCCACCCCTTGATATTTCTGGCTAAAACTCCAAGTGAACGTTGATTGGATGAAATGCTTCTTAGTGTTTCCTGACTTTTGCTTGACCCTTTGCAAGAAATTTGTTGGGTCACCCCAACACTGAGAAGTTCCACAATAGGACGAAAACGGTCATCCAGTTCTTCCACATTTTTATTTAATGATGATCTAGGTTTCAATTGATCTCAACTATTGAAATGACCAAGAATATCCATATAAAATAAACCCCCTTTACTGATATTTCAGATCATTATTATTATTTTACCAGATCATTATTATTCCACTTTTGATTATTATTATTATTATTATTATTATTATTATTATTATTATTATTATTATTATTATTATTATTATAGGGGATTTTATTCACTCCAATTATATTAAAATCACAATCACAGATTGTACAATATACAATAACATTTACCATATTTGTAAATTTATACGAAATTATGTTATTGTATTTATTATTATTGCTTTCAATTGCATTTGTTAATCGATTAAAATGTCATAGAATATAGGAGTTTAGTTACTATGGTGATAGTTGATTAAATGAATGTTACTATTTGAATGAAGGATTAATGTACAATAACTACTACTAGGAATTAACTTTGTCTGTAACACTGTTCTAGAATTATTGTCAGTCTCAAGATCAAGTAAAAGGAGAAGGGTTTAGCATAGGAGTCAGTCATTCAATCCTGTCAAAAATAATCTTGCTAAAAGAATGCTAAGAAGAATAAATTGCTTATTGACTTACTTACTTAGTTACGCTTGTTACTCCCAATGGAGCGTGAGCCGATGACCAACATTCTCCAACCCATTCTGTTCTTCACATTCCTTTTTTAGTTCTATTCGTTCTATTTGTTCATTCTCCTCTTGTCTGTCTCCATCTCGCTGCGTAATGTGTTGTTTGTTCTTCTTTTTCTTCTTCTTCTTTGGCTTTGAGTATTCGAATTGAGTGATTGCCTTGTGATGTAGTTGAGTGCTTTCCTCAATATGTGTCCTATCCACTTCCACCACTTCTTACTGATTTCTTCCTCCGCTGGAATCTGGTTTGTTCTTTCCCACAGTAGGTTGTTGTTTATCGTGTCTGGTCAACGGATCCGAAGTATTTTGCGTAGACAGCTATTAATAAACACTTGTATCTTCTGAATGATGGCTTTCGTAGTTCTCCAGGTTTCCGCCCCATACAGTAGAACTGACTTGACATTCGTCTTGAAAATCTTGACCTTGATGTTGATTGCCAATTGTTTTGAGTGCTAGATGTTCTTCAGTTGTAAATATGCTGCTCTTGTTTTGCCAGTCTGCGTCTTCACATCTGCATCAGATCCACTGTGTTCGTCAATGAAGCTGCCCAGATATGTAAAGGATTTTACCACTCCCAAATCTTCTCCGTCAAGTGTGATTCGAGAATAAACTTCCATGAATTGTTTATGGACTATTATTACATATATTCTTATTGGAGATTCATGAAGTAACTAGATTATATATATATTCATATTCCTTTTATCATAAGCTTTCATTTGACTTATTGGCTACTGTTCCAGGATACATTATAATCAACTTATTCCCAGTTTTTGTATAATGTAAAAAGATACATGAATAAATCCATGACTAATATGATCACAACACAAAAACAATTAGAAAAATACAGTTATGTCGAAGACTGAGCATTAGGGTAGTAAAACAGAGTATCAAAGATTAAGTTTATATTACAATACCATTGGAAGAGAGATGATTATGTCAGTAAATCATACATCTCAAACAAAAGTTTATGGTTTATAGAATAAAATAGGGACAAAACTAAGTCAAATAACTTTTTCACCAATGATGGATAGTGGCTAGCAGTGGAATTCAGGACGTGTGTTCCGTGTTATTTGGAACTAGTCAGCTGGATGTACCTGCATCCAGGACTCCAACCGAGTACCTTTCGCTTTAAACTCCATCAAGTCATCCACTTGGCTACTGAATCCTGATTGCCACCTTCTTGTGCAATGGGATGAAGTTTAAACTTACTTGGTGTTGTTTTACTTGTATCTTCCCATTGTTATTTAGGATTGCAATTGATCAGTCTCTTATTAACATGTGTGCATCCTGTGCAGATTGCCTTGATATAACCTCAAGTCAAAAGCTTTTTAAGCAAAGACTGATCAATTTCAGTCCTAAATATCAATGGGAAGACAGAAGTAAAACAATATCAAGTGAATTTAAGTCAAAGAACGTTCCCATAAATAGTTTCCGCTGTTTGTCATGACTTTTTTGTTTCTCTATTCACATCAGTGAGTTTGATTTTCTTTTAAAAAATAATTCAATGACTATCTTTTGGAATTTGAACCCAGTACCGTTCGCTTCAAATGCCATCATGTTATCCAGTTAGCTACTGAGTCCTGATAGCATGTACATGCAAGTACATCCAACTGACGAGTCCCAAATAGGACAAAACGCGCGTCTTGGATTCTACTGCTAGCTACTATCCATCTTTGCTTGAAAAAGCTTGTGACTTAAGGCCAATCAGAGACCGATCAATTGCAGTCCTAAACATCAATGGGAAGATTTATGTAAAACAACACCAACTGAATTAAATTAATCACCAATAATACTGGCTTTAATCAGGAAATTATCTATTTATAGCCCAAAAGACAACAATGTTTAAGTATTCATAATAGTAATCACTGAATATACCTACAATATACCGTGAATAAACACTATAAGTTCTATAGTATATTTAATATTCATTTAGACAGAGTATGACAAATAACTTCACCTGTAGCACTTCTAGATTTACTGCCAGTCCTAAATCCAGGTAAAGGAGAAGGGTTGTGCATGGAGTCGGCAATCTCATCCCATAGAAGACAACCTTGCTAAGAAAAACGCTAACCAGAATAAACAAATTAACTCATTAAAACTCAGGTCTGGGAATTCAAGGAAGAATTATGGCGCATCATGGTGGAAGCCGAAATTCTTCGGAAGTCACGAGGCCGATTCACTTTCTAACAACGTTAATTACGTTTATGATGAATTATTAAATAGATATGTGGCATCGGAATTTGACAATTTTATATTTTTTTGATTGAAATCATGAGTCGATCAAAATTACACCATAATCAAAAATCTGCAAGAGTTAGACAGCTGTTTTGTTTTTGCATAGGACTCCTCAGCAGTGCGCATCTAAAATCTCGAACGCGACATTCGAACTTCCGGTTTCTCTTGGGGACGCTTAACCTGTAGACCACTGACCGATATCCAACGGTGTTAATGTCTAACTTCCATCCATCCATGCATCGCTACGCAGCCATCCATCCATTGTCTGATGTAGATACCTACCTCCATCCGACACTCATTGACAAATGCACTGTCTCCAAAAATGCTTACAGAACCACGCTTACTAATGGATGTCCTTCAGCATTATTCCCGTTCTATTCCTAATTTTTCTTGTCGTGTTAATAGTTTATTTAATATTTGAACCTCCGATTCATTTAAATGGGGTGAGGAAAGAGATTCATGTTTATGAAGTCTGCTACAGTTTCTTCAAAATGATGCTGTTCTTCGAACTTACTCTCCCAGTGTACATTATGTTCTTAATACTGATGCATTACCTGTGGGTATTGGTGGAGTTTTGGAGCGGGAAGGTAGACCAGTTATCTGTGTTTCACGCAAACTTACTGTTGCTAAGCAAGGATATTCACAAACTCAGTGAGAAGGATTAGCTGTGTTTTGGGCCGTCAAAAGACTTAATAAATATTTATTCACTATCGTTAGTGATCGTGAAGCTTTAAAGTTCATTTATCACGTTCCTCAGCTGCTATGGTTCAACGATTGAGTATTGCTTTAAGTGCCTATGACTATACAGCTCAGCACAGGAGTGCTTAATAAATTCAACATATTGATTATAATTCTCGACAATCATTACAAGATAGACCTGTTAATACTACACAATGTTTGTTAGAGCAAGCTTTACCAGTGAGACGTCCAGATCTCATCAAAGAAACTTGTAGATACTTTGGTGCTATACGGAAAGGCTGGAACGCTAATCTGAAACATGGATTTCTTGTCTATTTTTTAAAGTATGATGAATTATCCACTACTCCTGATGGTATTTTTTATTTAAATGATCATGTTGTTATTTCTACTTCATCACGTAAAACTGTCCTTGAAGATCTTCATAGTGGACATTGAAGTGTTGAGAAAATAAAGGCCTTGGTACGGTTCACATGTTGATGGTCGGAGATAAATGCAGATATAAATTTCGTACTGTAAACAATTATGGGAAATATCATACGTTAAAAAGTCAGCCTTCGAAGTAAACTTCATGGCCAGTATCGTCTAAAGCCTGGCAGAGAATTCATGCAAACTACTGTAGTCCATTTCTTGGCAAATACTATGCACTTGTAGTCATTAATTCTTTTTCGAAGTGACCTGAAGTTTTTTTCACAATTCTACTTCCAATTGGTACTACATACTACTTATATTTGTCCACATACGAGACGCACACTACAATACCAGTTTATTATACACAGAATTTTACCAGAGAAGGCTTTAAGCACTGATAATCATTATACTTTATAGGCTAGTTTGCTTATATTTTAGTAGTTTGGATCCCATTAGTATATAGATAAAGCAGATAAAGCAGATAAAGAAGATCCTTCTATTGAATAACCTACATCTTCATATTGATCTTCTAATGTATTGCTTGAAGGTTTGATGAATAATGTGAACTTTCAGATAATGACGTACTTTATCACATCAAATCATTCAGTTATCTTTTAGTTCTTATCAATAAGGATAGTCAGTGTTTGATTGGGTTGTTTCAGGTTAAGAGAACTGTGACATTTTCTTAATCGTCATATTTTCTCTGTTCAATTCAACTTATGATTACACTTCCAATTCGAGATAACACTTAATGACTTCCTAATTACTACGATCTTTTTATTATAATAGTTATAAACGGAATATCACAGAGAACAAAATACTGGATAAACCAAATCGTTATCTACTTATGATACACATTTGACCTTCAGCTGCTCTACAACTACCAAACAGCCGGAATGCAACATTGAAGTAGGACTCCCCCCCGACTCTAAATGAAGTTCAAAAAGCTATAGCTTTTCGTTCATCTCGTTGTTCTAATGAAGTATGGCAACTTGAACCTATGCATTAAAAGTAGAAGATACTCATAACTTACTAATATTTGATCACAGATGTTTTAGACATATTGCTCGTATCTGCTGGGATCACCGGGTAACTAATAGTGAAGTTAGACGCACAGTATTAGGGAATGACGGTAAATTAGTTGTTGAGGTTGTGAATCTTCATCGACTGAGATGGTTGGGTCGCGTGTTACGTATGCCTGAACACCGATTACCACGACGTGCAATGCTAACCAGTGTTCGGGATGGTTGGAAGAAAGTTAGGGGTGGCCAAACCAAAACGTGGCATCAATACTTGAAGTCACTAGCTTCTAGTCTTAGCTATGTTGGTAGATGCAGACTACTTGGTAAGGGTCCGCGTGACTATCATAACCAATGGTTGGAGACTATGGGTGAGATGGCTCAGAATCGATCAAAATGGCGTCCATGTATACACGCTCTGTCTTCCTTTAAACTATGAGATTGAAATCGCTTCATGTCTTTCTTTCTACGAACGAATTCTTTCTGTACTATATCGTGATACACAATCTTTCTTCCATACATTACCACCATTGAAGTGACTATTTCTATGAATTTAGTGTTCGTGTTGTTGTGCTAATGCGGTATGGCATCTTGGACCGATGCATATAAGTGCCTGGTCCTACGTTCTAGCCAACTGACTGACTGTTTAGTATTAGTTTTCAAGGTGTCAATTGTTGTGTATAGAATCGCTCAAAGTTTTTATCTAGTGGGCCCACCATTCATTAATTTACGAGGTTTCTATGAAATGTGAAACAACAAATGAATGGGTAACATATCGCTTACTCATTAGTAATAAGAATGGAAAGTGTAAAAGTTTGTCAGCTGATTTGTGACTGGTATTCATTAGCTATCAAAATTTAAACAACGTTCCAGTTTTGCGAAATGGATTAGACAACCCCAACCCTGACAACTCTTCTTTACCAAAGCTTACTATAGACAGTAAACCTGAAACGACTCTATCTGAAGTTGATACACTACTAACGGCTAGACATAATTGGTGTTTCACTAGTTGAGAATATGAGTCAATGGAAGCTAGACTACAATGGAAAGCCTAGAAACACAGGACGGCCGTCTCATCCCAGTACGGGACTCCTCAGAAGCACGCACCCATGATTCCCCGGCGGGACTCGAACCCAGGGCCTACCAGCCCCACTCACAATAGCCTAACCACTTGACCACTAAGCCGACTGGCATCTGACACTGTTAATGTCTAACTTTAACCAATTCACGAAGTTGAGCCATCGTACATCATTGTCTTCAATGAATTGATATCTCACAACAGATCTGGTCGAACTCCACTAGTAACGGCTTCTCACTAGAACTCCAGGAGTGTTTCTTGAAGTCAGTCACTAGTGAGAAGACGATTATTATCAGAAGGGGTTTTGTGGAGATTGACTCATGATTTCAACTAGTGAAATTTCTAAAATCTCCACAAAACTCCTTCTGAACATAATTTTTGTATTAAATTTGTCATTCAGTAAATACAACTTTGTTGTCAAGACCACAAATACATCTTTTCAGTTACTTTTTTGTTTTCTCATCATGATCATAATAAAAATATATCCCAATAATATGACATAATCATATTACAATGATTGTAAATGTTCAATAGAAATTAAATCAAACTTTTGTATTTTATCTCAATCATTATCATCATCACCACCATCATCGCCATCATCTTCTTTAGATTGATCATTCATTGCCGCCATAATCACATTTCAATGTGGTTTGTCCAATATTCAATGATGTGATTAATACAAACAAATATAATGTGATAATTTCGAATACATTTATAAAACCAATTAAATAGGATGAATATTCTGTCGATTCATTATTTAAATAAAAATAATATGGAGTGAAAACAATTGCCTATAACAAAATAAGAATGTAATAGTTTATTAAAATAATGTAAAACTAAGAGAATGACTTACATTTTACAAAGTAGAAGAGTCATCTTTTTGAATTACTTACTTACTTACGCCTGTTACTCCCAATGGAGTCAAGGCCGCCGACTAGTATTCCCCAACTCACTCTGCCGTGGGCCTTCCTTCTTAGGGGCCTACACCCGGAGCCTTTTACCTGAAGGTCTAATTCATAAGGCAATGGAGCAACGTATGGAGATGCAGTTCAATGGTAGCCGGTGACCAACGATTAGTTCATACGTCATTTGTTACTTCTGGATACTGGAGCCCATGTGCACCATTTGTTTAGAATCCAAGTTTTCCAACTCCATTAGATGGATACTCCACATCTATCAAGCGCCGGACATTCGCTTTTCGTCCTCTCAATTTCGTAATAATACCTCCGCACAGCGAGAATTCAGTCAGTAGGATTTCTCTGGAAGTGACTGTATAGTCGTGACCATGTGAGAGCATTTCAAGAGAGAGCTGACTCTCTCCACTCTCGGCCATACCAGGTCATTTAATAGTATCATTGAATAGAGATATGTAAAAGCATTTTATATTGGAGAAACATTTGATTGTTTAGAAATAACTGATCAGATAATGTATTCTTTATCAACTAGACGTTACAGTTAGATAAACTATTGAATTCAATTAGAAAGGCGACTTCAACGAAGATTCTGGCACTGAAACTAACACACCAGTCTGTGAGAAAGACTTCTTTTGAACAACAGCATTGATTTTCATACTGAGTAGTTAAATAGATAATCAGGATAACATTTGTTCCATCACGCATTACTGATCAAAATGAAAGGTGGAAGAAAAAGTAGACGAGAAATTTCATTTAATTTGTGATCGTATGAAATATGTATTCTCTTTGAGTGGTACCACTTAAGAACAGTATACTTTCCAATCACAACATAGAAACTATTCGAATTTTCATATTATCCTTTTGTTAACATTCGACTTATAGTTTGTGAAAGCGAGTACAAAGGAAAGACTGAAAGATGGTGATTTATAAGGTTATCAAAAGGTTGTGTTAGAAAAGATGTCAAGTAATAAGTAGTGCAGCCATTAAACACTTAACGGATAGTGGACACTACGTAGAAATCATATAGGCGTTTTAAATACTAACAATCAAGGAACATCACTTTTATGTCACTTTGAAAAACCTTTTACTACCAAATGCTTTCGACCTGATCCTTGAATACAGAAACTAAATAGTGATCAACCTCATATTGACATAGTAAGAAGGTGAAAAGGTCTACTGATGTTCATTCATGAAGTTAACTTTAAATTCCTGTCGACTAGGTGTTGTGATTACCACCTATCTACTGACGATTTATTTGTATTCACTGTCATTTTATTTTCCTTTTCAACTGCACTCTCTTCTCCTCTTGTTATGAGTTCATCTTCAACATATAAATACTAATCAATCTTAACTACCATGTAAAATATGTTAGTTCTTATTCTCGTTTCTCATATCACTTCCAACTAAACTTTGAGACAGTCAGTCAGTCAGCTACAATAAAGGACCAGGCACATATCACAATTGATTGATCACTGGGTGGTGACGAATGTCATGTGTGTCATGTCCTTATTAGTGCAGATCGAATGCTACCGACCAAGTTCCAATGTGGCCACTAGTCTAGATGACTCGACATTGCGTGCACTATTTTGAGATTAGATGGTGGTTGAAGGTAGTCAACAAGAAACCCTAGACTCGGGTTTCGTGCTTTTTGGCACTCGTCAGTAAGGTGTACCTTTAATTTTGAGGGAATTGGTGCTCCCTGATGGATTCAATCCCGTGTCACTCAGCGTCACAGTCAGAGACATTACACACATGACATTGATAACCACCCATTGATCAATCAATTGTAATTATATCTCAGTTCTACAGGAGGTCTGCCACGACCCGGTTAGCCCAGTGGTAACGTCTCTAACTGTGAAGCTGTGTGACAAGGAACTGAATCCTTCAAGGAGCATCAGTTCCCTCAAGATTAAAGGTACACCAAGTAGCATGAAACCTGGACCAAGGGTTTCCTCTTGACTACCTCCAAGGAATCAAGATGTATTTTTAGTTTAATATTGATGAAATATATTACTTAATTAAACTTACAAATAGAATTAAACAAATCCAACATATATTGTATACAATTTCAAAAATACACTGAAATAATAGAATGAATGAGAAACAACAAAAACAAAGCATCTTAATTGTTGTATACAAACTAAAGGAATTACTGAACCTTTCAATACTTTAATGATCTACAATATTCTCATAAGATATGTGTTATATATCTAATGCTTAGATTCTTAATATACCACGTATAATATGAGCACTCGAATGCTAGAATTGTCCAAGTTGAAAATGAGAAAACATAAGATAAAAGAAAGGAAATCATCGTTATAGTCATCCAATCCGCATACAGTGAAGTTTTAGCATTTTTCCAATAGGGAAGCTATACATCGAGATTCTGGAATGTTCCTTGGCTCTTTCTGAACTTCTTAAAGGTTCCTTGAGATTAAGCATGAACCTTTCATACAATGTGCAAACATTTAATTCACTTTAGTCGTACAGAAATAATTTAAGATGGTTGTAAAGTTACTAGGTGAATATTCTAATGCAATGTATGGTTCTGTGTTGGTATTTTATTTTTTCTGGTTAGCCTTTTTTAGCCACTTTTAGTTTTCTATGGTACAGGGTCGCTTGCTCGATGCCCACCCTCCTCCTTTATCCTGCTTTGGGACCGGCAATAACCTTAAAGGGGCTCCAGGCGGATTCATTGGCCAGACACTATCAGCAACAACATATTTTGGAAGAGAACAAACCCGATTCTAGCGGAGGAAGAAATTAAGAAGAAGCACTGGAAGTAAATGGGACACACATTTAGGAAAACATCCAACTACATCACATGGTAAGCCCTCAATTGGAATCCTCAAGGCCAAAGTAAAAGAGCAAAATCAAAGAACAAATTACGCCGAGAAATGGAGACAGATATGAGGAGAATGAACAAAAATTGAATAGAACTAGAAAGGGAGTGTGCAGGACAGAGTGAGTTGGAGAATGCTGCTCAATGGTTTATACTCCATTGGGAGTAACAGCCGTAAGTAAGTGTTGGTATTTATATTTCAATCAATGAAACATCAGAATGAGATGGATTTTACGAACGTCATTGATGCATTAGTTTCTATGGATAAAAACGTATCCGAATTGTGGTCAAATAATCATTATCCTAACAGAATTGAGAACACTTTGATCGTATTTCTATCGGAATTCTTCCATATAAAAGTTTTGTTCCCATTATTATGTTTGAGAAACATAACTGATAGTCCGAATAACTTAAGTGATTTGACTGTCCTGATAGCACAGCATTTATTGTTTGTCAACTGTTTGTCAAGGATCGTTAGAGTTTAAACGACGTTTTGTAAGACAATAATAGTAATTATGTCAATAATGTCAAAAGTTCGTACTTTACTATAGTCTTCAAAAATACAATAAGTCACCAGATATCACTGTAGAATGAAGCTGAAATAAAACGTTTCCAAGATTTTGAGATAGTGGAGAAGATTTATAGCTCAGGTGGATGATTTTCATAAAGTTTTATTCTCTGAGATAGATGGTTCGTTTATGGAGCTTTCATCATTCTTTTGAACGAAATCATCAGCACAAATGTCAGGTAGAAATGAAGTGTACGAATTTCTTCACATGTGATTCACAACTTGTCCTGTACACCTATATGTTGATTGGTACTTATTGATCAATCGGCGATAACCGAAACAATGAAGTAAATAATGACAGGTTCAAGGTTAACAGGAAAGAATCAGCATCGAGGTCTAAAAGACAAGCTGTGAACCATATGTGGAAAAAGTCGAACACTTCACTACTATCTGAAGTTTACATTGATGATGTTATTCAAAAGAATGATGAAAGCTTCACGAACAAACTATCCATCTCAGAGTTTCCAGATGATTAATAATCATTGTGTGGATAGTGAATATGCTATTAGCATTCATACTACTAGATATTCCCATCTCACATATCACTGACTATAGAAACAGTTTAAATAACAATGGTTAAGATCATGAGTCAATTGAAACTAGACTACCATGGAAAAACTGGAAGTAATGGACGGCCGTTTCGTCCTATTGTGAGACCCCTCAGCAGTGCGCATTTACGACCCCGCGCCCCTCGAGATTCGAATCCAGGAACTACTGGTTTCGCACTTAACCACCAGACTACTGAGCTAGCCGGCATCCAAAGATTTTAATGCCTAACTTCAACTAATCCACGAAATCGAGCGACACATTCACCATTGTCTTCAATGAGTTACAATCTCACAACAGACCTGGTTGAACTCCACTGGTCACTACTTCTCACTAGAACTCCACGATATACCTGGCTCATGATCTTAATCATTGAAATTACTATAATATCCACAAAACCCATCTGATATTAATTTAAATATCATTTGAAATAAATACAATAAACATTAACTTACATAGAAATAAGATAATACAATAGAAAGGATTCCTATAACTAGTAATCCACATATTATGATAAATAAGATCATCGTCCATCTACTTTGAAATGATGTTATCTTCATACTTAATAAGATAGTAATGATACCCAATACAAATGCTACAATGGCATCCATGACAACGTATTTAAATTCAAAGAAGCCACAAAATAAAGTAACACCAAACGATAATAGATTTGCCTAAAATGAATCATATAAGAAATTGATTAATAGGAAAGCACCTTAAGTAATTAAAATGATGCCATCTAGTTCTTTCAGGTTTTCCATAGTGGTCTAGCTTCAATTGACTCATGATGTCAACTAATGAAATATATATCTACTATCTATATATATCCATGCTATATATATTCTTGTTAACTGAAGTTCCTATTCATCCAACACAGTGAACTATACATGTTATAATATAAAATAAGAAGAAAATCTATACTTCATTAGAATTAGAAGTAACCAACACTATCACAAACGGAAGTCATATTTAAATTCACTTAGTGTTGTTTTTTACTTGTATCTCCCTATTGTTATGTAGGACTACAGTTGATCAGTTTCATGATGTGCATCCTTTGCAAATCGCCTTGATATAGCCTTAAATCACAAGCTTTTTAAGCGAATATGAATAGTTTAACTCGAACCCAGTACTGTTCACTTCAAACTCCATCGCGTTATCCACTTAGCTAGTGAGTTATGATAGTCACGTGCTTGTGCAGTGCGTTGAAGTGTAAATTCACATGGTTTTGTTTTTTACTTATATCTTCCCATTGTTATTTAGGACTATAATTGATCAGTCTCATGTCAGCATAAGCGCATCCTGTGCAGATTTCCTCGATATAACCTTAAGTCATATTTTATCGTATGATAAAACGTATTAGAAACTGCAATATACAGTAATCAATTAATCGATTGATTGTAATCAACACAATTCGATTAATGAGAAGTATACACTAATTGATTGTTACGAATTCAATCGATCACACTGAATAGGATATTCATTTTATGAAAATACAAATAATGATCATGTGAATGATGGTTAGTATTAATCAGAGTTGGATGGTGGTAACTAAAAATGAAATTTAGGATGCATGTTTCATTCTATTTGGAATTAATCTACACTTGTGTTAATATTCTCAATGGGACTCGAACTCAATACATTTCGTTACACCTTTACGACTTAACTAATAAATCTAAATAACCGCTACTTTATGCAGTAAGATAAATTTTATTTCATTTTTGCTGAAAATCCAAATGAACTAATGGTGATATCGAGGTTAAACGCATAAGATCTATATATACCAAAAGAGAATGATCGGTGAGACTATAATTTAAGGACGACTTTTGAGCGACACTAAAGTGACCTTGAGAGTGTCTACCTGATAACCAGGACCAAATGAGGGTTATAAAGCTGTGCGAGGAATTCTAATTATGATTTACAATTAAATATTAAGGTTAGGAAATAGATTTATGGTTTTCATCACAAACTGACATCAGATATCATGCCAATACTCTATTTATTCGAATGAATGAATGAATTTCGCGACAAAATCCAAGACCTGTTATCTCAAATCTGTTTGGTCCCTACCGTTGTTGCTACCTTGATGTGGTGGTCGGCCTTGCCTATCGTGATTAAGTAAACGGGCTATACTGACTGGAACAATCGTTCCTCAAGGTTCTACCACGTCAGAAAGGTCGATTGAAGAGCGGTAACATTAAAAGCAAAAAACCCAAGGTCCGAAGGCGAAGTCGTACTGCTGACTGTACAGAGGTGTGACAGCAGTAAGGTGTTTTCTTCAGACAATCAGCATGACAGCGATGCTGCCTTCCCACAAGGAGGGATGGGGTTAGAAAAGGTTGACCCTAAAAATGCACACTTCGCCTTATCCCACGGATATCCGTCTCCGGCGGTAAGGTCTCTACAAGTACGGAGCTAACACAAAAATTGCCTATAAAAAGGTCGTGTATGACCGACCTCAAGCAGTTTTCCCTTGAGCACTGCGGCCACGCTCCCAGGTCACTAAGACCACTTCTAATTCGATTTCCTTTTCAGGTACCTCCAGAAGAACCCTTTCACGGTGTGGGCAACCGGGAAGTGATAATCGCCCTCATACCTCTAACAGCACTCAAGAAATCTGTTTGGTTCGTCTACAAATTATAATCTTACCAAATGATCAATTACAATTCATAATATCATCAATGAGACAATTTAAACAACCAATAAAAGTGAAAGAAGAAAATGAATAAAGAATCATTATTCTCTTGTGTTTGTAAACTTAACAGTTATACCAGCTATGATAGTATTGATCAATGTTGGACGATGTAATTTTCTAATCATGAATATAACAAAACCCAATATTAAACCAACAATTCTAGAATATGAAATAAACATATAAAACAAACGTGAATTGGATACTATACATTACACCATTAATGTTCAAGTTACAAAAGTAACCTGATATGGTTTTTTAGAAAAAGATTTCAATAATGAACAACTTTTCGAAAAGATCTATTCATTCATTTATTTAAACACATAAATATTGAGACAAAGGGGCACCGAATAGATATGCATCATACAAGTCACTTGATTTGTGTTTGGGTTGTTTTACTGCTCGGGTTCTCAAATTGAAGCAGGTGGTTGACTTACGGGGGCCATATCCGGCGTTTTTGACCTAAGAGTTTGATCCACAAGGCAGTGGAGTAATATTAGGCGATGCAGTTTCATGGTTGCCGTTGGCCAACAATAGGTTTATACACAATTCATTCCTTTAGGATCCTGAAGCCCATGTGCACCATTGGTTTGGAATGAAGATTTTACAACTCCCTAAGGTGGATCCTCCATATTCACCAACCCAATTAAAGTACTGGACATTCGCTTTTCGTCCTCTTAGTTTCGTAAACAACACCTTCGCCGAGAGAAGTCAATGAGTAGGACGTCTCTGGCAGTGGTTATATGACTCTCCCCACTCTCAGCCGTATCAGGACATTTGGATGCCTTTTTACAGGAGATCCTGGACTTAGGTTACGTGCTAATGGGCACTCGTTATCATGGTGCACCTGTAATCTTGAACGAACTGATGCTCCCTGATAGATTCGATCCCGTGTCATCGACTAAGCTATCCGAGCCGCTCACTTATTTAGGTATTGATCGGTCACTTTACACATTAAATATCTAAATATGTAACGATATACTGTTGTT
Organism: Schistosoma margrebowiei; assembly: GCA_944470205.2. Taxonomy (NCBI): domain Eukaryota; kingdom Metazoa; phylum Platyhelminthes; class Trematoda; order Strigeidida; family Schistosomatidae; genus Schistosoma; species Schistosoma margrebowiei. The sequence continues at coordinate 22,687,656 of OX104029.1, read as the reverse complement.
TTGCTGATAAAATGTTTATTGAGTGTTTTAATCAAGGTTTGTATACTTTGAAATTGGATCCTATTCAACAGATTCTATAACGATAAAACTCAAGAGAATTAGATTACTGTTTTATCCGAGTGTGATAGTCTTTGTTAAAACACATTGAATAATCTAAATATTAAATGTTAGCCATAAGAGTTTATGATCTTCGACTCAATTTATGGTATGGTTATAGATGAAAATTGTTGAAGAATACTATGATACATATACGACAGTTCATTCATTTCATAATAAAGGTCAGCCCTAATGATTTTCGTCTACTAATTGCTTATAAATATAACGAAATATCATTTGGTAAGTTTTGAAATTACTCGGATTCCATGAGCAAGAACAAACCAAATTCCAGTTGTAGAAGATATTAGGAAATGATAATGGAGGTGGATAGGACATACATTACGGAAATCACCAAACTGCATCACGAGGCAAGCCCTAACTCGGGATTATGAAGGGAAACAAAAAAGAGTACGACGGAAGAACACATTACGTCTGAATATGGGGCAGGCATGAAAAGAACGGAAATCAACTTGGAAGGATCGTCCGGGTCAGAGTTGAATAGAGAGTGCTGATAGGCGGTTTATGTTTCTTCACGATGTGTAACAGCCATTAGTAAATAAATATGAAATTACTCAACATGAACCTCATATAAAAAATGGAACGAAATCCGGAAAACTACATATTATTATTGTTTATTGTTTAAATTTCAATAGCCTATTACATATTTCACATGAACAATGGATTTATGCTCATCAACTAATGCGTTGGTTTGTGTTTTATATAAATCACTTGGTATTGTTTGCTTTTATCTTCCCATCGCTGTTTAGGAATGCAATCGATCAGTCTCTTATTGGCATATATGCATCCTGTACGGATTGCTTTGAGTAACAAGCTTTATGAGCAAAGATGGATAGTGGCTAGTAGTGGAATCTAAGACGTGCGTTTCTTCCTATTTGGGACTTTTCGGCTGAATGTACTTACATCCCAGAGTTGAGTCCCTAAGTAAACACCAACTCTGAGATGCAGATGCATCCAACTGACGAGTCCTAAACAGGAAGAAATGTGCGTTCAGGATTCCACTTCTAACCACCATCTATCTTTGCTTATAATATTCTATTTTTTAGATAATCAAGCAATACATTACCTCACAATTGAATAATAATACTCACATCAATATGAAGGCTCCTTTGAATTGTAATTTTGATTCGCATTTAATAAATTCACTGTAAAATAGAATTTTATGTTATAGAACATTATTGTAATACTTGATAACTGAACACTTTTCGTACATTTTTGTCAATGTAGGTGACGTAAGTAAATCTGAAATGAAGAGAATGTTATCAAATCTCTTTAATAATAAACGTTTAAGATAAGAATATCACATTTTTGACTTAATTACTTCACTAAGCTAATATAACAAATTCCTTCGTCGATAAAGTTTTCAGACTAAATACTGACCAGTGGAGTTTAACTGGGTATGTTGTGAGATAATAACTCACTGCCCTCAAATGCTTTGGTACGGCCGAAGGTGGGGAGAGTCAATTCTCCCTCTCAAAATGCTCTCACATGGCTACGTGTATACAACCACTACCGGGGAAGTCCTACGCACTGCCTTCTCACGGCATTACTGTTGTTTACGAAACTGAGAAGACGAAAAGCGAACGTCCAGCGGTTTAACCACGTCGGTGGATACAGAGAGTCCACCTAAGGGAAAGTGGAAAACCCTGATTTAAAACCAATGGTGCACATAGGCCTCAGGATCCTGAAGGAACAAATGGTGTATGAACCTATTTTTGGTCACCTGCTACCATGAGAATGCATCTCGTGACGTTGCTCCTTTAGTGGCCCGTGGATCTAACTCCTATTTAGATCGTACGGATGTTCGCCATCGCCTATTTTCGTATATAATCGTCGATTTAAATCACGTTAGCCTATAATGGAATTAAATAAGTCAAATAACGAGAATTGATCTGTGCATACATATATTTTGTATATGGAGCGAATGAAACAGAGCAAAGCAAAATGACACGCAGGGAAGATGGCCGGGAAGTTAACTCCATTTCTAGCCAGGCGTTACGCAATATTTATAGGCAGACAAAAATAAGCTACAGACATGCAATGAGTTATGGGATATGATGTATGCACACATATACGCTCACATAAAAACAGTGAAGACTGATAAGCGAATAAATAACAAGGTCAACATATGACTCAAGCAGAATGAATAGAATGGAATGTCCGAAAACTAGAATAAGATATATTATGGGCTAAAACTAATGACCAGCACTACACTCCATTGCCTTGTGGATTAGACCTTTAGGTCGAAGGCTTTGGGTGTGGTTCCCTAGGAAAACCACTGCTTCGGTTTGGGCACCCGGGCAGTATTGCAGCCCTCACACAAATCGATTGGTTTATGTGGCGTATATCTATTTGGTGCCGTATTGTACCAATGTTTATGTGTTTAAATAATATGATAATAATAATAACTCATTGAAGACATTAGTGTATGTGTCGTTTAATTTCATGGATGAGTTGAAGTTAGACATTAACACCGTTGGATGCCGGCCAGCTCAGTGGTCTAGAGGTTAAGCGTACGCTCACGAGATCGATAGATCCTGGGTTCTAATCTCGCGAGGTGGGATCATGATTGTGCATTGCTGAGAAGTCACACGATAGGACGAAAAACGGCCATCCAGTGCTTCTAGGTTTTCCATGGTGATCTAGCTTCAATTGAGTCATGATCTCAACTATAGTTTCCACAAAAACAACCCTTCTGATTTCAAACATTAACTGACTACATGTAAACTTACACAAATACAATTTCAATGTTTTATACTTCGTTTATAAAATAGACACATAGATCGTTATGTCCATGAAATGTTTAGTTGACTTATATTCAGTGCTGAAGCCTCGTAGTCGACAACTTGTGAAGTGAACACAAAAAAAACTGATAAAAATGGATTTACTTAACCATGGAAATCAATCGAAGTGCTATATGAATACATTCATATCATTGATTTTACTCACAATTGACGATTAGTTAAAAATTATCACACATAAGGAAATTATAGGGAATTACTATTCAGGTAATCTTGTACAGAATTAACAATGAGTTATCAACATCATTTTGTTGTTCTATCCTGTTACATCATCATATTACACTGAGAAATTGAGATAGATATGAAAAGATTGAACAACAATTGGATAGAATTAGAAAGGTAACCCCAGGACAGATTCAGTTATAGAATGTTGGTCGGTAGCTTATAATCCATTGGCAGTAACAGGTGTAACCAAGTAAGTAAGTAGGTAACTAATCCCGTTATATCATAAAAACCATAGTTAAAAAAAGAAGAAACTTCCTTAATATGCTACAAAATGCTTGTTATTACAAACCTTTTGTAATGAATGACAATGTAGTTTAATATCTAGTCCATTAGTATAACTTATTTATATTTGTATACTATATAGTTCTATTCTATATGAATATGAATGATTGATAATCCAATACTGTCTTGTATACACTTTAGCCTCGTTTAGAGTTCATCAAATTGATTTCATAATAAACAACCCTTGTACTAATTAATAAATGCATGTAATGACATTATATTACATATTCTTGTACTGTACTTTATTATGTTAAATATAGTGTATTAAAGTCCATGAAATTTGTCGGTAGGTCCAAAAAGTTGATTATAAACATTGAAAAAAAAATGTTAAGAAGATTTGAAATGATGTTTAGTGAAAAAGTGATCAAAGAATTGATTTTGAAGTTACTAACTTCCTTACTTCTATTACCCCCCATGGAGGAGCATAGGTCACCCACCAGCACTCTCCATCCAACCCTGCCATGGACAATCCTTTCCAGTTGTTATTCATACTTTTCATATCTGATTCTATATCCCGACGTAATGCGTTTTTTGACCTTCCTCTTTTCCGCTTCTCGTCAGGGATTGATTCGTAATGCAGTATGACGAATTCCGTAATGAATGTCCTATCCACTTTCAACGTCTTTTCCTAATTTCGCCTTCATCTGGGGGCTGGTCTGTTCTCTCCTACAGAAGGCTGTTGCGGATGATATCTGGCCAATGGATGTTGAGTATCTTGCGTAGACAAATATTTATAAATATTTGTACCTTCTTGATGGTCGTTGTTGTAGTTCTTCAAGTTTCAGCTCCATACAGCAGAACTAACTTCGTTGATGTTCGTATTGAAGATTCTGACTTTGATATTGGTTGAAAGTTGTTTTTAGTCCCATATGTTCTTCAATTGTAGGAATGAGGCCTCTGCTTTTCCAATCCTTGCGTTAGAGGTATAATAGATTAATAAATATATATATTTCACATTCATAATTTACTAAACAAAAGGAATCAAAACTGACATTATGCATTGATTTAGTGTACTGCTTATTCAGTATAACATATAGTGATATATATATATATATATGTGTAGTATTCATTTGTATTGATACAGTGCGAAATTCACATTGTTTTCTATCTACCTCTGCTGTGTTTTATTATTGAATACTCGTCGGATAACAATTAATTTCATGTCAGTCAGTTAGTAACAACGTAGGATTCGTACGTATGTATGTACATCAGTTCGAGTTGCCACACCACATTAGCACAGAGATGCAGTGGTCGATTCAAATCCCGTAGTGGTACAGGTAGTAAAAGTATAAGCAGTAATCGGGAAGATTAGTGTTTAGAGATGTTACTTAAAGAGTATAATACAGTGAAATAAATTTGAGAAGAGAAAAAAAAGAGACAAGGAGGAATCAGGAGATCAGAATTTGGGAGAACACAAAGAGTGGATGCACCTGCGCCATTGCAAACCATTTTCTGCCATGTCATTCAACGTCTCTAACCATCAGTTGCTATCATCTCGCGATCCCCAACCAGGTAGTCTACACCTACCGACATGACTCAGACCACTTGTCAGTGACTTCATGGATTTGTGCCATGTTTTGGTCTGGCCGCCCCTAGCTTTCTTCCAATCTACTCCTATACCACTGAACATCGCACGTCGAGGTAGTCGGTGGTTGGGCATACGTAACACATGTCCCAACCATCTCAACTGATGAAGTTTCACTACTTCATCAATTGATTTGCCATCCTTACCTAGTACCTATTTCCTAACAACTGCATTACTTACTCGATGGACCCAGGATATACGAGCAATATTTCGAAGACACCTGTGATCAAATACTAGTAACCTACAAATATCCTCTACTCTTACCGGCCATGTTTCACTACCATAAAGTAGGAAGGAACGAACTGCTGCGCAGTAAACATGTCCTTTGGTTAGTAGACGGATTTCTCGCCTACGTCATAAATGACGCCAGTTGGCAATTAAGTTCATGTATAAAACACTGTATTTTGTTGAAGACCTTCTTCATGGTCTTAAGCAGAGAATAAACTTCTCTATCCACAATCAGTTTTTATCTTTTCTTTCTTCTTGTATCATATAAACCTTCATTGATATTGTTTCAAGTTCATTTTGGGCACTAGCAATTTTAAGTCAGATAATCACCGAGTAATAATATCTATATCCTATTGCTATTCACTCTAAAATTGAAATGAATTTTATGGGTAAGTAGTACTACTCACAAATTAAATGACATCTCTCTTCAAACTCTCCTACCTTTTATAAACCTAGATAGATGATGGTTGGCGTTGGAATCTTGGACATACACTGCGTCTTATTTAAGACTCATCAGCTAGATATACTTACATCCCAGAGTTGATGTTCACTCTGTGATTGAAACGCAATAACGTTCACTTCAAACGACATAGCGTTATCAATTACAGTCTTAAACAACTATGAGAAGATTCAAACAACCAATACAAAAATGAATTCATACTTCTATTTCTTATTTCGATCACTAATACCTTATGGAACAAATATAAAATTGATTACTTATTTGACTACTATGTATGAAAATAAATTCTGTTGTTAAATAGAAGTCTTTATCATAAACTGATATGTTAAATCTCTAAGTGTAATCGATAAACTAATCAATCAATAATATTACTGATTGCCCAATACTTTGATTTGCTTTGACCTTGATGTGATTATGATCTGTTTATTTTGCCGGTCACACAAACTTGTGTGTATATTTTGTCATTGATACTAAGTTGAATTGACTCACTTTCTGTATTCACTGATTACTGTCTTGTTGTGTCACTTTAGTTCCTCATTTTCCATTTCAATAGATTGTATTTATTGTTAATTCTATACTAACGGCGGTGTCAGTTTCTATATCAGAGAAAAATGTTTCCAAGCCAAATAACTTACTTAGTTTCGATGAACAGGAAGTTGACAGAGTAGGGATTAGTTTAAAAATTCATCTGTAAGAAGTTAAATCACACAACGTTTTAAGCAGTATTTTTATTCTTATTAGGTAACCAACACATTGACTAATAAGAAGACTAACAAGAAGTACTATAACTCTAACGAAATTCCAGAACTATTGTGGTGCGTGCTACTTATGTTGATATAAGTAGTATATGAAGTGAGTCAGGAATGTAATGTCTGGCAGCAGAAGATTGGGAAGAACAAGAAAGGAAAAACGGGAATCGAAAGAAATTAGTAAAGAAAGGTAAGAACAATGAATTTCGAGACGATTATTGAACATTTTGCCAATAAAGTATTATAGCATGGTTTTTCTATTTTACCAAGTAATGTTGGGCTAAACTCCGCCTGGAGTCACTCCGAGGGCTACTGCCGGTCCCAAGCCCGGATAAAGGAGGAGGGTTGAGCATGAGGTTAGCGCCCCCATCCCGTAGAAAACTAACTCGCTAAAAAAACGCTAAAAACGCTATGTTGTGCTAAATACAATTCGGTCATCCACACCTGTGTTCTCCTTCACTACATTTGGTGTAGCTTCCAATCAGGAGAGGGGAAGGGCGCTGTTCTGCGGACGCCGCTGCGGGCATGGGACCAAAGTGCTAGTTGGGGCAGTTCAGTGTGGAGAGGTGGCGTCGATTGGAGTGTTCTAGTAAGGTGGCGTTGGCTGTGTCAGGTGCTGTCGACGGAGAGGGAGGGTGCGGCTGCTGGGCGAACATCGGATGTAGACGGCTCAGCAGGCCGGTTGAGCACGTGTGTTAAGCGTCCTGGGTTCGGATGTTGTTGCCCCGGCAGGTCGATGAAGCTGTAGGGGTTAGCGCGCCGCATTTCGACGAAGAGCGTAGCGCAGAGTGCAGAAACGAAGAATGTGGCACGGCGAGTATGAACCACCACAAGAACGACTGCTTTAAAGGGGGGAAGGAGTGTGATGTGTTCTACTTGTATTAACATAAGTAGTATATGATATTAGTCATGAATAGAAGGTCTGGCATCAGTGAGACAAGAAGATCGAACAGTAAAGAGTCGAAACAAAATGCGATTTGTATGAAAGTGCAGGAGAAATCCAGTCTGAGTCATTTTGGGACAACTGATGGACATTTTGCAAATTAGGCATTTACTGCATGATTTTATTAACAAGTCCTGTAATTTTGTGACGAATACATTCGATTGTTTCCCATTAGTGTTCTTGTTCACTACAGTATCGGTTATATATTTATTCATGTGGTTTTTTAAGTTAGTTTGAACAAAAAAGTTGGAAAACAGCTTCAACTAAATCGTCTTCTCTCTTTCTTCGCGTATAAACCCAACATGCTATAGGTCAGTGGTGAGATAGTGTTACAAGTCTTAGGGTTGTACTAATTAACCTGTCACTGCAACACCTTAAACTAGATCGCAACATTTTACCTCACCATATTGCCCCCAAATGCCCTGGTACGGCCGAGAGTGGGGAGAGTCCGCTCTCCCTCTCGAAATGCTCTCACATGGTCACGCGTATATAGCCTCTGCCAGGGAAGTCCTACTCACTGCCTTCTCGTGGCTGGGGTGTTTTTTACGAAAATGAGAGGACGAAAAGCGAATGTCTGGCGCTTTAACCGGATTTCAAATCAATGGTGCACATGGGCTCCAGTATCTTGCGGGAACAAATGGCGTATGAACCAATTGTTGGTCACCGGCTTCCATGGGACTGCATCTCCTTACGATGCTCCACTGCCTTGTGGATCAGACCCTCAGGACGAAGGCTCCGGGTGTGGCCCCCTAAGAAAACCACCTGCTTCGGTTTGGGCACCCGGTCAGTATCAAAGCCCTCACACATATCGAATGAGATTTGTGTGGCGCATATGTATTTGGTGCCTCTTTGTACAAATATCTATGTGTTGAAATGAATAAATAAAAGAAAATAACACATTTTCAGTAACGAAGACTTAGAAAAGGTTATTTCGCCTTGTCAGTTATCTCTATATAACAGATAATAATCTCTGCAAATCACAATGATTGTAACTAGGTTCGATGATAATTAAACGTAAATAATCTAGCATAACGTACTCAGCTTTGAGTCACTGTGTTTGTATTATGGCTAGTATTACTTACTACTAACTGCTGAAACTAAAGTAAAAAAAATAAGAGATTCGAACCCACGACCTACTGAATAAAGCAACTAACAGCTCAACTTACTCGGTTAGAAATATGATAAGTCTTCTAACTGAACGCTAGATTCGGTTCCTAAACTCTTCTAGAAAACCCAAGGCTAGATCTGCACAGCGACTTGGACACCAGAGAAAAGGCGGGAAATATGAAACGAATGCTTTACTCCAAAGGTTCGTTTATGTACAGAAAATTTAGGGCTTTATAGTATTTTAGATGGCCTTGGATTTCCGGAAAAATCTGGAACGCTACTAAACACAATAGCAGTATAGGTAATCTTCCAGAAACTCGACATGTAGCTTTTCACATTCTAGATGTTTTTGGCAAAACGTCTACTGAATGCTGATTAGATATGATGGTTCTCAGTGTTTTCAGAGACTTTGTTGGCTTTTTAGAGGAGTCTTCGGGATCTCCTCAACAGAATGAATCTTTGCTATTATCAATTTTTGCTTGTAACCTATTATAGAATCACATTCAAGTGACATCTGAATTTGGGCTGTTTACAATCAGCTTCGAGTTGACCATATATACAAATCGATTTCATGGAATGATTTAACCAGTTCAGTTTATTTTATTTCAGCTTAATTTTAATTAAATATCTACTCATAAGTACAATAGATTATCTTTAATACACACTCATTCAATTCACATAATCAACATGCAAAATATACCAATCGTCTAACAGATTTACGTGAAATCATGTTATTGTACATACTTATGACAAATTGAAATACCTTCGTGATCCGCCGTCATATCTTGGAGGGTTAGGGATGCATCCTGCGCTAAAATACAGCTTTCAAAACCGGATGGTGACTAAAGTACACAGGCAAAAATAATACATTTGAATTGGTCCAGGGTTAGTGAACATAGACTAAAACGCCCCCATGCTCATTTCACTTTACCATCATCAATGGATACCTCCAAACAACTGTAACGAATGCTGTATGGGTATGACTGTTTAAAAATAATCTTTAGAAGGATAATAACTATATCCTGAAAATTAATATCTCTAGACAATTCCAGCAAAATGAAATTCGCATAACCGACATATTCACTTATTCCCAACTTTCTGAGAGCACGAACTTTTATATCACTTTCCAGATCACCCAATTAGATTTCAAACAAACCTTCATATTTGTCGTATTCATGTAATTCCATTTTCGGTATCAAAACTGGTTTCAGTACCTTATCAATTGTATTCGAAAAAACTGAGGAAATCGATGAGTTACTTTCTACGTTAGCACGTGAGTTCATAGAGTCCAACAACTGACACATACATCCCTACAATTATTCTCCATCACCCTACGAGTTAACCCTAGACGGAAAAATTACTTACTTATGAAAAGAGATAAAAATACAAGATCACTATTATTCCAATGACGGAAAGTAAGAATACAAAGGACTAGTCCAAATGAAGATTTCTTCACTCCAAAACACGACTCTAGCAGGAGATACATTTAATTATGTAATTATTTGTGCATTCATTTAATTATTGATTGGATAAAGGTCATATATATGAAAGATGCCCAGAATTATAACAAAATTCCAATGATGAGTATAATCTATGTTTCAATGAATATCATATTGGATAGAAATCCCACTGGAAATGACATCAATCTTATGTTAAACAAATTATTACACTGAAGACCAATACTATTCTGAGCAGTTATCATACTGAATTAAGAAAAGAAGTATTATTCAGAGAATTAGAAGAGAAACGTGATCTCGTATTCTTATTCAATTTAGTCAGAATGATCTTAACATGAAGAATGAAGTAATCCATTTTGAGCATCAAAAAAGTTTACCCTCTAACACACTATCTATGTTAATTTCGCTACTTGATCGACGCTGAATACGGCTTACGACTAAGACACTCAGACGTTGGAACTTCACTGTCGTAAATCAGAAGACAGAAGAAAAACTAGAGGTGTTCATTTGATAAGAATCGAAATGTACAGAAAATCACGGGTGTTTATAGATATTATCATTTGTTAAATCAACATTATAATTAGACCAATCTGCAAAGAGACATATTATGCTACTGCCCAATCGTGGCATGTCACGTTGATATTCTAGAAAGCTCCATCATGTTCTGATTGGATGGAAACTCTTCGGTTGCATTAAGGCCTCTGGAAGTTCCGTTGTAGTTCTCAGAAGCCGACTCATCAGTCTACTTAACAGCTGCCTTACTACTTTAAATCATATGCTACTAATCATAAGAAGAATATAGTTTAAATAAATATGCGAATTTATTCATTGATAATTGTAGTGAAACATGTATTGATACTTTGCATGAAACACTCATGAATATATGAAAATGTCATTATTTGCAGTCATCCAATTCTACTACTGATATACAAGTTTCTTTTATACATGCCCCAAACCAGCTACTTAAATGAAAAAGCCAAAAGTGAATAGGAGGGATTTTATTGGTTTAATGGAATGAAGAACACATATGTGGAAAACTCGTCGATATAAAGAACAAACAGATTACTGATTATTAATAAGTAATATAAGGTAATATACAAAATGAACTGGTTTAGAAGAGAATAATGTAGAAGACAAAGATTTGAAAAAAGGAAAGAGTATGATTATACCTACACTACTGTAAACAATTCTGAACCATATCAACTAATAAATCGAGTTTTAACTACTATTTTCTGAAATGCTGCAACGTATTAGTTCAACCTCCCTTAGTCTTCCTCCCGGTATATTCTCTACACTAAACAGTATTGAGGTTAGTGGTGAGTGTTCTAACGTAATAGGCAACTGTAGACCATCTTAGTTAATGAAAGTTTACAACCTTTACCTAATACCTTACACACAATGTACCTACCATACATGAGCAATGGTTCGAATACATCTCTTGTTAAACAATACATAACCCTATGAAAGTAAGGTTCACATTTTAAAGCAATAAAGTGAAACAAAGTAAATTGTATACACGTCAATCGATAAGTAGATAGATAATCTTGAATAGGTTACCAATATCAAAATTCGATAGAACTCAAATGAGCTTTACAAATCCCTGTCTAAACTTTATCCAACTTTTGAATATTGCATAATCTTCAGAAAAGATAACAATTTTTGAGAAGAAAAAAAGGTATAAAGGAGTAGATATGGAATAGAAAAAATTATTACATACACACACACATACATACATACATACATACATACACACAAATAAATTTACAATTCTGGATGTAATTTCTTAAATAATTCATCAGGATCTTCACTGCATGCAGCTGGTGTAATCAATTGCATAACATATTCACATCGAGATGGTTCACTCACTGAAGTCAAATGATTTGAATCACCACAATGGACAAATACCTAAAATTTCATTTTCAAAAAATGAATATTGTTTACACATGAATGTATATTAACAAGTTTAAACGATAATAAAGTAATCCTTTTTTTAATTAGGATTTTGTACATTCAAATCATTCATAATACTATTGTCATGTTTTATTTAGTTGGAGACAGTAAGCAAGATTCATGTCATTGAAACATGCTTGGGATCTTGTAGGAAGATTCAAATCTATGTAAATTGGTTTCACAGTCTAAAATATTACCAGTGAACTGTCCAAATTGTAACTGAACTCCTGTTATCATATCTTCGAGCGACAAATTAGTCAACTAGAATACAACAAGTTAGTTACTAATCTCAATGATAAAATTATGATTCAACTTAGGATCAGTCAGCTACAACGTAGGACCAGGCACATATGTGCATCGGTCCAGGTTGCCATACCGCATCAACACAACAAGATGAACATCAGATTCATAACAGTGGTTAGGTAAAAGGTGGTAATATATAAGAGAAAGATTGCATATAGAGATATAGTACAAGAAGAAAGAATTGGTTAGTAGAAAGAAAGATATGAAGCGATTTTAATCTCATAGTTTAAGGAAAGACAGGGAGTGTATACACCGCCTACGCCATTGTGATCGATTCTGAGCCATGTCACCAAGAGTCTCCAACCATTGGTTACGATAGTCACGCGGACCCCAACCAAGTAGTCTGCATCTACCAACATGGCTCAGACTAGAAGTTAGTGACTTCAAGCACTGATGCCACGTTTTGGTTTGGCCGCCCCTAACTTTCTTCCAACCATTTCCAATACCGGACAGCATTGCACGTCGTGGTAATCGGTGTTCAGGCATACGTAACACGTGGCCCAACCATTTCAGTCAATGAAGATTCATAACCTCATCAACTGATTTACCATCCTTTCCTAATACCCTGCGTCTAACCTCACTATTACTTACCCAGTTATCCCAGCAGACGCCAGCAATATTTCTAAGGCATCTGTAATCAAATACTAATAGCTTACGAGTGTCTTCTACTCTTAATGACCATGTTTCGCTGCCGTAAATTAAAACAGAACGGACTGCCGCGCAGTATACTCGTCCTTAGGATATTTGATTCTTTTTTTGAATTCGTCTAAAGTAAGATGAAACTGTACACAGAACTTTCACTTTCATCTTTGAACATGTAAATCATTCTAAATACAATGAGAACACTATTAGGCAATAATAGTATGTTAGTTTTTACAGAACTCATAGAAAAGTCAATAAACTAAATTGCCTGTCAGTCTAAATGTTTGAATACAAAAAACAGATTTCACAGAAGAAACATTCATCTTTATTGTTTATTTTAGATTATTATTGTAATATGTACGCAGAGGTACATTTCACGTTGAACACTAAAATCTATTTTTGATTGTGGTTCAACAAGTGAAAATTTCGTCACATCAATCATTCAAACACCCCTCCCTTCATAACAATTGATACCTTTTCTAGTTGCATTGAGCAATTCATTCAACATTAATACACAGATCAGAAATGGGTTTTTATTTATTTATTTATTTATCCATTTGAACACATAGATACTGGTACAAGGGGGAACCAGATGATACATATGCGCCACGCAAATCTCATTTGATTTATGTATCGATTGTCAATTAGCTAAATTAATTATACACCATTCAACTCATATGAAGTTTCAAATCCATAGAAGCATAATGATGTATAGGCGAGAATGATAATGAGTAGTTGTTTGCTTAGTCGAACATATAGATAATCTGATAGGTGTTAAATGAGTTATATATTCTTCTATTCTTATTACTGATTGTTTATTATTGTTGGATTGTGTCGGGTTATTTGGTGTGGAAATATATATTTACGTTCTCAACTGTATTAAGTTAGTAAAATTTGTGTTATGAGTATTATGTAACCACAAAACTAGTCATTGATTTTCATTTCATTTCACTAGAAATGTGAACAAGTCAGTCGATCAGCCATAAGCAATATAGAACTTAGATATATATGGTCTAAGGTAGCATACAATATCAGCATGGCTCAGTTGACCTTTTACAACTTGCATCGCGTCCGCCTTTCAGTTAACAATCCTGAGGTTATGCATCGAGACAGAGATGGCAAATTAGTTAATAAAGCAGTGAATCTTCATTAACTGAGGTTGTTGAGACGCTCAATCACCAGCTGCTAAGACAAGTTATATCGTTTGGTGTAGGAAGTAGGTTGGTAGAAAGCTAAGGGTGGTCAAACCAAAAAGTAGCATTAGACATTAACAATTAAACTGACCTATGTAAATAGGTAAAAAATATCAGGTTAGGGTCTGTGCAATAACCGTAGCAAATGAATGGAGTGAAGTGACTGTGAATCGTTCGCAATGACACAAACGCATTTTCTACTTATCCTTCCTTGGTTCTTGAATCCCAAAATCTTCTTATACCGTTTATTCCTTCTTTTATACTAACGATATTCTACTACCATTACCAATACTAAAACTGCCTTTATTACAATGGGATTGGTTTTGATAATTTTATTTCGGTGTCTTACTGCCTTCTCATGCCACCAAATACTAATACTGAACCAGTCTTTCAAAAACCACATACACCATACAAACTGGCCTCCTTTAACGTTCCTTTACTAATGCAGATCGAATAACAGAGAGATTCGGATATGCCTTTAGAAAGTTTCAACATCGATGTCTGTTATATGTTCGAAACGTGTGTTCGAAAGTCTAGTGAACTACTACATATTCGCTTCTCATCTGTCGATTCGAAAAATTAGTTTCATATGCATTTATTCCAGGACCCTGTGATATCTTCGTCTGGTTTTGTCAGCGTTCATACCACACTGAGCACCAGAGATGAAACAACACAAATCGATCGGATCCCCATCAACAGTCATTTACGTGCTGTAGGTAATGGTGGTGTGGATCCGTTGTCTGGCGAAAGACTTGTCGACCTTGAGTTTACGGATGATATTGTCTTACTGTGTGATGATACCCAAGTCACACAAGAACAAATCCGTGAAATAAAAAGTACAAGATAACTTTAAAACTCTAGATGTACGGGAAAACAAAGTGTTGATGTATCTGGGCTACTGAAACGATTTTGAACTATGTTAACCAGGCTCTAACTACTGGATAAGATAATCGTGCGAACTTCAACCATGTACTTTGGACTCACCAACACAGTTCAGTCAAGCTATCAATGACTTCATTGACTGATGTAAAGTTCGATCTGTTCACCACTATTTTTTGTTCAACCTACTCCTATACTAGCTATCAGCTCTCATCGAAGTCGGTGGTGTTTGGGCATGAGTAATCCATGTTCTAACCACCTCAATTGTCACAAATGTATTACCGATTTAAAGGTCAAATAATTTATTAATTACTCGAAGAAAATCCTTTCCTGATTAACATAAAATACTAGTATTTGAAATATCATGTTCTGCCAGTATACAACTGACATTCGCGAA
The DNA here is from genome assembly GCA_944470205.2 of Schistosoma margrebowiei. NCBI lineage: Eukaryota > Metazoa > Platyhelminthes > Trematoda > Strigeidida > Schistosomatidae > Schistosoma > Schistosoma margrebowiei. The sequence continues at coordinate 22,672,341 of OX104029.1, read as the reverse complement.
ACGAACATTACCCTATCTTTCTTCTTTCAATGGATCCTTTAGTACATCACGTTGTCTCTAAGCTTTCAAATGGTCAATCTACAGACTATACATTCAGACGAGTTTATTTCTTTTTGTTGAAGTGAAGATAGCAATTTTCCGATTACCGTATACAGTAGAATCCTATAAGGTGCTGTTGTCTGTTTATCGTCAGCTGGTACTGGGCTCATACAATTTAAAGATATGTTCTTATTTAGAAAATTGAAAACCTATTTAAGCTATATTTCAGATGTAAATGTTATTGGTATGAATAAACTTGCCCAAACCGAAGAAAGTGAAGAGGGATTCGAACAAGCAGCTTAATACTTGTCCCCACAGTTATAGAGCTACACAAATTATACAGAAATAATTTGGCGTATAGAGGAAGATGACTGCATCATCGAAATAAATCCATGGATAAGGATTGCGAATACAAAACAATTCCATTCACAAACAGAAATTAAGATATCGTAAGCAGAGACATAGTGATTAACAGTGGAGTCTAGGAAGCGCGTTTCGTCCTACTTGAGACTCGTCAGCTGTATGAACCTGGAGTGAGTTGATCTTCACACTTGGGCTCGAACCCAGTACCGTTCGCATCAGACGCCATCACGTTATGCACTTAGCTACTGAATCCAGCTAAATACTGATTAATTGCAGTCCTAAATATAAACGGGAAGATTTAGGAAACCAATACAAAAGTAAATTAGAAATTAAATCATTTCGAAAACATACCTTGGTAGTTCTTGTTGGTCCATTCCAACACTGTTGACCGTTTTCGTAATACATAACTTTATAAGACTTTTCATACTCATCAGATTCTAACCAACGACCCCATCGACCTATACATGTTCCTGGATCAGAATTCGATGAACCAATTGATTTTTGATGAACTGATTTAAAAGGACAAAGGCTGTATGTGTATTCTCGATCGTTCAACTCTAAACAACCATCTGGTAATTCAGTAAGCATACGAAAACCTTCTTCTGGTCCATAATCGATAGGAATAGGCGTTGGTATACTGTAAAAAGTATAAAAGAAAGTAAACAATGTATATATTTATGGACAGGGAGTAAAACTCGAATCAAACAGACACATTCGATTAATAAAACAAAATGCATAACTTTCCGTTTACGTTATTTTTGAGGCAGTAAAAATTCCCTATGGTTTACTGAGAGAATAACTTTCATGAGGTAGCGACTGACAACAATAAACAAACATGCGTAACCCATGCCATGCGGAAGGAGAAACATTAGCCTTCAGTAGTCACACTTCGGTAAATCTGTTTGTATGTTTCCAGTGAGTATTTATCAAATGGTTATCTTATAGTAAATTTATATGAGACTAACTGTAAGCTACCTTTTAATTCATTAATCATCTGACGTTTATAAATAACAGTTCCTTAATTACAGATATATCAGGAGATATCGTCCCATGGTAGCTGGTGACCAACGATTGGTTCATACACCATTTGTTACCTCAGGATACAGGAGTCCATGTGCACTATTGGTTATAAATCAGGGTTTTCAGAATGCCCTGGGTTGACGTTCCGTATCCACCAACGCGGGTAAAGCACCGGACATTCGCTTTTCGTCCTTCAGCTTTCGTAAACAGCAGTAATAACTCGAGAAGGCAGTGAGTAGGACCGACCGAAGCTGCTATCCCGACCGAAGCTGCTACCTTGACGTGGTGGTCGGGCTTGCCTATCGTGATGACCCATCCGAGCTATATTGGCTGGAACATATGTTCCTGTAGGTTCTACCATGCCAGGCAGGTCGATTGGTGAACGGTAAGACTAAAAGCAGCAACTCAAAGTCTGAGGGCGAAGTCGTACTGCTGACTGTACAGAGGTGTGACAGCAGTAAGGTGTTTCCTTCGGACAATCAGCATGACAGCGATGCTGCCTTCCCACAAGGAGGGGTGGGGTTAGAAAAGGTCGACCCTAAAAATGTCACACCTCACCTTACCTCACGGATTTCCGTCTCCGGCGGTAAGGCCATCTGAAGAACGGAGCTAACACGTCAAAAACCTTCTACAAAAAGGCCGTGCGCGACCGGCCTCAAGCAGTTGTCCCTTGGGCTCTGCGGTCACGCTCCCAGGTCGTTAAGACCAACACTAATCCAATTTCCTTTTCAGGTTCCTCAAGAAATACCCTTCCACGGTGTGGGCAGCCGGGAAGTGACATCAGCCCTCATACCCGTAACAGCACGCGAGACCAAGTTGGTCACATTCAAATCCTTCCTACACCTAATACCTCTCTTATTTCCATAACTAACCCTCCTCACGTCTCTTTATCACCTCGCACCGCTAGGGCAAACGATTCGAGTACGTGGAACGCTATTCCTGGTCTCCTGAAACCACGCACTAAACTACACGTAGGAGCTTTTAACGTACGAACACTGTGCCAAATAGGACAGCAGGCTTCCTTAGCTAGGACTTTAGAATCTTACGCCATCGATGTGTGTTGCGTCTCCGAAACGCGCATACAGGATCCAAGTAGCATCATTCATTTAACATCACCATGCCAAAATAAAGAACCGACTCGATTTACGCTTCGTGTATCTGGAAGCCCTGATTCTGCTTCCCGTGGCCTCGCCGGCGTAGGTATAGCATTGAGTCCTAGGGCAGAACTAGCTCTCTTAGAGTGGATCCCAGTAGACAGTCGTTTGTGCGCTGTCCGACTGAACGGAACAGTAAGAATCCGGAAAGATAGGGACACTCGTCGTTGCCTCTTCGTCGTCTCTGCCTATTCTCCCACTGACTGCAGCTCAGATGATGTAAAAGATGAGTTTTACAGAAAGCTTTCGGACCTTCTCGGAAAAGCTAAGCGCTCGGACGTAGTAATAGTGGCCGGAGACTTTAATGCTCAAGTAGGTAAACTGAGCGATAGGGAAAGACACCTAGGTGGATCTTATGGTGTCGTGGCTCAAAGAACAGATAACGGCGACCGTCTGTTGCAGCTATGCTCAGATAACCGCCTGTTCCTTGCAAATACTAACTTTAAGCATAAGGAAAAACATCTTTTAACATGGCGACCCCCTAATTCGTCCCAACGTTGGACCCAAATAGATCACATCGCTATCAGCCACCGATGGAGGGGCTCGATAGAAGACTGTCGCTCATTCTGGAGCACATGCCTAGATTCAGATCATGCTCTAGTACGAGCGCGTATTTGCTTGCGTCTTGCTGGACGTAGGAAAAACGCTGCAAGGAAACCTCTTAGGGGCCTACTTAATGATAGTCAAGCTAAGAGTATATTTCAGGAACAACTAGGAAAACAGTTAGGCAGCCATGTATGTGATGCCCACCCCGAGGCAGCATGGAATGATATCCGAAAAGCTGTGGAAACAGCAGTGATATCTGTTAGTAAGGTAAACCACAAGGTTAGGGAGCAACACTGGATCTCAGCAGCATCTATCGCACTGATAGATGCTCGGAAACTCATTCCACCTGGCTCTGAACATAGTGAAGAGCGGAGTCAACTTAAGCGCAAACTGACAAGAAGTCTACGCAATGATCGCGAACAGTGGTGGGTAGCGAAAGCAAGAGAGATGGAAAAGGCAACGGCAATAGGTAATAGCAGACAATTGTTCAGACTCGTTAAGGAAACCGGAATTAGGAACCCGACTGTTAGCGAAACAATCGCAGAGAAAGATGGACATATTATTCATTCTCAATCCAGGAGATTGGATCGATGGGCAGAACACTTTAGGGATCAGTTCAACTGGCCTTCAGCCACACTTCGGTTTCCCACGATCTCCAGTCAACCTGAATGGCAAGTTAATGTAAGTCCTCCGTCTCTTTATGAAGTTGAAAAAGCCATAGGAAATTTGAAACGAGGGAGAGCAGCAGGCCCTGACAGGTTTACTCCTGAGATTTTTAAGGATGGTGGTCCAGTATTAGCAATGAGATTAACCGAGGTCTTAGGTAGAATTTGGGAACTGGACGTAATCCCATCTGACTGGTCTCAATCACTGATTGTACCAGTTTATAAGAAAGGACAAAAGTCCTCTTGTGACAATCACAGAGGAATCAGTTTGACTAATATAGTGTCTAAAATATTAGCTTCAATAATACTTCGACGCCTAATCAAAGCTCGTGAAGAGCAAACTAGAGAAAACCAGGCCGGTTTTCGATCTGGACGTGGTTGTATAGATCAGATATTCACACTACGTCAGGTTCTAGAACACAGACACACATTCAGACGCCCCACAATGGTAGTATTTCTCGATCTTAAGGCGGCATTCGACTCTGTTGACCGTGAGGTTCTATGGCAGTGTTTGTCACTGAAAGGAGTACCAAAGAAGTACATTAACCTTATAAAGGCTCTCTACTCGAACACATCTGGTAGAGTGAGAGCTTATGGCGAACTGTCATCAGAATTGATTACCTCAAGTGGTGTTCGTCAGGGCTGTCCACTCTCTCCATTCTTGTTCAACTTTGTGGTCGACGTACTTTTAGAGATAACACTCTCCTCATCTAAATTTCCAGGGGTTGAACTTCTACCGGGAGGTTCACTTGTTGACTTAGAATATGCAGATGACATAGTTTTATTTGGTGAAGACGCTGACAAAATGCAGAGTCTTCTGATCACTCTAAGCAACAATGCAAGCATGTTCGGGATGCGATTCTCTCCCTCGAAATGCAAAATGTTGCTTCAGGATTGGGTTACATCGACACCCGAACTAGTGATAGGGAGTGAAGTAGTTGAGTGTGTCGACCGCTTCACTTATCTTGGAAGTCTCATCAGCCCTTGTGGTCTGGTGTGTGACGAAATCTTAGCACGGATACAGAAGGCTCGACTAGCTTTTGCCAACTTGCGTCATTTATGGCGTAGGCGAGATATCCGTCTACCAACCAAAGGACGTGTTTACTGCGCAGCAGTTCGTTCCGTCCTACTTTATGGCTGTGAAACATGGCCGGTAAGAGTAGAGGATATTCGTAGGTTACTAGTATTTGATCATAGGTGTCTTCGAAGTATTGCTCGTATATCCTGGGACCACCGAGTAAGTAACGCAGCTGTTAGGAAACGGGTACTAGGTAAGGATGCCAAATCAATTGATGAAGTGGTGAAACTTCATCAGTTGAGATGGCTGGGACACGTGTTACGTATGCCCAACCACCGACTACCTCGACGTGCTATATTCAGTGGTATAGGAGTAGGTTGGAAGAAAGCTAGGGGCGGCCAGACCAAAACATGGCACAAATCCATGAAGTCACTGACAAGTGGACTGAGTCATGTTGTTAGGTGTAGACTACCTGGTTGGGGACCGCGAGATGATAGCAACCGATGGTTAGAGACCCTGAATGACATGGCTCAAAATCGATTGCAATGGCGCAGGTGCATCCACTCTCTATGTTCTCCCAAATTCTAATTATCTGAATTCTTCATGCCCCTTTTTTTCCTCTTTCCAAATTTATTGCACTGGATTATACTCGTTAAATAACATCTCCAAACCCTAATCCTCCCGATTACTGCTTATACTCTTGCTACCTCTACCACTACGGGATTTGAATCGACCACTGCATCTCTGTGTGCTAATGTGGTATGGCAACTCGAACTGATGTACGTACGTACGAAGTTCTACGTTGTTGTTTCTACTACTACTACTGAGTAGGACTTCTCTGGCAGTGGCTGTATACGCGTGTCCATGTGAGAGGATTTTGAGAGGGAGAGCTGACTCTTCCCACTCTTGGCCGTACCAGGGCATTCGGGGGTACATAAGGATTTTTAAATCCAACTAATCACATGACGGATACAGAAACGTTGACAAAAATACGATTTTTCTAAAAGAAAAACAATGGACTCTAGAGATAATCGATTTAAATTTGTACTTGGCGAGTTACATAGTTCAACTGGTGATTATGTCAAAATTTTCATGAAACTATTGGATCTTGTATACAATCAAAAGTTCGTCTGTTCCGATGATTCTGCTCAATTTGAAGATAACAGAAAAATTTGTATGTGTAATTAGTCATTTATTTACGTGATATTCTAGCACAAAACTTTATAACTGAAAAGAAAGTTTAATTTTCCAGCCCATTTAGTAAAGGAGTAAGCTGGTTTACAACTAGATGATTCTACAATGGACTTCATTTTTATTGTCAACTGTGTTGAAAAACCATTGGGCCAATAGAGGCAATTTCAGATAGTCTAACTGATAAAATTGCATAAAATAGTGAATAATTCTAAGAAGATTAAGTCATAATTTTGAAGTAATACAAGACTATTTCATTGGTATATAATTATTTTGTAGAAATGAATACATAAGAGAAGTTTCCTCTGTTTAGATCCTAGCAGGAACAAATTAAGAATGTTTGTGCAAGATCATCAATCGAATAAAGTTAGATATTAATATCGTAGGATGCCAGCTCAGTGGTCTAGAGGTGTTAAGTGCTCCCAAGAGAAACCGAAGGTCCTGGGTTCGAGTCCCACGTGAGGGATCGTGGATGCGCACTACTAAGAAGTTTCATACTAGAAAGAATCGTCCATCCAGTACTTCTAGTTTATCAATCGTGGCCCAACTTAGACCGACCCATGAATTTAACCGTTAAAATGACTACAATTTTTACAAACCCCCATTCTGAAAATAAGAATTTATAATCGAATAATGTTTTAGAACTATAAAGATAAAAGCGAATATGTCAGCTGATGAAATGAATTATAAGAGACTATTTAATAAGATGAGGTAAGAACTTGCGAAGTTAATTTTTTACGACTTAATTTTTATATATTGATAGCACTTTTATTAAGTACTCTGGGTTTTTCTACTTAATTATTACCCTAGTTCTAAGCTTCTGTTTAAACTGTAATTTGTTGCTATAGCATTTTCCACCCACATTGACTGCTTAAGGCCATCAACGCGTATTGGTTGGTTTTAGGACATAACAGAAAGCAACCAATAGAAAACGCTTGACGGGCGTTTCATGCCAGTTAGAACTCGTCGCTAAGATGCGCCCTAGGTGAAAATCGAGTCCATACTACAATTTGAAGTGTTAATACTAAGTTATTTGGGCAGTGACTAATCTCATATGGGAGAGACATAAATACAAATTTACCAATAATACGAAGTTAATTTTATGTTAGTTTAATCCTGACTGCTATCTATTGAATTCTATTAATCAAATTACAAGTTTCTCGCTTGTCTAGGTAACTTGAAAATGCGTAACTTATTTGTTAACCTTGGTGGATTCTTTATTTAAACACATAAACATTGGTACAAGGAGGCACCAAACAGATATGCGCCACACAAATCATTCAATTTATATGAGAACTACAATACTGCCCGGATGCCCAAACCGAAGCAGGTGGTTTACTTATGAGGCTATACCCGAAGCCTTTGACCTAAAGGTCTAATCCACAAAGTAGTGGAGCAACGTCACGAGATGCAGTCTCATGGTAGCAGGTGACCAACAATAGGTTCATACGCCATTTGTTCCTTCAGGATCGTGAAGCCCATGTGCACCATTGGTTTTAAATCAGAGTTTTCCAACTCCCCCAGGTAAACTCTCCGCATCCACCAACGCGAGTAAAACGCCACATAACCATGTGAGAGGATTTCGAGATGGAGCGATGACCCTCCCCACCCTCAACCGTACCAGGGCATTTGAGGGCGAAGCCGTGGTGCCCGATGGGGGATCGTGATTGGAGATAATCCCCAGGTGATATGCATAACTTGGATGTTTTTTATCAAGGAAAAAAACATAACAATTTCCTTCCTTATTTTAATGATTTAGTTAATTGTAACACTCTATATATATGGTCATTTTTAGTATATGATCATATTGAAATGGTGGAGATTTGTAGCTCAGGTGTATGATTTTAATGGAGTTTTGTTCTCTGAGCTGGATGGTTTGGTCGTGGAGCTTTCATCGTTCTTCTGAACGACATCATCAGCCCAACAAGAACCAATCAACATCGATATGTACAGAACAAGCTGTGAAACACATATGGAGAAATTCTAACACTTCTATTTGAAGTTTGTGCTGATTATATCGTTCAGAAGAACGATGAAAGCTCTATGACCAAACCATTCAGGCTCAGAGAACAAAACTCCATCATGATCATATTGAAGTAATTCTATCTAGAAACTAGTATATATCATGCACCATTATTATGCTACGAAGGTTTAGATCTTATATGATGTTGTAAATGAAATTAAGATCTTGAATATAACCTAATTAAAAGAGATTTAATTTGGTTTAAATTAAATAATTAATTAGAAAGTATTAATAAAGGTAATGATGGTTGATTATGAGTTACTATGAAACTAATAAGTATTTCATTTTATTAATTCTGTATTTCAAAATGAATTCTGATGTCTTTAATATAGGTAGATAATCATTACATTGATTTAAATGAACACCTTTATAATTAGAGGTTTAAAGAATACTGATATAAAGTAAGAATATATTATAAACCTGAAAAGTATAATAAAGATAATAATTAGAAGATTCAACTGTGTGAAATATGATCAGTCAGTCAGTTGTTGTCATCAACGTTGAGCTTGGAAAAGATGTAAGTTGATCCAAGTTGCCTAGTCACATTAACATAACAACAATATAATAAGTACAAGTGAGAATGAGGTGAAAATAATGGTGACTGTTGGGTCGGTGTCCTATGGTGTTAATGGGTAGATATCAAGTGTTTGCACGAGAGATTGTAAGTTGAGTATTCAATTACCGGATGCGAGGTCATGGATGAGCACTCCTCGAGAGTTCCATACTAGGATGAAACGGTTGTTCAGTGATCTCAGTTTTTCAATTATGATATAAGATTAGTTTATGATTTAAATAATTATATGTAAGCACTCTACAGTATTCTTTTGTCAGCCTAATCATTTTACACGTATTCAAAAATATGCATCGGTCTATTAAGTTTAATTGCATTCTATTGTCACGCTTCCAGGTCACTAAGACCACTTCTAATCCGATTTCCTTTTCAGATACCTCCAGAAGAACCCTTCCATGGTGTGGGAAACCGGGAAGTGATAACCGCCCTCATACCTCTAACAGCACTCAAGACCACTGGATTCATAATCAACCTCCCTCTTCAATTCCTATTATTCCTTCTACATCAACTTCAAACTCGAAACTTCTTTTTTCGGCTTCCCCCTCAAGTGTCACCATAGCCAACGATTCTAGTGCTCAAAACACTGTCCCAGGTCTACTGAAACCTCGATCCACACTACACATTGGAGCCTTCAATTTACGCACCCTATGTCAAATCGGTCAGCAGGCTTCCTTGGCTAAAACCCTAAAATCTCGTACCATTGATGTATGCTGTGTCTCCGAAACACGCATACAGGATCCCAGTGTGGTCATTCGCTTGACTTCACCTCGGCAAAACGGAGAGCCGACGAGATACACCCTTCGTGTATCTGGTGACCCGATGGCCAGTTCTCGTGGACTGGCAGGAGTAGGGATAGCACTAAGCATGAGGGCTGAACAAACACTGTTAGAGTGGATCCCCTTCAACAGTCGTCTATGTGCTGTCCGGCTAAACGGCTTCGCAAGAATTCGGAAGGATAGGGACACACGTCGTTGCCTTTTTGTCGTTTCTGCCTACGCTCCCACCGACTGCAGCTCAGATTAAATGAAAGATGAATTTTACAGAAAGCTATCTGAACTTCTTAGAAAGCTAAACGTTCAGACATAGTACTCGTAACAGGTGACTTCAATGCCCAGATAGGTAGTCTAAACCAAACAGAAAGGCATTTAGGTGGGTATTTTAGTATACCGGCACAACGAACAGATAATGGTGATCGTCTGCTGCAACTAAGCTCAGACAATCGTTTATTTTTAGCAAACACAAATTTTAAGCATAAGGAAAGACATCGTCTAACATGGCGACCCCCTACATTAAACCAACGATGGACTCAAATAGACCATATTGCCATCAGTCATCGTTGGAGAGGGTCGGTAGAAGATTGTCGCTCATTCTGGAGTACCTGCTTGGACTCCGACCATGCCCTAATACGGGTATGCATCTGATTGCGCCTCACTGGACGCAAAAACGCCACATTAAAAGTCAGTCAGTCAGCTACAACGTAGGACCAGGCACATATGTGCATCGGTCCAGGTTGCCACATTAAAAAGACCCATTAGAACTGAGTTGAGTAACGAGAAAACCAAAAGTAAGTTCCAGGAACAACTGAGGTCACACTTAGGTAGTTCTGAAAACGAGGCTGACCCAGATGTTGCTTGGAAAGATATACAAACAGCTGTGACTCCTCTAAGAAAACTGTCTGCTTCGGTTCGAGCATCCGGGCAGTGTTGCAGTGTATGTCTGTTTGGTGCCTTCTTGTACCAATGTTTACGTTTTTCAATAAATAATCAAGTTTGTCAAATTAAACACATAATGAAATGTTAAAATACAATAAAATGATCATTATAGTGTGAAAAAGTGATAAAAAGATTGAAATAATAGATGATTATGCAAAACAAAATGATGTCATAGACAAGAATTAAGTCTAACAATTGAGTCATAATTAATTGGATAGTGAGTGACCTAAATATTGGTTTCTATCAGTCACTTAAAAATCATTTTATTGCATACAAAACCAATTATTCTGGTGAATGAATTTACTCTTTGATTTTGAATTATTCGAGGGTTCATATCAAGAGTTTACAGTCTAGTGAGTAGCCATCCATTATGCTATTTCGTGTCAATCTATCCGCGTATTCTTTTCATTTATGTTTACAATCAAAAATTTCGTCTCAAACGTACATTATATTACTGATTTGATTATTCTATATGTATTTAAAATTACAAAACATAATCTTAAACTATATTCTGTCGATAAATGACAGACCAATATATTTTCAAGTATCAAATACGATGAACAATAGAGAATAATTCATACATATTGTTCGATACAGTGAAATAGTGGAATTTCAGGACTTATTGTGGATATCATAGTGATTTCAATAGTTGAGTTCAATTGAAGCTAGACCACCATGGAAAACCTGAAAGCACTGGACGGTTGTTTTGTCCTATTGTGGGACTCCTCAACAGTGCGCATCCACGATCCCGCCTCGCGAGATTTTGTTTACTATAAACATTAAGTGATCTGGTATTTCACATATTTTCAATATATAAACAAAATCATACAAAAAAAAGAATGATTTATGAGAAACCTACTCTTTAATAACAGGTTTTTCATCAGGTGATGGGGTTTCTGGGATTTCTTGAGAGAGAAAAATATACAAACAGGGAAAGATTTAAAGTCAGACAAAAAACATAGTCGCATAAATACTAATTACAGAAACTGTTACTAATTGGTAAAATTGTAGTGTTAAGATAATAAGCAGTCAAAATCCTTATCTGTCTACCAAACGACCAGCATACTAGCCCAGGAACATGCTCTGTTATTAATTCACGGATATGAAACAGGTGTTGAAGTTCTATAACATCCATGAGTTGCTGGTGTATTAACATAGTTATTTTCAAAGTATTGTTCATATACAATAATACCCGTGTAGGTTGCTAGGTAGATACGCAATAAGATACTGGACCGCACATCACATCTTTAGAACATTCGAAATTTTTAATTTTAAATGTCACCGAAATTATCGAGACTCCTCCCTATCAACTACAACCAAACAGTCAAGTTGAAAGACTTATTGATATATTTAAAAGAGGACTATTAAAAGCAGAGTGGAAGGAGAAGAGATAATCCAATAGTTCATAATAGCCTACACATAAGCATTCAATCCTGCAACAGCAAATCACGTTAGCCGAGTAGAGTTAATGCTTGGAAATATAGTTAAAATACCTATAGAATAGAAAAAGTCAGGTTTCACAGTTAATTTCACCTCCGTCATCTTTTATCGTGGCTTCAAATAGCATAAACTACTTATCTCTATCTCGCTAGCCCTGTGATTAGATTACTCATTATAATAACAGTTGTTGTATCGAGTCCGTTGTTGACCAATTCACCTATTGTCTTTAGAACCAATAACCAGTCTAGCCAATCATTTAACGATCGTATTTTATTGTCTACTAGTTCAAGATACAACTTTTCCCTCTAGTATGAGGGAACCAGATGGACCACATACATAGCTAACAGATAAAACTCCTGTTCTATGGTTCACTTATAACTCGAAACTCGCAGAATAACATGGAAAAAATAGCTGACGATGTGACAACATCATACATAAAAAATTACAACGTGTACATGTCAATATCAAGAGTATTCAAATATTAGCGAAATTCAAGTAAGTATAGCTCAAAGTTTTTAGACACCGATTGTAACTATATATGTTATCCACACTAAATATTAATTTTAATTCAAAATAGAGAAAAACCCTTATCAGTACATTCATCCGTACCATGATGTGATTCGTCGTCGAGTTGTTTATCAGTAACAGCAACATTTGATTCGTCATAATCCATATGATTGTCTTCACCACCAACATGATGCCCATCGTATTCACTTGCTTTTTTCTCATGAGACTCCGTATCGCTTAATGAAGATGCTTCATGTTCGATAGGTGTATTTTCATTATCATGTGTAAACGACTGTTGATTCGAATCAATTGACGATGATGACGGTTCATTCAGTGCTTGTTTCTCCTCACCAACAGATAAATGAGAATCAACATTTTCTTCATTTGTTTGAATATTTCCTTCATTGTCATTATCATTATTATCATTACTATTACTACTACTACTACTATCACTGTTGACATCATATTCCGCAAGTTTCAGTGTTTCATCATACTGTTTTTCTTCATTAAGAAGTCCTTTCGCTTTACGTTCTTTTAACTTGAAATCATAACAATATAGATCGGAAAAAAAGAAATTAAGTCTAAAATAAGGATACATAAATTACATAAACTATGCATTTTAGATGAAGTAAAAAAAAAGAATCGACGAAAAGTTGAAGTTTTTGGTCTTCCTCTCTCGTTCTTCATCGAACTTTAAACGGATACACAACATTTTATTCGTTTAAAGATCCCCTTCATATTAAAAGACTACTATTTGAACGAAGAATATTCTTTTCTATATATTCTCTTCAGGTTCTACAATTATATATCCAAATTAATAATCCGAAAAATGGCCAGATTAAGGGCAAAGTACATCGTTTAAAGCATGTGAATTTAGGATTGTGATAAACGAAAACGCAATACACAACAAGTACTGTTGACTTTTACGCAAACAAATGCACGTACACAGTAGACATTATTTAAATTAGTTAAATAATGGTAAATTATTTATCAACATGGAATTAAAAAAGCAGTGAGACAGTGATCTATAGGTTTCGGTAGCTCATACTGTGGAATGATACTTCATGAGGAACATCAAAAAGAAGCGGCATTATTAAGGAGGGCTCTACCGACCTTGGAGAGTGACTAGATAACACAAGGGACAGATGTTTGAAACTGGTTAAACAAAGCCCTTTTTGCTTGAGTTAATCCGATGTTCTTTTAGTCTTATAGATGAGGTTGAAATTAAATGAAACAAGGTATATTGTGTTATTTTTAAGGCTGATAATTTTTAAAACCTCTCTTTGTATGTTCGAAGACGGAATCGCTCATGATGACTAATCGTAGGAAGCATCTGATTCCCTTCATATCCAGTAGTCAGTAGTATACATTCGTCTTTAAATCTGAAACTCACAGCTATTGAACCTTATCATCATCAACCCAAGCATTTTGGAATCCCACTATCAAGTGATAAAGACAAACGGGCCCATCCATAGAAAATTAATATGGATAATGGCATATGAACCTATTATTGCTCACCAGCTACAATGAGATTGCATCTCCTTACGTTTCTCCATTGCCTTATGGATCATACGTCTAAGTCAAAGGCTCGAAGAGTGACTCCTCTAAAAAACTATCTGCTTCGGTTTGAGCATCCGGGCAGTAGCCCAACCCTCACACAAATCGAATGATTTGTGTGGCACATATATATTTGGTGCCTCCTTGTACCAATATTTATGTGTTTAAATAAGTAAATAAATAAAACAAAATAACTTACGTTTGTGACGTATTCTTGGAAAATTTTATGTCCTTGTTCAATTTGATTTCGTTTAATGGATTGTGCTTCACGCAAAGATGCAGCCAAAGCGCTAAGTATACACATACATACAAAAAGGATAGAAATAAGTAAACAGTGAAAAAAAAACATGTCTATATATCAATTACTTATATTAAACCTAAATGATTGCTGTTCTGTTTACATACATAATGAAAAGATAGAGAGATTAGAAAACAGGTCTATAATCTGTATATTATGGTTATATACACAAATTTCGATCATTATATATTCAATTAAACTATTAATATCATTTAGTTTATATTCCATAACAGCTTAACTTCATAATACATTGGTTTTAATCTAATTTTAACAAATAATTAATGTTTGTTTTGTTATCCAAAGAATATTCTAATCGGTTAAACTTAAAAAACGAACTGTAAAGTTAAATTCACTTGGTGTTGTTTTACCTGTTATCGTCCCATTGTTATTTAGGACTGCAACTAATCAGTTTCATATTAACATTATGCGCATCCTGTGTGGATTGCTTTGATATAGCCTTAAGTTACAAGTAAAACAACACCAAGTGAATTTAAACTTCACCTCATTGCACTAGCAGGTGGCTTATTTATTATTTATTTGAACACATAGATATAGGTACAAGGAGGTACCAAATACATATGCGTCACACAAATCTCATTCGATATGTGTGAGGGCTGTGATATTGCTCGAGTGCCCAGACCGAAGCAGGTGGTTTTCTTAAGGGGCCACACCCGGAGCCTTCGACCTGAAGGTCTGATCCACAAGGCAGTGGAGCATCGTAAGGAGATGCAGTCCCATGGTAACCGGTGACCAACTATTGGTTCACACGCCATTTGTTCCCGCAGGATACTGGAACCCATGTGCACCATTAGTTTAGAATCCGGTTAAAGCGCCGGATATTCGTTTTTCGTCCTCTGATTTCCGTAAACACCCCAGCCACGAGAACGCAGTGAGTACGACTTCCCTGGCAGAGACTGTATACACGTGACCATGTGAGGTGGCTATCAGGACTTAGTAGCTAAGTGGATAACGCGATGACGTTTGAAGCGAATGGTGCGAGGTTTGAGTCCCGGAGAGAAAATCAACTCTGGGATGCAGGTATATTCAGCTGATGAGTCCCAAATAGAATGGAACGCGCGTCAAACTGGGTTCAACTGCTAGCCACCATCCATCTTTACTTAAAAAGAACTATAAAGTTGTTTGTCTTGTAATAGCAACTAATAAGTGAACGACAACAATAAACGAAAGGTCTCCGAGTATTTCACCCAGTTTAAAACTAATATCAAGTGATATATAAGTTGAAATATAAATTAAAGCTTATTATAAAGACATTTTTAACACATCACATAAGAGATAATATAGAGAATTTATCAAAATTACTGAAAACAAAATTTCTATTACTGTCAGTGGAAAATAAATCAAATTAGAATGATCTTTCTTAAAGTCAAGATAATTCGACTTAATCAGAGAACTGAACAGAGTTAAAAATCATTGATACTAAATTTATAATGAATAAAGACAGACCAGACTCTAATCATCTACTGTATTAGAGAGAATCAATAAACCACTTTAACGTACAATGAAGGTTACATTGTGAGCAACCTAAGTGGGACAATATTAGATTTTTGAAATGGATTTATAGGTGCACAAATGCAGCATTTTGCTTTAAAACAAATCTGTCATTATTTAAATTGAAACTAAGCAGTGAATTAGTTAGGGGAGTCAACCACACAATATATTTTGAGTCTCATACTTGGAAGGTTGCCCTTTGACAAAATCCCTTCACGTATAAAAATTTATCGACTCAGACCGATTGTAGTTAGAGTGAAATTCTGAAGAATTTCACGACACAATAGTTCGGTGTGTATTTTTGTCACTAGGTGGGATATGCGACGATGACTCTAACAACAATTTCCATAACGTATGCCACAGTTATATTTATCTTCTATTTCCAGCCGCTCCAGAAAACTACCATGTTGAGAAAGATTCGCTAGGAGAAACCAAAAAAGATAGAATTTGTATCTATTACAAATCAATAATATATCAACCAGTTTCGATGATAATCAACTGAGCAGCTCACTCGTATGCAAAATAACAGTGAATTAATTACTACAACAAAACACTTTTCAATAACCACCATATCAACATTAAAAATAGCACAATAATTCAGAAAGGTCTTCCAAATTATAAAAATAGGTGAGTACTCGAAGCGTTGCAGACAAATACTAAATTCCCCTCCCCTCTATAGAAAAGTTCTGGAATTCACCCGACTATTTATCCAAACAACTACAATTGACTCGTCGTTCCTCAAACAATTAACATACATACACATACAATCCTTCATATTACAAATCTCACATTTTTTATACCAAACATTGTATATACAAATGCACACAGTGATATTCCATACAGAATCCCTTTGATCAAACATTTCACACGACGGTGACATAGTTCCTGTTTACAATTTAAACTTGTGTTCATTTGACTCAATTATTTATATATTTGTTACAAAGCAGTGACTTACAATGGTCTACCAAACATCTGACCCGGTAGACACAAATGCAGTGAGAAGTGCATATCACAATGATCACGTGATCAGACGATACAGTATGACAGAACTAACTTCATTTTCGATGTAAATAACACTTTATGAGGTTTTTGAAAATCTTGTGAAGATTTGTGTACAAAATTTTCAAATAGAGATCTCTCTGTCGAACAATTTCTCTTTGACGTGTCGATAGATATTTTTAGCTACGTTAAAAGCTATGATACTACCTTCATTTATCAAGATAGACGAGATAACTTTTATTTAGATTATCACGTGACTCAAGAAATCACAAGCGAAAGGACTCACCCACAAGTTGACGGACAATTGGTAGAACTTTCGTATTCATCACCACCATCACAACAATCTAAAAATTAGAAGTGCGTTATCTATAAATTGAGTAAACGCTATCTCGTTAAGTAAATTACACAAAACTGAATTCTAGTTTACGTAATGTGCGATCGCCAGAAAGAATTCACTGAACCGATTATGCTCGTTGATATTAGACACTAGCTAAAACATCTGGTGAGTTTTGCAATCATGCCAAGTGTGTAGATGTATCAGCTGATGATCAAAACGAAATATGACTTTGAAAGATTATTCAAATCCAAACACTAAGTCTTAGATAAATCAATAAAAATGCTAACCATTTATAGTTAGAATTGAAAATCACGTCCATATTCATTTCCCGTGTTAACCAATAATGCAAACAGTAAGTTGATGTTTTTATGTTGAATACTACAGACCAACCAGCTAGTTAGCACCTACTAATACAATCCAAACCAACGGTCAATGACTTCATGGACAGATGACGCATCTTGACTTGGTACTTTTTAGCATTTTTCAAACGCGCTACTTGACTAGACAGCACTACAAGTCATGGAAAACAGCCGCTATATTTGAGCAGCATATATTTTAATCACCAGGATCGATGAAGATTCATAGCCTTATCAACTGATTTTCTCTCTATGAAGTATGATGCATCTAATAGTCATTCATGGTCTCTATCCATCGGTTGCTATCATCTCGTGATCCCCAACCAGGTAGTCTACACCTACCTGTGGCTTCTATTCCGCCAGCCTTTTCACTACAAAATTATCAGGGATGACAAGATTCTTAAGACAAGAAAAGCACACTTTCCCAACAAATCCACTTCAAATGGGCAGGCAGGCTTGACAGGTGCCACAGACTCGACACATACGAAGTGTTTTACGTTCAAAGAGAAACTTATCAGTTTGCCAGCGTAATGACAGACCCAGGTCTTGCTCTTTAATAAGACGGTGTAGACGACAGTCAAGATTCTGGAGTCTGGAGAATATGAACAGCCACCTGTTGAGACTTGACTTTTCCATTCATTTTCTTACCCGATATCAGTCAGTCATCAACAACGAAAAACTTCGTACGTACGAAGTTCTTACCCCACATAACTTACACGCGTTAGTCCATATATAACTCCGTTCTACTCAGCATCGTATGTAGAGTCTAACAGGATGAAAAATCGACTAGTTTTAAGAAACAGATTTCTATAATATACTTTTATCAGTCTATAAGATGTGCAATAAAATTAACGAATGCCCTTGAACAGACGCCCGTAAATTCACTTAACGAAATGACATCGCAAGAACCTTAGCACCAGAAGGTCACGCAATAAAATCGCAATTCGTGTAAATAAGTATGTATAACTTACCACAAACAGAGTCGTTGACGTAAGCAGAAGGAAGGTAAACAGGTCTGTACTGCATATCACGACAGAAGAAACGACCATTAAGACACGCAGATGTGCCGGGTTCATCTGATCCATCGCGGCAATCACAGTAATCGTCGTTCACTTGCCACCATGGTATAGCTGAAGAGCCATCTAAGCAAGTAAACGACTGTCCAACTTTATAGAACGAAGATCCTGAGAAGAATTAGCCGGTGAAATATTTATCTACTCGATAGCGGAACTCCTTTAGGAAGCTCGTCCCCATGAATGTCTCCAAATATGAAAAACAACGCACAAAATAAACAAAAGAGAGTCTGCATTCTATATACGCTAAATGCCGGAGTAACGCCTCCAAACGAACTACCGCTAACGGTTTTAACAGCGAAATGTTAAATGCCGAAACCACTTGGATTCAGATGGTTCAAATGATCGTGGACGGAATATATGAAGCTTTCGTTCAACAGGCTTCCGTGTCTTGTAGCAGGTGATCACCGAAACCTACGGGCAAGGACCTAGGTATATTAACAATAAAAGAGAAATAAAAGTAGTAAATCATATTGTGATACTATCCTTAATCCTAATGAATAGATCAAGTTGTCTCTTAATAGTCTCCTAAGAAGTCTTTTGAACTAGCTCAGCCGACAGCAAATTCAAGCATTTGACAACTCTTAAGGAGTAGAAGTTGTGTCCACAGTCCGTTCTGCTATGTTGTCTCCAGTTTCTGTGTGTTACTCCTTAGCTAAACTTGAGTAGGTGTTCAACAGGATGTTCAGAACTGTTACAGGTACTGTAGGTCATTAGAGGACACCTCTAAGATGCCTATACTCTAGCGAGTGATTGGAGGCGCTCTTTATAAGGTTTGAATTTGAGTACCCCAACTGATTTCGTGGCTCGCCGTTGGATACGCTACAGAGTATCCTTATACTTTTGGAGTGAGGGAGGAAATACTATGTTTCCGTATTCTAAATTGAGACGAATAACGCCGTTGAAGATTATGTGGAATGTTCTCCCCTCAAACTGTTCAAAAATGCGCTTCAATGTTACCAGAGCATGGTTTGCTCGAAGGGCATTTTTATCATAGTTAGCGTAAGACTTCAAATCATAGGGCAACAGGAACCTAAATCTTCTTCAACTTGGGGTACTTCTAGAGAGGAGCTTCTTAAGTTGTAACTGTAGTCTGCAGCATGTCCCATATCGACTACTTTACACTTTCAAGTGTTCAAGTTTAGTCCGTCCTCACCTGTCCAAATTTGATGTCGAGTCAGATCCTCCTGAGGTGCCAGTATATCCTCTTGATTGCGTATCTTTCTCCAAAGTTTCATACCATCGGCAAAAAGTAATAAGTCAGACGTCACCTGTTGAGGAAGATCATTAATGTAGATCAAGAAGAGAAGAGGTGCTAATACTGAGCCCTGGAGGACCCCACTAGGACATTCCACAGCCTAAGATAAATCGAAATTAGGGTAAGAAAAGCCTAAACATTTGATTAGGATTTCATTAATTTTAGTGGACACATTTATCTGAAGGTGCTCGGTCACTCATCCGCACCACATCACTAGTGGGTACATCGTGCTACGTATTACCTCTAACTGTTAGCCAGCTTAGAACAAACGTCACTCGACAGACTTACAGCCTTCCAAATATATATTAGAACTCATTCATTTATGACTTCTGATTTAACTGGTTTGGCATACTTCTATTATAAAAGTGTTATGGGTAAATTTGTTGTCATACTCCGAATACTTGTAGCATCTTTAATCCTAATGAAGTGTAATCTGGAAACTTACATTGCTCACACTCTCCAAATTTAAAGCCACAAAAACTGTCCCTTATTAATATCAAAAATTTAAGGAACGATATCGGTTGTTGTTGTTGTTTTAAGAAGGGTTTAAAATCCAATAATATATGAACTCGTTAGTGATTTTGTCATAGTGAGCTCTAAACTGGATTCGAGTTGAATGTGGACAGCCAATATCCAATAACTTTGTCACGAGCACTTTGCTATGATTAGGTCCTCTCTAAATTCACAATGCGCTGTTAGGAGTAGTCCGACATGATGTATTCGACCCTCGTATCATTTGTTTCAGTGTTCTGTACTAAGAGTCTCTTTAGCTGGGAGCCACAATGGGATATTATTGATGGTACTCGGCCAATAGACATCGACTATATAGCGTAGAAAACTGATTATAAACACAATAGTAAGCAGCCTTATTTACGACAAACCTTCACTTAGATTGCTTCTGTCTGTTGTCCACCACGCATGACATTGTAGTGTAGTTCACCGTTGGAATTCCGTACGACGTTCGTGATCATCTCACGTAAACCATAGCGCCGAAGAAAGTTGCCATAAGGTTTTTCAATTAATTCCGTCGAATGCCTTCTCCTAATCAAGGAATTTGATGCATGGTGACAAATGATATTCAATTGATTGTTAAACGAAGTACCATAGTAACTCAATTTGGTTCATGCGTGAACGATCACGATCTTCTTTAAAGTGCCCTAAAGCCTTCTCAACAGCTTTTGCATCTGAGTAATTGTTTTGAATATTTTCTCCATGATAGATCTCCCTGTTTTACTTTAGTTGCCTGCTAGTTTTTTAGTTGTATTACAAAATTATCTTACGGTTTTGTTAGGTCCCCATAAGCATAATAAATGGTAACGTTCGGATCCTTTTATGGACCAATACTAAACTTATATTTTTATCTTATAATTGTTAGATAACTGAACTATTCATATTCATGTTCCTCTTATTATAAACTTTATTTTGACCTGTGAACCATTATTATACGTTTTACCATTCTTGAATTATGCCCTATCTATTAGTCACTGCTTCTCACATTTACAGCCACATTTGGCCAAATTTTGTACAAATGTTATTTTCTATTTTATGTTACGTTGTGGTCTGTTTGATTGGTATACAAATTCAGTATGTTTGAAATATACGATTCAAACTGTGGAGACTGAGATTAGTGTTCTGAACGTAACTGGCTGGGCTAGATGGAAAGCAGGACCAATCAGGACTCTAGGCTGCACGCACTTGTTTTACGAGTCCGATCGATAATTCACTGCTTCTGATCGGCGGCTTTTGGCCATAACAAGTTTTTAGAACTATGGTCTACTATAACATTAGTACTGCTCTAATGATAGACCTAATCCTAAAATTGTAGATTTGTCATGATATAACTGCCTTATCTATAAGATCTTACGTGGAAGTCACACTATCGACTACACCAACTCACTGTATCGTATCAATTACAAATACATGATGTAGAACAAGGTTAGGCTAGAGAATGAACAATATATTTAACATAAATAGAAGATATAAGATAACATTCAGATGGATCACGCCTGCAAGGCCGAGACATGCCATCCTATCAACTCCAACTCATTCAATTCCTTATTCGCGCATTCTCCATCGTTAGGTATTTCTTCGCATTAAATATTGAATATCTATTTTCTGAGTATTCTCGTATTCAGCTTTGAGGACCCTGTGGTTGTGGTCCAATGCCACTACAAGTTTATATGCTTAGAGATTTCTCCTTTGCTATTATCAATCCTTACGCTTATTTTCCGACGGTTATCAATAATAGATTACACTTCTTTGAGTGAGGTCTTTTTCTGGGCTCACTTTTAATTCTTAGTACGTTTAAAACGAAAATCTACGTGAATATTATTTGGGAGTTAAACAAAGTGGTGTTGTGATAATGAAGAGTGAATTGACATATAAGTGTTTTAACAAGTCACATTCAGATGCATAGTAATAACCGCTGTAATACCGCTGGGCAGTATAAGCATTTCGTTCTTAGATAAAGAGAAACAATGGATGTGTTGAGGCTAATGTCCTCAATATCTGACTCCAATAAATAATATCCCGTAAACTGAGTATTTTTGGTAGGCTTAATCTCCTAGTAGAATTAAGGATTTACTCGGGATTATTCAGAAGCCTGAACACCAGTTGTAGAGATAATTTATTGTTAATGAATAATAAAAATCCGCAAGCGTACAGCAACCAAGCACACGGTGAAGCCAAGTAAAAATGACACGCAGGGAAGATAGCTAGGAAGCCAACTCCCTTTTAGTCAAGAGTTACTCAATATTTATAGTCAGACAAAATAAATTTACAGACGTATAATGAGTCATGGGAAATGGTGTGCACACACATATACGCTCATATGAAAACAGTGAAGACTTATAAGCGAATAAATAACAAGGTTAAAGTATGGCTCGAGTAAAATGAATAAAATGGGATGTCCGAAAGGTAGAATAACGTATATGGGCTTGACATGATGACTGACACTACAGATGACGTAGAAATGTTGATATCAGTATTGTCTCTGGTCCAAATTAGAAAGTCAGTTAGTGTCTATACCGGTATGCTGTCCATATGTATTGATTTTCAACTGCATTTGCATTAGTAGGCCAAATAACGAAACAGATGTATAACCGCGAGGTGGAGAATCCCAACTAGTGTTCCAGTTGATTGATCACGTTGAATACGGTTTATCTAGTTATGGGAAGATTTTCTCCATATCAATCATGTGTGAGTGAGTTTCTTCGTTGAGGTCTATGCGGCTTACCGGGTATTACTTACTTACGCCTGTTACCTCTCGTGAAGGACCATAGGCCGCTCACTAGCATTCTCCATCCAACCCTGTCCTGGGCAATCCTTACCAGCTCCCTCCAGTTATTATTCATCCCTTCAATATCTGCTTTCGTTTCCCGACGCAATGTGTTCTTTGGCCTTCCTCTTTTTTACCTTCCTTCAAGATTCAAAGTAAGGGCTTGTCTTGTGATGCAATTTGACTATTTGCGTAATGTATATCCATTTCCATCGTCTTTTCCTAATTTCCTCATCACCTGGAAGCTGGTTTGTTTTCTCACACAAAAGGCTGTTGCCAATGGATATTGAGTATCTTGCGTAGACAACAATTTATAAATACTTGCACCAGAAAATCGTCATTGTAACTGCTTCATCCTGCTTCCCGAACGTTACTTCGATGACTATTTGATCATGAGACTCACACCATATGAATGAGTGTTTTGGTATCTCTGGACAGCATCAGTGCAAGTTCTTGTATGCACGTAGCTTTTAATTCTTCATTACCAGAATATAACAGCATCTCTCCCGAACCTAATGTTTCCTGTCCAGCTTGGATTTGATTAGTTGAAGACATGACGAGCACTGCCGGGCTGAATTTATTAATTCCCACGGCCACTGAACTTGTCCTCATAATCTGACACATGGTTTGATCATTATTTGTATCTACAATAATTGTTGCTGTGGTTGTCAGAAGTCATTTGTCTTGTGGCTTTTGAAGAATCCTAGTTTTCACCATGGTGCGTCATGATTCGTTGAAACGGAGATCCTTGGAGTCTCAGGAGAGATTTTGAATGGTAAGCATGATGCTCCCAGGTTAGCCGGGTTGTTTTTTACAGTATGGGGTTGATGAACGCATGCCCAAACATTCTGCTTTATCCGGGTCTACGACCTCTAGTAATCCAAGACCCCGTACAAGAAGAGTTAATTTTGGATATTAATAAACATAACTCTTACGTAATATAGATGACCGATATTATGCCAGGATACACATCTATCTTTGGTCATTATGGGACATAGCTGAGATACTGAAGTTTTCCAGCTGGAAATGACCCTGAGCTTAACTCCGTGGATAACTACTGAGTTCGGCAAAAAACTGATACGTAAAATATAGTACTGATCACCAACTTGATAGATCTATGTCGAAAGATCGGGGTACCCACTCGTATTAGACGGGAATGCTGTGACCAACTGCTTACGGAGATATTTAAAACAGACATATTTTGTGGCCGATTTTTCTACTATTTTCGTTTTTTTTCATTAATTCTCATAATTGGTACAGTTACTATGAGTGACTGCAAAATAATATTTTTGAAAAACGCATGACCTTTGATTTTCCGTTTTCGTTTTGGATACCTCATAGCCTCACACACTGATTACTGCTCACAAATATACTGCAGCACACATATGCAGCTTTTTCTCAATTACATACTGTTATTATAACGGGACTTGAATGTATTTATTATATACGTTTACAGATCCTACTGATATCCCCATTACATGCTTTATTTGTATATTCATCTCGATCAACAACAGTTATGATTGGAATTATTGACTACTTATAATTAAGGACTATTAAACCAAAAGAAACATCCGAGAGAGATAGCTTCAATCCACTATGATGCTTCGAATTATTTGAATTATAGCACTAACTAAGAGTCCAAGAAATAACGCAACTGAATTAAGAAGTCACAAGCACAAACGAATGTACTGTATTTGGAATTCGAAATCGTGCAATCAACATGTACAAAAGTATCATTAGTCAATTCAAACACCACATCCACCCATATATATAGGGCAGAAACTGTTGTTAAGTTACGGCTCCTTAAGGTCAAATCGGATGTCACCAACCAATGGTATTGACAATAATTTATTATACAAAATACCTCTTTAAATCGTGTTTGTGATATTGAATTGGTTTCACTTCCTACCGAGTAAAGCAAAACTAGACAATTCGCTAAACACAGAAACTACTCATTACCCTATAAAATCAATAAAAATCAAAATGAGCTGAAATAGATTCGGGAAGATTGCTATTTATGTATCAGAATACTGTTTTCAGTACTATATTTTGAAACTACACATAACCCTATATTTTCAGCTTCTTTTTGAACCACCTCCATTTATGCAGCTATTTATACCCTCATACCTTATTTACGCTTATTTTCTCTAACCTATTAAAATGCTCTTGCTTAAAAATAACCTAAGTGAAAGTAAATTAGACTAAGTAGTCACACCTTAACTATTCCTCCACAAATGACTCAACTTTAATAGGCACGAACATTGTCTGCGCTGCATCTTTTCCTTTCTTTTCCCTGCATGAATATCGTAAAGGCGCGGATAAAAATGAAAACGTTAGCATGCAACTGCGTGAAAATTAATAAACGTACAAAAATTTTACATGTATTTATGTGTGACTGTCTGGATGATAAAATAATATGTTTGTATGAGCGATTCAAAATATTGTGAAAACAGTGATAAATCGTTTATGGGTAAAACAACACAATAAGTCGAGAAAATAAGTAGATTAAAATGTAATAGAAATTGGTTTATGATGCTGACTGAATATAGGGATAGAGAATAGTGAAATATAAAGGTGTTCTAATATGCCGTAGTAGAGTAAATGACATCAAATTTATATACATAGAGTTCCCGTCCGTACGGTAAGTATAGTCAAGCCGTGAAATGATAACTGCGTCGATAGATGATATTCGTTGCCGCACCGCAGTTAATAATAACCATAAAATGCGAAGTCGGTGTATGTTGTCATTCTCATCATAACCTAGATGCATCGAGTTATCGTTAAGTATATATTAGTAGAATCACCAGAGGGACAGAATGGTGACTGCAGAGACGAGATACGTAGAGTTTTATCCCTTTTTGGTCTTGAAGCCTAGATTATTTTGTGTGGTTTGAGTAAGATTCTTTCGAGCTCGTTTGTTACAAAGCCGTACTAAGGCATGATAACAATACCAATACATGTGATTATTGATGACGGCGAGAAAAACTGACTTCGTTGTGACGAACAAGGGTGTATCTTTGAGAAACGTGCTCTAAACTTTATGTTCTGATATATAGTGCAGCGGGAATAGAATACTAATTGCAGTAACCAAGTAATATTCATGAGTACTGGGTGATACAGCATGCAGTTATACATGTAGAAGAATAGATAAGACGAACGTAATGGTTGCTAATCAGTTAGCAGAGTAAGAGGCATCCATGAACATAATAAGAGGCAATATCGAAATGAAAAATGTGTGGTATGATAACATAAAAATGACCTCAACTAAGTTAATGAGTGTAATAATAGGCCAAAAATGACATGGAAAAAAAATAGAACGGACTCTATTAAAGCAGGAAATGTTTACGTTTTTGAATAATAAAAATAGTCCAGTGAGTTTCAAATGTTATAACGTGGAGTGTTCATAGAATGATAATTTGTTCGGTGAGTGATATGATTGCAAAAATGTCATAATTTAATGACAGCACGAACAAAAGTAATAATTCCACGTTAGCTGATAATTTGAAATTAATTTAATAATGAGACTATGATAATTATTCGGATCATAATGGAACGACCCGTCAGATGAACCAATGAGAAGGGTTGACATGAGGATAAAATATCGATAAGATAATACGATTTGAACATGTTCATGTCATTCTGCAAAGGCTTTGCTGAGTGCGTCGGATTAGAGATTGAGCTCGTAGCGGTAAATAAATCCATAAAATAAATAGCTCTGTAAGTTTTCGACATTGGATGCTAACCACATGTTTTAATGGACTCACCTAGCTGAAGGCGCTCGGTTATGCATCCGCACCAGATCACGAGTTGGAATGCCGTGCTCAACATCTACTGCAATCGCTAGCCAGATTAGATCAGACGATTCTCGATATATTGATAGTCATCAAATATATCTTACAATCTCCTCGATTCTCTTGGTGGGTACGAGTTATATTAGGTGTAGTGGTCAAAACGTTGTCAAACACTGAATATTTGTGGCATCTTCTAGCTGGTTTCGCTGAGTTTGTTTATCGAAAGTATAGAGTGCAAAAAGTTTCCTCATCGACGTAGCTTGCTGCGTTAGATTCGTTGGCGGCGGCGGCGGGCGTACCAATATCGCGGCCCTATATCTGACCCCAATTGGATTGAATGGATGATTGCTGTCGAAATACATAAATCGTCAATCCTCGTATATGATCATCAACTTAAATCCAGTTGGTAAATAGCAGAATGAAATACGTCAAATACGAGAATAGAATTTTGAATACATATATTTTCTATACTCACTGATCTGGACGAACAATCAGAGGCACGTAGAGAAAGAAGTGAGACCAAAGCGAAACAAAACGATGAGCAGTGGAGAAGGCATGTGAGCCAACCCCATTTAACCCAGCGTTAATCGATATTTATAGTCACACAAAAATAAGCTAATGTGATGAATAGAATAATAAGTGCACACACATACTCTCATATAAAAAGTCAGGGTTGATAAGTTCATAGTTAAGGTCAAAACGTGACTAAAGAAGAATGGATAAATTGGTCTTTGCAGGCTAGAATAAGATATATGGGCTTAACATAGTGACCGACACTATACTCTGTTCGTCCCCTCAGGATCCTGGAGCCCATGAGCACCAATAGTTTGGAATCAGGGTTTTTCAACTCATTTAGATGGATAACTCTGTGTCCACTAACCTGGTCAAAGCGCCGGACATTCACTTTCCATCTTCTCAATTTCTTAAACAACAGTAATACCTCGAGAAGGCAGTCAGCAGGACTTTCCTGGTAGTGACTGGCCATATGAGAGCATTTCGAGGGCTGACTCTCCCCACTTTCGGCAGTACCAAAGCATTTGGGGGCTGTAGTGTAGAGCGGTAATCTTGTAACTACTTAATAGGGCTACCAAACAAAAGACTACCTCGAACAGTCTCAACTATTTTAGACATACCTAGAGGATTTATGTGTCAAGAAACATTATACCACTGTATATTTTGAGATGTCGACAGATTATTTATAAATCCTTATCTGACAGAAGACCAAGATTGAAATCGGTTAGAACAGAAATTTGAAGTAAGTAGTTATAGAAATAAATCTTATCAACTAGCAAGAACTTTATCACTAGTAAAAGCTAAAAAAAACCGGTCTGTAATTGGACGCTTTTAACCTAGTATCCTAGTGGGTTAAACGTTCAAGATCGACAGGTCTTTCGAATAATTCTTGGTAAATTTAACAGGTCCATATCAAGTCCCAAGGCATTAGTTCGGTGTTTCATAGATGGATCCATAACGCAGAATAATGTTACTGATCCTTGAGGCATCTGAGATTGTTTGTTTGAAGTAAAAACAAGCATATATCCAATTTGAATGAGTTTATTCTGGTTTTTGAACTTTCTAAATAAGCTCTTTCAGATGACAAATCGTCACTCAGTATGTAGAAAGTCATCACAAATGTACTTCTTAAACAGCTTTCGGGTAAGCTCTAACAAAGACACCTTTGTGTTCGTGCAAATATATAGGGTTAGTCTAGTCATATACCATTTGCGTGACAGGATCTTCAGCAGTATTCAGTTTCACATGTAATTTATTCGCCAATTCAACCGAAGTGTTCCAATCTGCACTAAACTCCATTTTAAGGTCTTCACTAGTCACAATTAATGCACTTAAAATTGTACAAGGTATTGAATTTTTGAATTGACAGATTTCACGTTGTCAAGCATAAGAAATTTCTTATGATGCTGGAATAATACTTTACACATAGATCATCTAAACATGTATTACTATATGTTGCCAATGATTCACTCTTTCGATGATTTCTCAAATAGTCAAAAACATCCACATTGATACATGACTTTATTTGCAAACCATCTTATTGTAGAGAAGAATACATAAATGTTGATGCAGTATGATTGTAACCAGATCATTGTTTATTACAAATCTAAAATGTATGATAACTGGATTGGCTAAGAACATTCGAAATATCGACTGGTCAATTTTCAAAAAAGTAAACACCTATGTAGCGAACAGTCAAAAATACACTTGGTGTTGTTTTACTTGTAACTTCACCTCATTGCACAAGCAGATGGCTATAAGTACTCAGTAACTAAGTGGATGACGCGATGACGTTTGAAGTGAACGGTATTGGGTTCAAGTTCCAGAGTGAACATCAACACTGAGATGTAGGCATATCCATCTGACGAGTCCTGAATAGGACGAAATGCGCGTCAAACTGGATTCCACTGCTAGCCACTATTCAAAAATACAGTGTTTGTTCTATAGTCAAGTTTCTTCTAGTGAATGTCACTTTTTATTTACATTTGCTTTACTCGATTATTTCAGACTCCATAATCTGCTAAGTGATTACATTATTAAATATCCATAAAAAAAAGAAGTCGATACAAGAAAACTCCAAAATGTATCTCCTTAGAGAAGTTATATTATTAAAATTTAAAAAAATTCGTCAGAAAACAAATAGGCATAAACTGGCCAACAACAAAAAAAACGATCCGTTTGTTGTTGTTGTTCTTGTCATTATTATGAAGCTTAAAATAACTAACTTAATAAGCAAGACAAAGACGAAACAAAACAAACAGGTAGCATAGAAAGTAAGAGAAAAATTTTTTTGTTTCCTTTATTATTATTTTTTTTTCGCATAAGAAAACCGGGGTAAAGAACAATCTACAAATCTGATTCACTTGAATAGCATATGAGTTCCAAAATAAACAACAACAAAAAGAAACGAATGACACATTCATTCAACCTAGATAGATTACATAATTAATATTTCATTTTATATCTTTCTAAAGTGAAGAGAATATAACAGAACAAATAGAAATAAGAAACAATAAGAGAATGAAAAGAAACATTCGATGATAGAATTGAAACAACAACAGCAACAACAAGAAAAGAAAAGAAAAGAGAATCTATTCCATAAACAATAGAAAATAGCACCCAAAAAACAACAGTAAGATACTTAACAAACAGATAGAGAAAGAGAGGGGGCGGAGATAAAGAGAGAGGGGGGAGAAGAACATTAAAAACATACCATAATAATAAATTAACACATAGCTGAAAATCTATACACACAAAGAGAGATAAATAAGTAACTAAGTATATGTATGTATCAAAACAAAAAGGTTATCTATCTCTATACAAAAAAGACATTCAACAAACATTAAATTTGTATCCATGTACATGATTGAAAAAAAACACAAATGAAACATTGAATACATTTATAATATGTATAAAACAATTATGAATTTACATATAGCTTAGTGGGTGTGTGTGTGTGTCTGTGAGTGTGTGCGTGTGTGTGTGCACATCATAAATGATACATTGAATAATAATCAATAAGTAAAACAAAACAAAAAACGGAACTTTTAGCGCTCGACAAAAAAAACAAAACAAATACAAGTTGTAAAAAAGAGTCAACTAATACAAACAAACAAACAAACAAAATAAAGAATAAGTCTGCTGTCGTTGTTGTTTTTATTAAAATGAATGAGAAAAGGCATAATCTTCTTTTTATTTTGTTTAGAAAAAAAAATCGACTAGAGTTTTTGTTTAGTTGTCGTACGAAACAGAAAAAAAAACGACGAGAAAGAACATCCTTGAAAGAAAAAACAGAAGGCTAGAGGGTGGTGGTAAATAGAATAATCACAATCATTGTGCATGATGTAGGCAGTGAATAGTATTGAATAGAACATACAAATACTCAAACACCTATATATACATACATACATACACATACATAGATACATACATACATGTACACCGGTAGCAGATATATATATGGAAACAAAATACAAATGTTTACTAAGAATATTGAAAAGCATACAACATGTTCAAAATCATGTGACTAAAAAAAGAAGGAAAAAGAAGCCATACAGCAACAACAATAATAATAATAAGAAGTAATGTTGATTATGAAAACAAAAAACTTTCTATGGATGAAAAACAAAGCCATTTGTTGTTGTTGTTGCTGTTGTTCTTGGAAAAATACAAACAAGCAAACAAACAAAAACGGGGGAGAATCAACAGTGCGAATGCACTATTACTTCAAATCGAATCATCATCATAATAATAAAAAGATTTACACAAAAATAAGCACAAAATAATAGATTGAAAGCCAATTGATTATGTCATTGCTGCTAAGTTTGTTTTGTTTTTCTTTACCAGTAATGAAGAGATATTGATGAAACTGGGGGGGGGGGGGTAAAGGAGAAGACGAAGGGAATAGAAAGTGATCAGAATAAGTGATCATTCCCAAATGTTTCATTGAATGATTATAACTGTACAAATTTAAAGGAAATAAAGGACTAGTTTATTTTAATTAAATTAAAACTATATAAAATATAGTTATTCAATGATTTTTAATAACGTGATTCACACTAGAAAAAGAAAAGAATGAATAAACTATGATTAGCAGTTGTTAACTATAAGGAAATGAAATGTCAATTGTTTTATTTAACAAGACAAAAAAAAATAGCCCAGAGTAACAATAATATTGACCAATTACTTACATCTAGTATATATGCAGATTGTATTTGATAGATTGATTCCAGATGAAGTACTATTGGAAACCACAATGCATTGAACAAATGTTTAACCCTAGTATAAGGCTTCTCGGTAGGGAACACCTACAAAATGTTTTTTGGGATCAAACAGTTGTCATGATGGTATATGTATTGGATGATGATCATGTTATAATGCAAATTGATTGAAGTTGAGTTTGTATCAGATGTTGATCAAGTGGTTCTAACAGTTAAACATTCATCAAGAGAATATGAAGGCTCAGAGTTCGATCCCAGGACGGATCACCGGTTTATAATACTTAAGAGTATCATACTAGGGGTGAAACACCTGTCTTCCTCGTAGTATCATAACTGTAATTAGTCTATATCGACTATAAGCCAATTACCTGTCATGATCTTCTTAGATGGTGTATATTCGTGTATTTTTCATTTCATAAAGTCACATAGTTGAGAAAAAGGAATCCTGTTAAAAATGTCGAAACTTTGATGCTACAATCTGAGTTCACCCTTATTTATTATGTATAAGATTAGAAAATAAAAATTCAGTTCTTTCCGTTACGCATTACCAATACTGACACTGACTACTAGTCTGAGCCATGTTGATAGGTGCAGACTAATTGGTTGGGGTCCGCGTGACTATCGTAACCGATGATTGGACACTCTTGGTGATATGGCTCAGGATCGATCACAATGGCGTAGGTGGTGTATACACTCTCTGTCTTTCCTTACATAAAATCTTTCCTTTATTTATTACACCATTGAGTTAACTACTTCTATGAATCCGGTGTTCGTCCTGCTATGCTAATGAGGTGTGGTAACTTGGACCGATGCACATATATGTCTGGTCCTACGTTGTAACTGGCTGATATATATAGCTGGTACTAATAACCATTGTTAGTTTAATTGTTTTCGTTATCACTTTAGATTAGTCCGTATTACATCATATTCCAATGTGACAATTTCATACAAACACAATTGAGAAAATATGAAATTGAATGACCTCATATCATTATAGCTTCATTGTTGTTTTGACTTTCTTCAAACTCTCGAATATTCTTATGTAAATTTTGTATATAAATTGATATTTCGTTCATTTACTGAATTTACTATTTTGCTTTGGAATATATTTACACTTTGACCATGTCAATTTCGAAGTTGGGAACTAGTTCAGTGAAGAAAAATGTCTGAAAATATTAGATTAAACAAGGTGGCTTAACATTACCAATTACTGTCCTACTCACTGCCTTCTCGTGGCATTACTGTTGTTTATGAAATTTAGAGGACGAAAAGCGAATGTCCGGCTAATTTAAACGGACTGGTTGACAAGGAGGATCTACATAAGGGAGTTGGAAAACCCTGATTTCAAACAAATAGTGCACACTGCCTTCAGGATCCTAAGAAAACAAACGCCGTATGAACCAAATGTTGGTCACCGGCTACCATGCGACTGCATCCCCTGATGTCGCTCCGTTGCCTTATGGATTTGACCTTAAGGTCAAAGACTCGGAGCGTCGCCCCCTAAACAATCCGTCTGCTTCGGTTTAGGCACCTGGTCAGTATGCCAGCCTTCACATAAATCCAACGATTTATGTAGCGCATATCTGTTTGGAACCTCGTTGTACCAATGTTTATGTGTTTAAATAAATAAATACAGTAAAAAATTAGTATACCAATGATTCTAACTGAAAAGATTTTTAATCGTCAAAAATTATCATATCATAAAAGGCTATATATTAACTTCCTTTACACTACATATGTTATACATTTCATATATATAGATTATTTGAATCTTCTCATTGACGATTACAACTGTAATTGATCAGTCTCTTCTGTGAGGACTGCCTCGATATTACTATCAAATCACAAGCACTTTAAGTAAACATGGATGGTAGCTAACAGTGGAATCCTGGATGCTTGTTTTACTCTATTCGAAACTCATACACCAGATGTACATGAATCCCAAATTGATTTCCACTCCAAGAGTCGAATCTAGTACTGTTCGCTTCAAACATCATCGCATTATCCACGTATCTACTGAGTTCTGATAGCTGACTAGCATGTTAAATGGAATTTAGTCTAATTCATTTGTATTTGTTGTTTCCAATCCTCTTTGCTTAAGAATACTTGTGGCTAAGTGACAATATCAAGTCAATTTTCATGGGGTGCACATATGTGAGAAGAGACTGACTGTTCAATCACAGTCTTAAACATTAATGAAAAAATTCAAACAACCAATATATCATTTCACAAGTCTGCAGCTATTTGGACTCATTAGTAAAATGGATAATATGATAGTGTTTGAAGTGAGGTGTACTGGGTTCAAGTTGCAAAGTAAATGTTAACTTTGGAATGCAAGTATATCCATCCTTCTACCGCTAGTCACCAACTCTATATGCTATACACTTTGAAAATTAGCTTAACAGTATGAACACTTACCTTATATTTATTTAGAATATTGATTCATTCATATTGTTTCGATAATTGAGAATAAGAATAATAATAATAAAATGAAGTATTTTATGCATTCATTAAACCTGGAAGATTCATGGTTAAATATTATTATTATTTGTTGAATATGTATTATCATCAGTTGTTTGTATAACAGAATTAAGCATATCAATTGCTGTAACACTATTACCACGACGATAACCATAAGGCAATGTTACATTGAATGCATTCATAGAATAGGATCTTCTACTAGGACCAATGGATCGTGTACGTCGATGTTGTTGAAGTTGATGATGATGATGCTGACGATGTCTAATCATATGAGAAATATTATGATTACGATCGGATATGTCACCAACGACAGTAGTATCGTTATTATTATTATTATTATTATTATTATTATTATTATTATTCTGACTTTTTAACCGTTCCAGAATTATACGTTGAACAGTTTCTGAATTTGTATATACATTTGATGATTGTACATTTCTAGAACGTCGTTCAGTAATACTAGTTCTTCTATTATATTCATGAATTGATTGACTATTATGTTGTGGATGACATGAAATAGGCACAGAATTATCATTTCTTTGTGAAACAACATTATTATTATTATTATTCTCTGATGATTCATTATTATTATGATTGTTATGAATAGTATTTTGACTATTAATATTAGAACGAATTTTTACTGGTGAATTAGGACGTATCTCTTCTAAACATGAAGGACATGTTAATGCACGCATTAACCAATCATCAATACATACACGATGATATGTATGTAAACATGGAAGATAACGAAGTTCTTCACCTTCTTCATATTCACACATACATATTATACATCTAATAAAAATAAAAAAAGATTTTAAAAATGTAATTTTTAATTAAATGAATAACATTTTAACTACTGAATTGAAATGAGTAATATCTATTCTACATAAAGTGTTATATTCCGTCGAAAATAACGGATGGTAACCATTGGGATTTATTTATGGACTAATGTAATACGTATATTGCTATTGTATAACTATTAAGTAACTATACTGTGTGTATATTCATATTCCTTTTATGATGAGCTTACATTTGACCTATAGACTATTATTATACGATTTACTACTTTTAAACTATATCGAGTTTTATCAGAATGGGTTTTGTGGAGAGTTTAAGAAATTTCACAGGTTGAAATCATGAGTCAGTTGAAGCTAGACCACCATTAAAAACCTGGAAGCACTGGACGGCGTTTCGTCCTGGTATGGGACTCCTCAGCAGTGCGCATCCACGTGGATTGGTTGAAGTTAGACATTAACACCGTTGGATGCCGGCTCAGTGGTCTAGTGGTTAAGTGCTCACGCGCGAAGCCAGTAGGTCCTGGGTTCGAGCCCCGCGTGGTGCGGGATCGTGGATGCGCACTGTTGAGGAGTCCCATACCAGGACGAAACGGCCGTTCAGTGCTTCCAGGTTTTCAATGGTGGTCTAGCTTCAACTGACTCACATACATTACATTCATTTTCCTATACTTGAAACAAAATGATTTTGTGTTGATGAGTATATGTAACATCATAAAAGGTACACTGGTCATTAGTTCAACTCCCCTAGGTGGAGCTTCCATATCCATTAACCCGCTTGAAGCGCCAGATGTTCGATTTCTGTCTTCTCAATTTCGTAAACAGAAGCTCCGTCTCGAGAAGGCACTGAGTAGGACTTCCCTATCAGTGGGTGTATACGCGTGGCCATATGAGAGCATTTGGAGTAGGAGAGAGGACTCTCAATACTCTCGGCCGTACCAGGGCATTTGTGGGCATAAATATTTATTTTATGAGATGGTGGAGAATTGTATCTCGGGTGGATGATTTTGACAGAGTTTTGTTTTCTGACTTCATGTAGTTTGTACTGGTGATGCCGTTCAGAAGAATGATGAAAGCTTCACGACCAAACCATCCAGCTCAGAGAACAAAACTCCATCAAAATATTTATTTGATAAATACCTTACATTATATTGACATGAAGAAGGAAATCACCATAATATGATGAAAAAAATCATTTGAGATTATGAATGATCAAATTTCAAGACGAATTTTCTGGCACAGTTAAAAAGCATACAGTATTCAATCATGTAAATGTACTACTGTATGTCCATTACTCTCAATATTACATATCATAAATGATGGACAATTTGTCCTATTGAGAGTACACATGACTTGAGTAAATGTCAGTATTATGTTGAAATGACAGATTATTGCTGATAGATTCGGTTGGTTGCTAAACTAAACGATATTGTTCACATATACTACATAAAATTCGGAATGATTTATCAGGTCATTATTTGATTGGCTATAACAATATATACTCAACTACACCTGTAGTCTATAAATATACAGAATTGTGAGGTCTAATATTCAATTTAACACTGTCATCATGAATTTTATACAAACACAAAAATCTCTTATGATCAAATTCATTGTGATCTGTACCTTGATGAGTTATATTCACCTTATGATGGTGAAATTCGCCGAACCTGAAATAATTGATGATGGACAAAGTGAGTTAACTTATCTGAATGTTTTTATTTATATTGAATCTTTATTCCCTTGTTTCAAATCAACTAAATGTTACTTTCTTGCTTCATTTCAGGTTCATTTTTAAGGTTTGGATAATTGTAATATCTTGTGTTCATACCCGTTATATAACATTGGAACATGAAACTATTCTATTTTGAAATGGTTATATGGTTACTGTGATATTATGAATAAATATGAATTCATATAGATGTTATCGTTTTCTCTTTTCATTTACGTTGCGAAGTGAAATCAAGTTGATTTGATTTCCGTTAACAAGCGGAATGTTTTCAGGCAAATATTTTCTTACTCAGTTGATAATTTAGAAATATTTATTCTGAGTATTAGGGTGAAAGTTTCTCAATTTGTTCATAGTCATTCAAGTGAACCTGTTTCTATTGTGATAAGTTATGCTTATATAAGAAAGATTGTTTCAGTGAAGAGTTCTCTTTACAGGCAATTGATTTTCAAAGCTTTACAATCGTAAATATTCTTACTTATCTTTCAGGGAAACTAATAATAGGTTTATTGTTAATGACTTGAATATTTACCATGAAGATAAATAGTGCAATTATAATTTGGTACGGATGGTTCATCATGAAAGGTAAGTTGTACTGTCAGATATTTTGCTGGTTTGGGTAGTCTAAATGACTTATGTTTTTAGTAGACATTAACTGATCTACAATAATATTTTGACATACTAACAGGGCGAGTGAGAAACACACAGTTGATGAGTAAAACACAATGTTAGTTGAAAGATAATCTGTCAATTGGATTCGTGATTTACTATCATTAAACTGAGGTGAATACAGTGGTCTTGAGTGCTGTTAGAAGTATGAGGGCGGTTATCGATTCCCGGTTGCTCACACCGTGGAAGGGTTCTTCTGGAGGTACCTGAAAAGGAAATCGGATTAGAAGTGGTCTTAGTGACCTGGGAGCGTGACCGCAGTGCCCAAGGGACAACTGCTTGAGGTCAGCCACACACGACCTTTTTATGGGCAATGTTCGTGTCAGCTCCGTACTTGTAGAGACCTTACCGCCCGAGACGGATATCCGTGGGATAAGGCGAGGTGTGTATATTTCAAGTTGACCTTTCCTAACCCCACCCCTCCTTGTGGGAAGGCAGCATCGCTGTCATGATGGTTTTCTGAAGGTAACACCTTACTGCTGTCACACCTCTGTACAGTCAGCAGTACGACTTCGCCTTCAGACCTTGGGTTTGTTGCTTTTAGTCTTACCGCTCTTCAACCGACCTGTCTGACATGGTAGGACCTTGAGGAACGGTTGTTCCAGCCAGTATAGGTCGGTTGCTGCATCACGATAGACAAGCCCGACCACCACGTCAAGGTAGCAACAACGGTCGGGATAATTAGACTATGGAATCTATTATTTGGTATATCGGATAATTTCATCACCGATGTATTGCAATCAAGATTTCTATCTGTAGACACAAAATAATAAATTAGACATCTTACCAACATTATAATCTATTGTTCCACTAGTATTTCAGTTAAAAGAGAGTGTAAATTAGTGTTGACAATAACCTGTTGACATTAGGACGTAGTAGTATTGTTTAGATGCCATAAAGATGCATCAATAAGAGAAAAGGCATATTAGTTTGTACATTTGATCATTTCAAACTGAATTTTAAGCTGGATTTCTTCTTTTACAAAATAAAAATCATGAAATACTTGGATCCTCCTACTCGATCATACTGTGATGTGTGCTATTGATATCGACAGATATAATTAGTATATATCACCAATCGAAAGTGAAATGCCTGGAGGCAGAAATTTAATAAGATCGATCAGAAGAGGACTAGAACAGAGAGTAATTGGTGTGGAAACGAAGAAACAATCAAGTTTGAGACAATTAATTGACATTTTACAAGTGAATTATTTACTGTATGGTTTACTCAGATTTTACAAAGAGATTCTGTGTCATTTTATATTGAAATATATTTGATTATCCCCCATTTTGTGTTCTGGTTCACTACAATACTATTAACAAAACTCATTATTTTTAAAATAAAAGTAAACTGAACAAAATTTTACACAACCTAGACAGCTTATAAAATAAGCAATATGAACCATTGACCTTTCCTCATTATGAAAACAAAATACACAGTGACTAGACGATAACCAGTATCGATCAATAAGTGATAGAGTATATGTTGCATAATATCTTAAATGGTAACACAAATGAAATAAATAATAAGTTTAATTTAATATGACAATATTTTATACTGGATATTTTTAAACGGAATCATCAATCAAATATCATGAAAGTTATCATTAGTGTTGTTGGAAGTTAGGGGTGGCCGAACCAAAATGTCGCATCAGTGCTTGAAGTAACTAACTTCTAGTTTGAGCCATGTTAGGAGATGCAGACTACTTGGTTGGGGTCCGCGTGACTATCGTAACCAATGGTTGGAGACTCTTGGTGACATGGCTCAGAATCGATCACAATGGCGTCGGTGCATACACTCTCTGTCTTCCCTTAAACTAAGAGATTAAAATCGCTTCATATCTTTCTTTCTACGAACCAATTCTTTCTTCTTGTACTATATCTCTATATGCAATCTTTCTCTTATATATTACCACCTTTTACCTAACCACTGTTATGAATCCGGTGTTCATCTTGTTGTGTTAATGAGGTATGGCAACTTAGACCGATGCACATATGTGCATGTCTTACGTTGTAGCTGACTGACTGATAGGCAGAGATAGATGTTGACAACAATATAATCAAAGATGCATGTTTTGATGTATATGAGACTCGTCAGCTGGATGGACATGCATCACAAGATTGATCTTTACTTCAAATCTATTGTATTATTCACTTAATTACTAAGTCCAGATGACTACAGGCTTGTACAATGGGGATAAAGTTTAATTAATTTGTATTAGTTGCTTGCACGTATATCCAAACGACGAATCTTAAATAGGATGAAACACGTATCCAAAATCCCATCAGTAGCCACTATCCATCTCTGTTTATAATCTCTAGGGATTAACGGCAATATCAAGGTAATCCACACCGGTTGCACATATGCAAGAAGGCTTATTAATCCTAGTCCTACAAACCAATGGGAAGAATCAAACAACCAAATACACAAGAATTTATTAATAATCTTGTTCATTTCATTAATTGATAATGATAACACTTTGAGTAAAGGACACTCGATTGTGCTAAAGTAATTGTTTTTATCTACTTATATCGATATTATATACCAACTTTACTCATAGTTTCACTGACATTACATAGAATATTTATGAAGTCATGCAACTGGAAAAAAATCAATCATAACGATAACAACATCGGATATAATTACAACAACAAAAACAATTAAATCCCCAGATATTTATCACAATATACAGCTATTTATTGAAATTTAACGACTGATAACTAGTTGGATATTCTTCTCCCCTCTCCTTTAAACTACATGATAATAATGTTCGACTGACTGCACTACTACTAATCATAACATTAAGTGTAATAGAATACAAACAAAAGAAAATTTCAAAATTTTTGTAGACAAGTCACATGAACATAAAAATGTAAACCGATGTCCTCTCCCTCCCTCCCCCCCCAAAAAAAAACAAATGCGAAAATAACATTGTAAACAAGTACACCAGTTACGTTGCATGCGGTGATTTTACAACCAAGTAACATTATCTTTATTTATTTGAAGTTTTTTTTTTCTTTCATATTCAATCACCGGATTGAATTAATCAATAATCACATGTATCTTGAAAATATTATCGTCTACGTTTCACTTCAACGAACTCTCACTATACACATTAGTCAAATCGGATTGTAAACTTATCGATTGAAATCAGTTTCTTATAAGTAAAACAAAAGAAAAAAGAGTATCACCTTGATTGTGATAGTGAATATATGAGATTGATGATGTGTTAAGCATTCAATGTTCAATACATTTTTTTCACACGTTTGAACCAAAATCTGCTTATTTCACAAAGATAATTAATGTAGACTAAACGGAAGTAATCAAAGTAGGATGTCAGTCATTGGTTACTGTCTATGTGAAATTTTTGTTTCATGACTATATTACTTGTTAGTAATCAGAGTTCATACCCTTTTTTTCATATTTAATTGGTTAAGTTAATCTGAATCTGATCGTTAATACCTCAATGAACACCGAAAGCAAGTAAGAAATGTACAACTTGAGTAATATATGATTATCTTATGAAATTCTGGATGATGTCTCTGAAGGTAAAACGTATAGTATTTCTCAAGGTATGCCGTATCATTGTGATATAACAAAAAACGATATAATCTGGAAGGGGTTTTGTGGATATTATAGTAATTTTTAATAGTTGAATTCATGATTCAATTGAAACTAAACCACCATGGAAAACCTGGAAGGCCGTTTCGTGTCATTGTGGGACTCTTCAGCAGTGCATATCCACGATCCCGCCTTGCGAGATTCAAACCGTGAACGAAATGGCCGTCCAGTGCTTCCAGGTTTTCCATGGTGGTCTTGTTTCAATTGAATCAGAAATTCAACTATTAAAAATTACAAAATGATATGTTGTAAAGAATAGCCATGTTTACTATACTCATACAGAATATCGTTTACAGTTATGAAGAGACAGTCCCTTGTATATTTAGAGCTCTAAGACAAGTTTATAAACAGAAAACACAAGCAAGATAGAATATTATAAATATTCATACACTAAAGAACGAACGACTATAACCAACCAATAAGTAAAAATGGAGCATTTAGCGCTTCGAATATAAATACAAAAAATGTGTTTTTTTTTTACAAAATCACGATAGATAGCCAGTCAGTCAAACGCAACACAGAACCTGGAACGTATGTTCATAGGTTCAATTTATTATATCTCAGCACAGCAATATGATAAACAGACTTAACCAGAACGTCAAAATGGTACATACGTATAGAATTAGGTAAATACATGTTGTATTTAAATAACTTCTTGGATCAATAAACCATTTTGACTGCTGAAAGTTTTGAGTGAACCTCTACTTAACTACAATAGATTATGTTTACACAAACCCAATGGATTTAATTACTGAGTTCAATGGAAATTGATAATTTCTTGGGTACATTAGAAGGGGATCCACTTGAATAACTAGTATACATTTGAGTGATACACTTATTTCCTCAACAATTTAACACAAATCATCTCATTGATAAAAGTAACTCCGAAATAAGAAAAAGAGAATTCAGCGAATTCGCTGAATTCTCTTTCTCTTATTCAATGACACTATGGGTTATTTTAATTAACTCCGAAATATTAATGAAATGCAACAGAAGAGGTTAAAAATGTTAGTCTTCGAAAGACGAAAAAATAACGCATACTTAGTTTCCTTGATTCGTTTGTTATTTATCGTATTTTATGATGTATTAATCACTTAATGTTCAACACATTTTTTACACGTTTGAACCAAAATCTGCTTGTTTCACAAAGATAATGTAGACTAAACCTAGTCCCAGAGTGAACATCAACTCCGGGGGATGCAAGTACACTCAGCTGATGAGTCCCAAATAGGACGAAATGCGTGTCAAACTGGATTCCACTACTAATCACTATCCATCTTTATTTAATAAGCTTGTAGCTTAAGGATATATCAAGGCGATCCGCACAGGATGTACATATGCTAACACGAGACTGATCGATTACAGTCCTAAATAACAATGAGAAGATACAAGTAAAACAACACCAAGTGAATTCATCATATTTTAATTCAGCTAAGAGAAATTATAGAGTACCTATTGTACCTATTGTTAGAAATCTAATCTTTTATAGAGTATCAAAATGGATTACTATAGCACAACATTATTGTTCTATCGTTGTTTAAACATTATACAATGATAGATTGTTGCATGTACTTGAATCCTACTTTACTAAAAGCATAGATATTTACTATTTAATCTATTAGAAATGGTAAGGATAAAAGATTTCCTCTTCACATTTTAATCTAAACCAATTCAGTTCATATCAACAATGAATATGAATTACATCACGAGGCAAGCCCTAACTTGGAATCTTGAAGGGAAGCGGAAAAGAGGAAGACCAAAGAACACATTACGTCTGGAAATAGAAGCAGATATGAAAAGGATGAATAGGAACTGGAAGGAGCTGGAAAGGATTGCCCAGGACAGGGTTGGATGAAGAATGCTGGTGAGCGGCCTATGCTCCTTCACGAGGAGTAACAGACGTAAGTAAGTAATTGATATAACATAATCAGTCAATCAATGTTAAAGTGTAGTTAAAAGGAGAACTAGTGCTTTCAACGTGGTATGGTCGCCGGATAAAGTATAGTTAACTTTGTAATAAAACATTTACGAATCATTTCAAAGCAATTACATTTAGTGAAATAAACACTTTTAAAAAGATTAAAGAAAGAAGAATGAACAATCATAATAAATTGTATCAAGAAGATTTTGTATTATAAGAGTAATTCTGAAAACATTTTAATATTTAAGTAACATATAAAAAGATAAAGACATTATAACTATGTAAATATGAATTAAATGCATATGTCCTCTAGTTGATTTATTCTATTGAAAGATATTTGATCATATAAATATTGGTACAAAGGAGTATCGAATACATAAGAATCAGATAAGTCACTTGATTTATCTGCAGGCTATGATACTGCTCGGGTGCCTAAACTGAAGGAGGTGATTTTCTTAAGGGGCAATAGCCAGAGCCTTCGACCTGAAGGTCTGATCCACAAGATAGTGGAGCATCGTAAGGAGAAGCAGTCCCATTGTAGCCGGTGACCAATAATTGGTTCATACGTCATTTTTTCCTTCAGGATACTGAGGCCTATGTGCACCACTGGTTTGGAATCAGGGTTTTCCAACCCACTTAGGTGGACTCTCCGTTTCCACCAATCCAGTTAAAGCACCAGACATTTGATTTTCGTCCTCTCAATTTTGTAAATAACAGTAATGCCGTGAGAAGGCAGTGAGTAGGACTTGCCTGACAGTAGTTGTATGCATGTGGTCGCGTGAGAGCATTTCGAGAGAGATAGCTGACTCTCCACACCATCCGCCGTACCAGGGCATATATTCAGTCAGATATAAGCAATGTAGATCTTTACACATATGTCTATCAGCTCTAGTTGTCATAATAGACCAATACAACAAAAGGTAATTATCAAGACAAATGTCAAAGTCATTGTTCATGTACTATTTGTATGAGAGTTTAGGATGTATAATCGAGAGAAAATCTTCATTCACCTAGTTTTTTTTGTACCTTTGCCTATTTATTTGATAAATCGTTACTTTCATGTTGATAAAACACATACTGTTTTAGGATTCACACTACTGATTCGGCTTTATTGTTCAACAAAACAAAACAAAAAAGAGAAAACAAACAAACACGTCGATAAATCGGCTACTTAGCTTTGAACTGATAGTGAAAATTATAAGTTTAGGGGTTGTGGAGATTGTTAAATTTTTGATTGAAACCATGAGTCAATTGAAGTTAGACCACTATGGAAAACCTGGAAGCACTGGACGGCCGTTTCGTCCTAGTATGGGACTCCTCATCAGTGCGCATCCATGATCCCGCACCCCACGAGATTCGAACTCAGGACCTATCAGTCTCGCGCCAGGTGCTTAACCAACTAGACCACTGAGCCGGCATCCAATAGTGTTAATGTCTAACCTCAACCAATCCACGAAATTGTGCGACCATCTTCCATTGTACTGAGGTAGACACCTGTTTCTTTCCGACACGGATTAGCTCCACTGGTCATGGCTTCTTACTAGAGCTCCGAGAATTTTCTCACGAAGCTAGTCACTAGTGAGCACATGCTAATTATTAAAAAGTTGGAAAAATAGTTACTTATTAGTTTATTTATGCTTTGATTAGCCTTTATTTATTAATGAATGAAATCCATAACAAACTGTTTATAGGGTGAAAAACTACAAAATGAGTATAAAAATAGGCTTTTAATAAGGAAAAACACACCTCTTGATAATGTGTCAACCATCTATGAA
This sequence comes from Schistosoma margrebowiei, assembly GCA_944470205.2. NCBI lineage: Eukaryota > Metazoa > Platyhelminthes > Trematoda > Strigeidida > Schistosomatidae > Schistosoma > Schistosoma margrebowiei. The sequence goes on along the minus strand of OX104029.1, from coordinate 22,627,914 downwards.
ATTGATTTTGCTATAAATAAATATAAACAACGCAAAGAATAATCGGGAACCATTGTACACAAATTCACTCAAATAAGTACTGTGTAAAATATCTCTCCTAGAAAATATGATTATATAGTGATGTAACTTATTTTCCAAATACAACGGCCAATTCCAAGCATATAATATATGCCTGAGACCTAGTGATACAAAATCAATAAATTCAAGTTTGAACATGCTTTCTAAATCATATGAGATCAAGTTCTATACTCAATAAGTTAACGTTCTCCGAGAAAGAATACTATATAAGTCTTCAATCTTTTTTCTTCATAGTTCAACATATGAATACTTCGAGAAGGAAAACGTAGTTAAGCACAATCGGTATAATGATTTTTAAATGACTATTAACATGTTTTGACAATGGAATTGTGGTGTAGGGTACAGATGTCGACAGATATAAGTAGAATGTATCACAAAACGGAAGTGAAATGCCTAAAGACAGAAATTTAATAAGATCGATCAGAAGAGAACGAAAACAGGGTGATTGGTATGTAAACGAAAGAAAAATGAAGTCTGAGACAATTGGTTGACATTTTACAAATGAAGTATTTACTGTATGGTTTTCTCAGATTTGTATTGAAATACATTTGGTTTTCCCCACCTGTGTTCTCGTTCACTACAGATGTAGTTATTATTCTTTGGACGACAAAACTTCTTCATGAAGTAATCCATTTCTTTATAGGTTGATACATTTTTGTCCACAAAAACCAAGAATGTCCCTCCCCAAATGCCCTGGTATGGCCGAGAGTGGGGAGAGTCAACCCTACCTCTTGAAATACTCTTATATGGCCACGCGTATATAGCCTCTGCCAGGGAAGTCCTACTCATTGCCTTCTCGTGGCGCGGGTGTTGTTTACGAAATTGAGAGGACAAAAAGCGAATGTCCGGCGCTTTAACTGGATTGGTGGAAACGGAGAGTTTACCTAAGTGAGTTGGAAAACCCTGATTCCAAACCAATAGTGCACATGGGCTGGCTCCAGGATCCTGAAGGAAAAATGGCATATAAATCAATCGTTGGTCACCGGCTACCATGGGACTGCATCTCATTACGATGCTCCACTATCTTGTGGATCAGACCTTCAGGTGGAAGGCTCAAGGTGTGGCCTCCTAAGAAAATCACCTGCTTCGGTTTGGGTACCCGAGCAGTATCAAAGCCCTCACACATATCAAATGAGATTTGTGTGACGCATATGTATTTGGTGCCTTCTTGTACTATCTATGTGTTAAAATAAATAAATAAATCATTAATATATAAATCAAACAAACAGTTACCTACTTCAAGGACTAATATGATGCCTTGACTTGATAATCATTAACATTTATCCAGCTTCATTTTATTTAACTAATATCGATATATCAAGGTATATGATGTTTGCATAATACAATATCTGTATAAGTATTATTGTTACCTAAATAACTCCATTCAAACTTTAACAGTTGTAATCTAATCTAAACCATTGATTTGAAGTGGGTTTTTTTATGAACTTCGATATTAAGGTCATTCATTCCACTATCACAATTGACGTATGATCGTATCCAGGTTTGCAAATAGTTAGTTTTGTTTTATTTTTAAGCTGAGAATGTTACTAATTGTTTTTAGATGATGTACTAGCAATTCATATGGAGCAGTAGCTTAGTAATTAAGGCGTCCGACACTCAACCATTTAGTTTCGGGTTCGAATTCGACCTTACATACTTCGATTTGAGCAACTGGGTATTATTATTATTAGCCTTCAATCTTCGAATGTCGCTCGTATCCCAAAACCTGATAAATAAGTTAGTTCAATAGATTAGATTTACCAATTTGTGTTGTCAATTGAATATGAGCCACAAACTACATTACGATGTGTTGGTTAGTTAGTTAGTTAGCTAGTTGTAGTAAAGTATCACATGTTTACAATGAATCGGTCAGCTTTTTCAAATTGATTACTAAATCTAATAATGTAAACGATAGAATGCCTATGGATTATTCATTTTAAAAAGTTTAGACACATCATCTACACATCGGTGCTTCTTTGACACAATGATCATTGTTACCACAGGTCAGCCGCAGTCCGAATTGTTTATTAGTAACATTTATGACTATGAAGCTGAATGATCACTACTCAGTGATCAATCAATCAATCATAAATCACTGTGACCTACTTGAGTCTTAGTGGATAAAGTGCTTGTTTCCTGTGATCTTACTTTACTAGAAAATTAAGCTGGAGAGTTATACTGATGAAAATAACCAACATTATACGACTCGTTTTTTTATGTAAAGTACAAAGCATATTAACAAAACCTTTTGTCTTCAGTTTCAGTACATATTCAGAGAACACTAATATACGGTATTGATTGACACAATATATAGGGACACTGACAGAGCCAGTTTACAGCTACAAGATATTTGCGGCAGACTGACAATTATTCAACTAATGAGAATTTAGACGGATATTTTGTCATGAAGAAACTGTTACAGAATCTTAACGAGCTGTTAGCTAGAAAATAAGCCTCAGAAAAAAGTACTTGAACTCAGTCAAGGTCACTTATTCGAAATCAACGTGCAGCCTGACACAACACATTGTCAACCTAAACTATTGTGCTAAATCAGTGAAAGATTCAACTAACATTATGAATAGCAATAGAGTCTAACCACCTATGGTAACAGTGATATTGAAGATGAATAATTATTTAGAATATAACTCCAGAAGGTGGAATGAAAAAGTATGTATGAAGGAATAATGTAAATTAGGATAAGGTGTTATAATTAGTCACAATGACCTGTCATAAGTAGTTCCGTTCAATTTTATAGTATTAGCTTTATACTTTCAACTACTTACTGTATCTATCGAAAACATGTAATGCAAGTAAAATTACTATATCTAGAACAAACCTTTTCTAAACTCTGTTTTTGTATAGATGAAGGTATAATCACTAAAGATGTTAGTTATCTGTTAAAAATTAACATACTACTGTCACATATTAGTATATACAAAAGTGTAACTTTGTCAGCAACAGAGAAATTCATTACTTTCGGTTATATTTCTCTAAAACTGACTAACTTAACACAGAACTTTATGGAAACAACCATTTCAACCAACATAATTAAGTTATTTGAATAGTTGAGATCATGAATTAATTGAAGCTAGACCATCATGAAAAACCTAGGAGCATTGGACGGCCGTTTCGTCCTATTGTGGGACTCCTCAGAAGTACACATCCACGCCCCAGCCTCACAGGATTTGAACCCAGAACATACCAGTCTCGGACGCGAGCGCTTATGCACTACTGAGGAGTCCCAGAATAGGACGAAACGGCCGTCCAATGCTTCCAGGTTTTCCATGGTGGTCTAGCTTTAATTGACTCATGATCTCAACTATTGAAATTGCTACAATCTCCACAAAACCCCTTTTAATAATTAGACTAGTTCATGACGATGAATAAGAGAGGTATTAGAAGGTGTAGGAAGGATTTGAATGTGACCAACTTGGTCTCGTGTGCTGTTACGGGTATGAGGGCTGGTGTCACTTCCCGGCTGCCCACACCGTGGAAGGGTATTTCTTGAGGAACCTGAAAAAGAAATTGGATTAGTGTTGGTCTTGACGACCTGGGAGCGTGACCGCAGAGCCCAAGGGACAACTGCTTGAGGCCGGTCGCGCACGGCCTTTTTGTGGAAGGTTTTTGACGTGTTAGCTCCGTTCTTCAAAGGGCCTTACCGCCGGAGACGGAAATCCGTGAGGTAAGGTGTGACATTTTTAGGGTCGACCTTTTCTAACCCCACCCCTCCTTGTGGGAAGGCAGCATCGCTGTCATGCTGGTTGTCTGAGGGAAACACCTTACTGCTGTCACACCTCTCTACAGTCAGCAGTACGACTTCGCCCTCAGACCTTGAGTTGCTGCTTTTAGTCTTACCGTTCACCAATCGACCTGCCTGGCATGGTAGAACCTACAGGAACATATGTTCCAGCCAATATAGCTCGGATGGGTCATCACGATAGGCAAGCCCGACCACCGCGTCAAGGTAGCAGCTTCGGTTGGGATGGGACACGTGTTACGTATGTCCAACGACCGACTGCCTCGACGTGCGATGTTCAGTGGTATAGGAGTAGATTGGAAGAAAGCTAGGGGCGGCCAGACCAAAACATGGCACAAGTCCATGAAGTCACTGACAAGTGGACTGAGTCATTTTGGTAGGTGTAGACTACCTGGTTGGGGACCGCGAGATGATAGCAACCGATGGTTAGAGACCCTGAATGACATGGCTCAAAATCGTTTGCAATGGCGCAGGTGCATCTACTCTTTGTGTTCTCTCAAATTCTAATCTTCTGAATTCTTCATGTCCCTTTTTTCCTCTTTCCAAATTTATTTCACTGAATTATACTCTTTAAATAACATCTTCAAACCCTAATCTTCCCGATCACTGCTTACACTCTTGCTACCTCTATCACTACGGGATTTGAATCGACAACTGCATCTCTGTGTTAAGGTGGTGTGGCAACTCGAACTGATGTACGTACGTACGAAGTTCTACGTTGTTACTGACTGACTGACTGACGATGAATACATGTGATATTCAATCAGTAACCAACTATAGAAATGTAATTTGGCTACAAAAAAAACTATAATAGACCCTATATTCATGAACTTAGAATAAGAAAACAAGTAATTAAACCGCTGATTTATCATTCTATTTCATTTTAAAGTTTAGATGAGAATTGAATAATTTTTTATCCCTCTTAATATGATCATTACCAAATCTAGAAAAGAAAAATAAAGTGAAGTCTTCCTGTAAAAAAGAAAAAGAGGTCACAAGATTGATAATGATCGTTTGAAATATGTATATGTGTTGTTTTTATTTAATGATTTGACATTTTTAACAATACACGACAATACATTTAGAGAATACTCTATTGATACTTCACTCTATTACAGATTCACATAAGTGACATATATATTATAGAAAAACATCTCCATAGGAACTATTTTGTCATAAAGAATACTTTTATTTTGAAAGGTTTGTTTGTTTTTTTTGTTTTCTAGGTTGACATTGAGAAACCATCTTATAACATAGTTAGTTAAGATTTAAAAGTGTCAAACTGTACTACAAATAGTTATTTCTTTATTGAGAAAAAGAAAAGAAACATGTTTTAATACATCTCAATTGTAAGACTTCTATAATAATCATAATGCTTTCTTTTACTAAACGTCCTTCACCCCATTCATGACAGTATTAAGTCAATAATAATAAATAATAATCATAATATGCACATGATCAACACGTTTAAAAATTTGGTCCGATTATACTAATCTCAATAAAGAGCATCTACAAATAGGCTTGATCAATGAATTATTTCTAATTATGAATGTATTTGTCGAAATAATAATAATAATGACAGATTCTCAGTAATACCTGCTGAATTTGATTATTGTTATCGCGTTATACAGTTTGTAACAATCACTTCTTATTGAAATAATTTTCTATACTCCTTTAAGTAGCGATGGATGGTGGTTAGCAGTGAAATGTGTCTTTCGTCTTATCTAGGACAAGTAAGGCGGATATACATGCATTCCAGAGTTAACACTCACTTTGGAACTTAAACCCAGTACACCTCACTTCAAATACTATCACGTTAACCAATTAGATACTGAGTCCAGTGTGGATTCTCATATATATGTATTGGTTGTTTGAATTTTTTAATTAATGTTTAAGACTGTGATTGATCAATCAGTCGCTTCTCACATACGTGCACCCCTTGAGAATTGACTTGATATTGTCACTAAGCCACAAGTATTCTTAAGCAAAGAGAATTGGAGTGAACATCAACTTGGGATTCATGTACATCTGGTGTATGAGTTTCGAATAGGGCGAAATAGGTGTTCAGGATTCCACTGCTAGCCATCATCCATGTCTAATTAAAATGCTTGTGACTTGATAGTAATATCGAGGCAGTCCTCACAGAAGAGAATGATCAATTGCATCCGTAATCGTCAATGAGAAGATCCAAACAACCAATACATATAAATTTTATTACTGCTTAAATTATATTGTATTCGGGGGAGCTCATTTGAAAACGACTATTTTCGCCCCACCTCACTCTTCATTTGCCACCTTTGTATAAACAAACAAAATCGAGCAAAATTGTTATGTAAATTTTGGAATTTTTTAATATGGCTAGCTAATCAGTAAGGCTTGTCAAATCCCATGAATATGATGGAATTTTTCTTAGTTTCTTTTCTTACTGGGATCTTGAATTTTCAGAATAACATAAAGAGTATACATGTTGACATTACCGGAAGATACTGAATATATAGATAAAAATACTATGGATACAATCTCGAAGCTTTAGTATGTGATATTACCCCTGTTATGTTTGCTGAATACCCTGCATTCTTATCAACAAAAATAATAATAACGTTGAATTACTATTATGGGAGTTAACTAGGAATTAGTTATGATAAGAATTTAAATCCCCAGTCATCCATATATCTAGGTGTGCTTTTTTTCATCTGAATCATGTGGCAATAGACACCGGTCTACTAGTTTGTTTAATATTTCTTCAGGTAGAATAGGAGAGTATATTATTAAGATAACCATCTCCACAAAAAATACAGGATATTTCGCTGTAAATTGTTACTTCACACCACATATCGTCGCAATGAAGCAATCGTCGGTTTAGAGTTCAACTCCCGGATACGAGGTAGTGGGTGCGCACTGCTGAAGTTTCTCGTACTATGATGAGACGGTCGTCCAGTGTTCCCAGGTATCAAGGGTTGTCTAGATGAAATCAGTTCGTGATTTATAATTCTGAAAACTAAACATTCACTGAACGATTAATGCACAAAGTCAGTCAGTAACAACGTAGAACTTCGTACGTACGTACATCAGATCGAGTTGCCATACCACATTAGCACACAGATACAGTTGTCGATTCAAATCCCGTAGTGGTAGAGTTTGTAAGAGTATAAGCAGTAATCAGAAACATTAGGGTTTGGAGATGTTATTTAAAGAGTATAATACAGTGAAATAAATTTGGAAAGAGAAATAAAGTAGGCATGAAAAACTCAGAAGACTAGAATTTGAGAGAACACAAAGAGTGGATGCACCTGCGCCATTGCAAACCATTTTGAGCCATGTCATTCAGGGTCTCTAACCATCGGTTGCTATCATCTCGCGGTCTCCAACCAGGTAGTCTACACCTACCGACATGACTCAGTCCACTTGTCAGTGACTTCATGGACTTGTGCCATGTTTTGGTCTGGCACAAAGCATTGTTCTCTTCTATGCAATAGATTTACATAACAGTCTATAATGAAAATAATGAATAAATTATAAAAGCTTAGTTATTTGTATTCCAAGAGCATTTCTGATGCGTAGAAAAGCTAGTAAGTTAGTAACAATACAGTTGGATGCCATATATTGTAGTTATCATCAGCGCAAAACCTCGCATGAAAATGCGCTAGCCAAAGTTGCTATATAGTGAATAAGAACTAAGGTGGGGAATACCAATTTATTGTTTAATGCAAAATCACACAGTGGCTTAGTAAAATATAAAAATCATACACTAAATACATCATTTGTATAACTTCTTTGCATCGTTCTTCACATACTCTATTATTCCTCTATTTCTGTTGTTATTTCGGTTACTCCCCTATTTCCTTCCAGTCCTCTCCAGGCATTCCACTTCCGATCGGTACGACCTACTACTTATGTCTGTCAGCATAAGTAGTACACGTCACAGCCGTATCTCATTAGAACGACGAGATGAAATTAACAAGGTGTGCAGTGAAAGAGATTGGAATAACATACCAATGACAATGAAAAAGAATAACTATTAAGAATAAAGTTTAAAAACATAGAGTACAAATACACGTATGATGAGAAACTGAAATTTTAAACAGAATGGAAGATAAATAATCAATATATTTGTGTTATTGTGAACAATTTTGCACAATTATACCCTAAGTTTACAGCTACTGTTTGAATATACCAGGGGGAGAGATGTAGAGTTAGTTAGAAAAGAAACAAATAGTCAGTTGATAAGATTTTTAGTGTATTCTAGCAGAAATTCGTGCTGACAATAATATTATTTAAAAGAACAATGAAATTTTCGTCACTGAATCATGCAGTTGAGTGAATGAAACTTCACCGAAGTCATCAACTTTACTTACTATCATATTAAACTATGAATTATATTGAGTAAGCAATTGATTGATTTTAAGTTTACTCTGTTTAAGTGTTTTAAAGTGTTTTTTCTCTTTTGATGAATTCAGTCATATGCCCACAACTGATTGATCACTGGGTGGTGAGGAATGGCATGTGTGTCAAGTCCTTCTTAGTGCAGATCGAATGCTATCGACCAAGTTCCAATGTGGCCACTAGTTTGGATGACTCGACATTGTGTGCACTACGTTGACTACCTCCAACCACCATTCTAAGTCATGTACCATCAATCATTCAAAACATCTTAAATGTTATTGGTTAGATTATCTAGAAATTTTAACAAATAGCATAAAATAATGTTTATTTATTTATTTGTATCAAAAAAGATTTTGAGGATATCATAGTAATTTCAATGGTTGAGAACATGAGTCAGTTGAAACTAGACCACCATGGGAAACCCGGAAGAACTGGACGGCCGTTTCGCCCTATTGCGGGACTCCCCAGCAGTGCGTACCCACGATCCCGTCTCGCAAAATTCAAAATCAGAACCTATCAGTCTTGCGCACGAGCGCTTAACCACTAGACCACGGAGCCGGTATCCAACGATGTTAATATTTAAATTCAAATAATCCACGAAATTGAGCGACACATCCACCATTGTCTTCAGTGAGTTACTATCTCACAATTGACCCAACTGAACTCGACTGGATACTGCTTTCGTCCAGTGCTTCCAGGTTATGCATGATTGTCCAGTTTTAACTGACTTATGATCTCAACCATCGAAATTATTTATTTATGTTCCTAACATCTACTGAAACAGCACAATCTAATTCCATAAATCAGAAGAATTATGAAAAAATTGAATTTCGCGTACTACAGGTTGTAAATTACTCGCTGTATTATTTACACAGTTTGTTTTAAACTAATTCATATATTTTTCAAAAGATTTATTCAAAAATTTTATAATCTGAATTAGAATCAATCTCAATGGTACAGATCTATTGAGTTTTTGTTTAAAATTATTTTAAGAATTCATATCTTCTCTTAACCTAATCATTTTATAGGACACTTACACTACTTCCAATACATTGGTATACATGTTGATAAGTTCATTAGCCAGTCAGTCAGCTACAACATAGGACTAGACACATATGTGCATCGGTCCAAGTTGCCTTACCTCATCAACACAACAAGATGAACACCGGATTCATAGAAGTAGTTACTTAAACGGTAGTAATATACAAAAGAAAGATTGCGTATAAGGATATAATATAGGAAGAAGGATTTAGTACGTAGAAAGATATGAAGCAATTTTAATCTCTTAGTTTAAGGGAAGACAGAGAGTGTATACACCAACGCCATTGTGATCGATTCAGAGACATGTCACCAAGAGTCTCCAACCATTGGTTACGATAGTCACGCGGACCCCAACCAAGTAGTCTGCATCTACCAACATGACTCAGACTAGAAGTTAGAGACTTTATGGACTGATGCCATGTTTTCGTTTGACCACCCTCAACTTGTTGTGTCATTGTGGTGTAGCAACCTGGGCAGAAATGCATAAAATGATATATATAAATACCTTTTATCAAGGTGTAATTAGTTGAAACGACATACCACTACATGTGATGAGTTGACCAATATGGTTATTTAACACTTATGTTAGCTTTTGTATTTTCACACATTTGTTTCCTGTGGTGATCTTTATGATTGTATTATTACATGTTTTTCCTTGATCATAGATACCAGTGCACCATACCGGTGACCAGTCACCTTTCAAGCACATAACCGCATGTTTTTCAAGCATCATTGCTATATATATAACTTCGGTCTACTGATAAAACCTGTAGAGTTAATACGAGACATCTGATAAAAATACTTACAATTAATCATTTCTTCATACGTAATAAACCGCTTTACATGTGAAAAAAAACGATCAACTTATTGATCATTTTAAGTTAACAGAATCCTGACATTCACTAAAACCGTATGTGATAGTAATTAAATCTAAATTCATAACAATGTGTAACACCACAACCATGCGGAGACTATGATAAGACAATGTGACATAATACATAGTGTGTGTATGTGTTTGAGCGCTACAATCAATAACACAATCTATAGGGATTCATTTTTAACTTTACTCAATTTACACTGTTCATCTATACAATTTTACGATTGTTATCATGTAACTTTCAGCATCAATTTTTATTTCCATTTATTTTCTTCGGGAACTTTTATATATGGTAACAAAAATAATCTTTCACTTTAAGACTTTATATAATTCATTCATACCTATTATTATCATGTATTCTATGAACCTGCATCCATATAATATCAATTCTATGTACCTTAGTTTTGAAATAATTACCACTACTGTTTCTAATCTAAAAAAAAACAGGAAACATCTGAAGAGAAACCATAAAATAAAATGAATGTAATATAATTCTGTTACTAATTTTATTATTCAATATTTAGTAATATTTAATGCATTGAAATTTCAAACTATGATAGACAAAACAAATTTTAAATTATATTGAGTGCCGAAACTATTAAAGTACATATAAAACGGTCAGTCAGTCAGCAATAACTTAGAACTTCTTACGTACGTACGTACATCAGTTCGAGTTGTTATACCACATTAGCACAGAGATGCAGTGGTCGATTCAAATCCCGTAGTGGTAGAGGTAAGAGTATAAGCAGTAATCGGGAAGATTAAGGTTTGAAGATGTTATTTAAAGAGTATGACCCAGTGAAATAAATTTGGAAAGAGAAAAAAAGGGACAAGGAGGAATCAGGAGATTAGAATTTGGGAGAACACAATGAGTGGATGCGCTTGCGCCATTGCAAACCATTTTGAGCCATGTCATTCAGGGTCTCTAACCATCGGTCGCTATCATCTTGCAGTCCCCAACCAGGTGGTCTACACCTACCAACATGACTCAGTCCACTTGTCAGTGACTTCATGGACTTGTGACATGTTTTTGTCTGGCCACCCTTAGCTTTCTTCTAACCTACTCCTATACCATAAAACATCGCACGTCGAGGCAGTCGGTGGTTGAGCATACGTAACACGTGTCCCAGCCATCTCAACTGATGAAGTTTCAATACTTCATCAATCGATTTGCCATGCTAAAAACTGCATTGCTTACTCGGTGGTCCCAGGATATACGAACAATGCTTTGACGACACCTATGATCGAATACTAGTAACCTAAAAATATCCTCTACTCCTACCGGCCATGTTTCACTGCCATAAAGTAGGACGGAACAAACTGCTTCATCGTAAACTCGTCCTTTGGTTGGTAGACGGATAGCTCGCCTACGCCATAAATGATGCAAGTTGGCAAAAGCTAATCGTACATAACAAAAACAGTAACAATACGTGTAGATATATAATGAATATACATTAGTCTTATTTACGAAGAGCATTTACGTAGTTGATTCTCCACATATTGAAGTGTAGCCAAAAAAGTTTACTTAATAGCTTATCGTGTATTGAATTTCATTTATTTCAACCAATTATAAAAACAACTTGTCTTTTTTCACGAAACATAAAACAGTAATATCAAAATTAAGAATTCAAGAAGAGGAAACGATAAAATAACTGATGAAATAAAGAGTGCTTATTATTGTCAGTAGACAAGAAAAAAATAAATATTAAATTATCATGAGTAACTCAGTCACTAGGGATATAAATCAGTCAGTCATCTACAACGTAGTACCAAGCACATATATTCTGACCGTTGTTGCTACCTTGACGTGGTGGTCGGGCTTGCCTATCGTGATGAAGCAACCGACCTATACTGGCTGGAACAACCGTTCCTCAAGGTCCTACCATGTCAGACAGGTCGGTTGAAAAGCGGTAAGACTAAAAGCAACAAACCCAAGGTCTGAAGGCGAAGTCGTACTGCTGACTGTACAGAGGTGTGACAGCAGTAAGGTGTTTCTTTCAGAAAACCATCATGACAGCGATGCTGCCTTCCCACAAGGAGGGGTGGGGTTAGGAAAGGTCGACTTGAAATATACACACCTCGCCTTATCCCACGGATATCCGTCTCCGGCGGTAAGGTCTCTACAAGTACGGAGCTGACACGAAAATTGCCCATAAAAAGGTAGTGTGTAACCGACCTCAAGCAGTTGTCCCTTGGGCACTGCGGTCACGCTCCCAGGTCACTAAGACCACTTCTAATCCGATTTCCTTTTCAAGTACTTCCAGAAGAACCCTTCCACGGTGTGAGCAACCGGAAATCGATAACCACCCTCATAACTTTAACAGCACTCAAGACCACTGGATATAAATCACACTATAGGTGAGAGAATTGATGACACTACTCGGTTATCTAAATCTAAGTGGAGATAGGTTTGAATTTGGGCTTCAGTATCTAAAAACTGAACACCTCAACCATAGAACAATCACTACATAATAGTATTCAATAGTTGAAAGGTATTAAATATATTTGTGTTATAATAATTAATTTATGAAAAATATATCGTCATATATCTGAAAAACATGAAATTCTAGCGTTCAGTTTGCTATTACCTTCAACAAACCAAGGACTTCATAAACTTGTGATTGCCTTTATTTACTACTATCGTATTTATACACCAAAAGATGATGTGGTAAAAAGCTTACTTATTTACACAAAAAGCTAAATATTGAGGGATAACTATGGTAGCAAATAATTAAAAATCAATTTCAACCAATTATCGAGAACAAATCTAAGTAACCAGCTTTGTACAATACTTCAAATAATGAATTCGGCGTTCAGGCCATCAACTTAATTGTTGGAAACTAATTGCTTCAATCATTTATGTCTATTATTTTACTGACGAGTTAATCTGGAAATAGTAAGTACTGTAAATATTATATATTTTGTCATATTTAGTAGTTGACTGGATTATAAAACAATTTTCCAGCTAGTAGACAACATAGCACGGAATAAGATGGTCTATTACGAAGACATATTCTATATGGATTATGAATGAGAGTTTGAACGTATAACAAATCAGTAAAAAAACTTATTAATGAAACAAAACTAGCACAAAGTGGAATAATGTTACATTTTCACATGAAAATAACCTTTATACATAAAAAACACGCATCAACTGACTTACTCAAATAGCTTCTCTCTCTTTGATTCATCGAATTTAAACAGTGGTAGTGTGGAAATCAAGCCCATACGTGTAGCGATTCTTACTTGTTCCTCTTCAGTTAACTGGGACATAGGTCGTGAGACACCAGGAGTAGGATGCATAATTGGATCATTCTCCTAATACATACATGGCAAATATTTACAAAATGATTTTTTCTATACATATTACGCTTCATAAAATATTTTTTAAAACAAATTATGAATAAGCAAGCGAGTAATGATATAGTGACATTCATCATGTGAATTATCCATAGTAGTAAGCACAACAAAATAAAGTTCTTCCCCATAACTGAAGTAAAGCTTCATAATCCCACAAACACAAGTCAGTTGTGAATAACGTTAGATCCAGCATACGTGTATCAGTGCATGTTGTTAAAAACTACACCAGTGGTGGGAAAAATTACCGAGCCCGAAAGAGAATGAGTGTTAATAGCAATAATATCAACAGTAGTGTAAAACTAAACGTTCGAAAGTACAAGTCAAAAGGATTTGATGAAATGAGACTGATGAATGAAAAGTGTAGGATAACACTAGGCTTGACATTCTGATGGAGATCAAGTATAAATATGTAGGTGTAAATGGCGCCTAACATAAATCACTGACTACGATTCCTCTTGGACCTTAAAAAATTCGGAATCACTTGACATGGCTAGGTTTATAATCGATGGCTAAGTAAAATAGTGCCACAAGGTCGTTTGAGTATCTTTACCTAGTTTCCGACTTAATCCCACCTTAGTCAAAACTGTATGTCCAGCCAGCAGAGTCAACGAATGCTGCCAGATTAGTCATTTGATTTGCTATTTCTACTTAGCTCGATTTCAACAATACTCCTTCGTGATTTCGGTACATGCAATAAAATTGTCGAAGCACCTATAACCAAACACAAACAACATAAGTATATTTGATGCATTTATGGATCATTTAGAGTAGTAGGGTGAACTGGTATACAATATATTTTGCATGTGACCAATAGATAAAAGACCTAGACCGTTTGTGATACAAGTCGACAAAAGTCAAGCACGCTTGTATCTTTTCAGAGATTTCCTCAGATATTGGTTTACCAAGGTCTGAAGGATTCTTGGGTCAAAGGCAATAGTCAGCTGACCCAACAATTCCATTTCTTGTAAATAAATCAGATGGAAAAGAGAAACACTACGTTATTAACAACCACAGAAAATAATTATGTGAAATGACACTGTTTATTCAGATTCGTAATAAGATAATTGTAGGAAACAATAATCACGATCAATATTCGGGAAGTTCAGTGTAGAGAGAAATACTATGACACCAGAAAAAACCTGGGTAGTTAAATGACCAAACTGGGTGCGGAACGGAAGTCAATAAGATGGTATATCAATCGTAATAAACGAAGACTTTGCTTGAAATATCCAGTTATTGACCTATACTGATTATTAGGTTTTCACAAGATTTATAAGAATAATCATTGGTTTTACCAATAGCTTATACAAAAAGATAGTCCCTCCTATGCCTACATTTGTTCTTCATTAGTTTATTAACCCACAAAACTTTCTACAGTTGTGATGCAGCGCATGCAGTACATGACCTAAACAACTTAGCCGATTTATTCTTACGGGATTTTTAGTGGAAGCTCTAGGTATAATATGTCACCAAACAAAAACATTCCTATATTGTATTTATTCTTACTATTCTATGAGTGAATAATTAGATTTCGGCTAAACTGTCACATCTAAGCATTTATTTGGATCTATAAGGTTATAGTGAAGGATGGATAGTTGAAAGATATGGTACCTAAGAGCTTTTTGTGTTACTAGTCCAGACAATAATTCTAAAAGGAGAATGCAGAACTGATTGGATACCTCGGAAAGAAACTAATAGATTTTCAGCCTGCATATAGCAAATTACGTCCGGATAAACCAAGAGATAACCCGTATCTTTATTATTATTAGGCTGTTAACAAAACAGCTGTGTAAGAAGCTCTGAAACAGATTGAGTGTGAGCTACAAAGATGACACTTAAATTCCTGAACTGACAGCTAGACACTGGATTCTGGACCTATATTACTGAAGTAGAACAACAGAAGCGTTGAGTTAGAATATTCGAGTTTGTCACACATATAACACAAACGAGTTTTCATTCATACAAACTTTTGGCTAAGTAAGAAAACAGACATGAATCAAAAAGAAAGAGAACTGCCAACTAGTTCAACTTCACAGAAGAGGTTCTTCAAATAAAGGGTCGAGAACTTATCACTATTGGTAATATGTCTTACTTCAGCAAGTAGACGCAGAAATAAGATTTTTAAATAAAACCAATATTTGTGGGCTGTATACACTGTACAATAAAGTTTAGCACTTTAAGGAACTGTAAAAAACATCTGGGATCGTTATCACTGATAAGTATATAGTGTATACAACAGCACGCTAGGAAGCGAATAAAGAATAAGTCATATATAATTGGTTTAGACCAAGGACAATCCGAAAATAACTTTAAAAGATCTTAAAACTGAGGACTATTTGAGCCCTAATATCTCCCAATACAAAAACAACTCAATGTGATACATGAATAAATTGGACACCTCGTCAGTTCCTCTTATTACCGATTCAACTTGTAGGACCTTTGATATGATATTTTATGCAGCATAAACGTCATCCGAAATCTAATTCCGCTTAAGATAGTATTTGTGCACTTACGTACTATTACAATGGTGACCGAAAGCGAACACTTTCGAAGGCTAATTTCAAAACTCATTTTCATTGAAAGTGACAACTACAAATAACTGCATTCTGATTGCTTATTGTAGACATCATAGACAGTATTATTTATAAGACAAAGAACTTACAAAATATGGGGGTAAACGACTACGTCGTCTCTCAGTTTCTAGTCGTAATTGCGCGTCACTATTCCCAACATCAACTGAAGAATCGATATTTCTGCATCTCAGGCAATTGCCCATAGCTATACTGTTTGATTTTGCATTAGGTCGGTTGTACCATCGGTCTGTCCCCACAGCTGTTTATATGACCTTGAGGAACCAATGGTCATTTAGTGTCCAAGCTATAAACACTGTGCATTGGATATGACCAACTGAATGTTGCTTGATATCTCAATTATTAATTGTAGTCAAAACACAATGAAAGATACAATTATCTGTTATGATCACGGAACAACACTTATAATAGTTCTTATTAGTACCACTGAGCCCGAAACTGATATCAAACCATTATTTCCGTAAATCAGGACAATATGACATCACTATTATCAAGGAGACTTCTAAACTGGGAAGTAGCTCCACTGCAACGGAGTTTTGCCGGTAGTCTGTTCCACATAGTTGAGTATCGAAAAAAGAAAAAACTTCTGAAGTTAGTGAAGGTGCTTGTAAACGATAAAATATTCTCCTTATTGCATGGGTTGTGAGATGAAATAATAGAACACGAAGGGGTTGATGCCAAAGAATAAAAAATACCGCTTATAAGCCGGCAGATAAAGAAGAGGTTTAATTTGATACGCCTGATCTAGATTGGTTCTAACTTGGGTTGTTGGCATCGAGGATGGTAATACATGTTGTCGGAATACCCGAAATTGCACTGGTGATGAGTGTTCTTTGAACACCTGTAATGATAGTGGGCCCCAACCACTCAATCCTCGAAGCCGAACACGAGACAACTGAGAAAAATTTGTTCAACATTTAACGCGGGGAAAACACAACGATGGAGGAGTCGGGAAGAATAAATTCAATAAATTCCACTTCATCACACCTTGTAGGCGTGATCATTCTTGAGTAGCATATACCTTTTATTCATATTAAATATACTGTTCTATCTCCAGCTTAAATATGTTCATCATATATTGACGATTGTTATGATACGATGAGTCAGAGTAGACGGTGATGTGACTTCCACATAAAACCTTATAGGCAGCTACACCACTAAAAACGTACAGTTTTGGGATTAAGTCTATTACCAGAGCGGTACTAATAACGAATTAGACCATAATTCTACCAGGTCACCAAGTGAGAACCTCTACTCCACACATAAACATTTGTTTATCTATTCAAAAGGAGTGGTGGCATTTTCCCCCGCCAAGTGAGTCTTTTGGTTATGATTGTGTCCTAAGGTGTAAAAACTTCGTCTATAATTAGTTAAGTTGATTTTTCTGTGACGGTTTCAGCCTTTTGTTTTCTGTACCTCTCAATTTTAAAGTTTGAGAAACACTTCAAGAAATTAGTTTTGGCTTTTTCAACATCCAGAGAGAAAATTCTTGTTGTTCTCTCTGTGACCTTACCTAGTAATTTTAATGACACAAACAAAACATCGTTATGGCAGGTTTACGTTTTTCCGACTGATGATGGAATTCAATATGACTACTGCAACGAGTGATATAAAAACATGTGCACCAAACTTACATCAACCATATATAAATGTTGTTTAAAGGCACTACCACTTTTTCTGTGTATGTATGCTGCTCTACAAAGCCTCTGATGACTCTTCAGCTGCTAAACACAGCTAGAATGACCAGCTCTGATAAACAGCCAACAGCAGATTAGCAGCTGTCAGATTTCAAGGAAGCAGAGAGAGTTGCCATGAGTCTAGATATGGATCTGAGTGAAACCTTTAAGTTGAACCCCTTCAGGTCAGTAAGAGTGGTTATAAGGAAAAGGAAAAAGTACTCAATTGTCAAGTCGCAGAGATCTCGACAGTTTCAGTCACATATATCTTTAACAACGCAAACCGGACCATACAAGAGTGAACCTGGTCATTGTAGAGGATTTGGTCAGGAAGCAAAACAAAGTCAATGATTTACCTACGGTAGAAACAAGAAAATAAAGGGGAAAAAGATAGCGATCTAAATGCCTGTTGCTAAATCTAACTGCAGGAATGATAAAATTTTAGGATAAAAAACCTAATGCTTGTTCAAAAGGATCATGCAGAGATATTGGTCAACTTTCGCAGGACAGTCTTTCAAAAAAGAAAAAATGTCAGGCCTAGGTACAATCCAAGCAGGAACAGTAGAAGGAGATAAAAGAACGGATTTCAAAATACGCGGATTAGCCGCTTCCGAAAAGTTGCTTGGTCTTCTGCCGAGGAAATTAACCTTGTGTTGGAAAATTGATTCAAACCGACTGGGTCCGGGACGTATGTCTATGTGGATCTCAGCTTTGTGATAGGCATAGAAAACCCTTAAATTACTGCCATCTAAGATAATCAGTTAACGCCAGAAGTACGTGATGGTGAGATTCAGTTGCTTGGTTTCTTGCTTTGTAAGGCTGGTAGATCAAACAGCGGGGGTGGTGGGGTTATCGTGTACATGAATAACACCTTAACCATGTGATCTGTCGATACAGTAGCACACGACTCCGGGAAATGTGAACCACTGTGCCGACGGCTACAATGTAGAGGACAATATATTGAATTAGTTGCACTATATCTCAGTGAAGAATGTGTATTCGGTGACTTCCTCCCAAATAAACTTAAATCCTGGTCAAACGGGCGCAAAAGTTCGATAGCATATGTTTTATTGACACCTTGTAAATGAGGGAACCTTAGAATTGGGGTCATCAAAAACATCATTCGGTTACAAATTGTCAGATACCACAGTCGCCCTAGCTCTATTCCAGAACGTTAGAGATCCCACTAGATATGACAAACAAAACTCTTCATCTCTCTTGAACTTCGTCCTCACACTGGGTGATGATGCCAGTTCTATTACGTTCCTCTCATCTGTAGGGAGGATCCATAATGCTGTCGTCTTATTCAAATTCATGGCTGAAGTGGTCTGTCAAACAGTTGCGCCAGCCCTTCCTAATTTATGGAAAGCAGACATATAGGCGATCAACTCTGTAGCATCGAACGAAAACTGGAAAATCGACTTCGAAGCATCAGTAGGGGAGAAACAGACTCATTTCCAGAAGTTATACAATCAAGGAACACAATTATTTATACAGTGTCGAGGGAGAAAAAACTCGACCATCCCCGAATAAACCTGAATATTTGACGTTTCTTAAAACAAAAGAAAAAACAGTTGGCACGTTTCCATCAACCTTGGCACACCGAATACGATGAAAGATCTAAAACAAGAGTATAAGCACATCACGGGCAGCTCAGCCAAAATCTTAAAAGCAGTTACTCCAATCTATAAGTAAACAGCCGAAGAGATCGTTCTCGTACATAAATTACAGAACAAGAAGGCATCATTGGATTCCCAACTCAATTACTGAAGAGCATCTATCTCAAGTGACAGAGGATGACCAAGACAGTTGGGACAGTTTCCACCCAAAAGCCTCATGTTAACGAAGAACTAGAACCAGATACATAGTCACGAAATCGACTGCTCACCGAGGCCTTGATAGAAACGAAGTTCTAAGAGCTTTTAACACTTAAGACTCCGAAAAATAAACAGGACCGGATGAATCACGGCCAAAAGACCTGAGATTAATTTCACAATGTACTTCTGCCCCTCTGATTACCATGTTTAATAAGTCAATTGACCAAGGTGATTTACCTAAGGGTTTGGAGAATGCAACCCTCATTCCAATACATAAAACAGAATCAAGACGACTCCCATCAATCTGCAGACCAGTCAGTCTCGTCAACGTTGTAGTTAAAATACTGGAAAAAATAATCAAGAGAGTTATAATCACATTCGTAGAAACGGACGACTTGTGAAACAGAGAACAGTATGGTTTCCAGAAAGGATAATCTTGCACAACATACCCCATATGACAAGAAAAAAATGGACATAATTTCTAGTTAGTGGGAAATCGGTCGACGTTGTTTACGCTGACTTCGGCAATTTATTTAATAAGGTACTGAGAAGGATTGTTCATACAGCTGGAAAATCTCGAGGTTGCAAGGCGTCACGTAAAGTGGATTAAGAATTTCTTGGTAGAGTACAGATGGAAATACAGCTGGAATTTCAAGTGCTCTTTCTGGAAACTGGTACTTAATGGAGGACCACATGGCTCTGTCCTAGGTCGTTCATTTCTTTTCTGTGTGTAAATGAACATTTAAATACAACTATCTTTAATGTGACTATACACTGATGGTGTTAAAATCTAGCGAGAAAAAACAGGACACGTAGATTCATGTGCGCTCCAGATGGATTTAGATATTCCTGCGATCTGGTCTACAAAATGGCTGATGCCTATCAAAGCAACTAACTCTACATCCACTTCGGAGATATATATAAATAAACACAGAATAATAGGAGAGTCAGTGCTCGCATTTTGGTTTCGCAAGAAGCTTGAGGTGATAGTCAGGCATGATCTTAAAACAGCAGTCCACTGTCGCGAGGTCACAACCATAGGTTTTATAACCATATGGGCTTTAAGGCGGACACTTACCCAGCTAGACATTAATATGTTCACTACAGTTGATACGATCTTAATAAGATCCAATCTTGGAAACTGCTTCCAAGCTCCAAAACCCTTTTTAAGCGGTGACCCAGACATCTTGGAGAAAGTACAAAATGTGGTCACCTGGGTTATTCCAGAACTCTGGGGTTTACCAAAAAAGGAGCGGCTTCAGAAGATAGACCTCTTCACTCTGTCCTTACGCAGGCTAAGAGATGATTTGAATTCGATGTATAGAATACTGAGTGATACAAGATACACAAGATATAAGCTACATAAGACACACAAATTGGTCTCTGTTTCAACGCTAAGAGAAAATATTCCTGCAAAATGGGGAGACAGTACTACGATGTAAGGATGATAGCTTAGAACTCCAAAACGATTTGAAGAAATTATCCGAATGGTCTCAAACCCGGTAGTTGCCAATAAATACTTCCAAGTGTGTTGTGATACATATTGGTCATCAAGGTACAGGTACATACACGATGAATAACACTGAGCTACCTGTCGTCCAGACACATAATGACTTAAAAGTCATCGTTATCCAAGACTTCAAGACTACCGCACACTGCTTTGCAATAGCCGCCAAAGGTTTTGGAACCTTATGCTCAATGCAAAAGGGCTTTTATTCATGTCGACGCTAAGACGTTTTTGAGTTTGTATACAGTGTTCGTACGTCCTTAAGTACTGCATACAAGTGGCTAGCCCCTTCTTAAAAAAGACAGTGAGCTTCTAGAAAACGTCCAGAGAACAGAAACGAAGCTGATTTCCTCAATAGCGAATCTTCCGTATGATGCTCGACCTTCCAAGCGAAACCTTTCCCCGTTGTCATATCGTAAAACGAGAGGCGACTTGACCACAGATTTCAAATTGCTCAGTGGTGAATTTGCACCTGATATGCGCTCATTTTTCTTGTCTTCCAAAACAGAGAATTTATGAGGACATTCAGTTAAAGTTCACATGCCCAGAACAAATTACTTGACAGCTGACTAACGACTTTTCCATCGAATCATCAAAGAGTGGAATTCATTACCTCAGCACGTGGTTGAGGCTCTATCCGTCGACTTTCTCAAAAGAAAGTTGGATCGAATGAGAGAGCAAGACTAACACAGGCCATCAAGTCTCTTGTCTTTTTCATACTGAAAGTGAAACTAAGATTCTGGTCCCGGGCATTACAATGTTGACGTTACTACGGTTAGCACGATGTTCGTTCAGAAGTGGGTTCGTAACGTCATTATCACGGTCCGTTAGTGGTCAGCCGAAGAAATGGTACTTAGTTTTTTCATGCGCATTGTGATTAAGATGAAGCGTGAATATCACATTCGCTTGGAAGAACGGTTGTAATAAGACCGTAAACGCGAAAATAGGCGACAACTTATTGGACGTTGTGCTAGATAATGATGTTGATATTGACGGGTTTGGTATGTTGCCTTACATATATAATCACGTATTTAGGCGCTTGTGAAGGTACACTAGCATGCTCAACCTGTCACCTCATCTTTGCCAAGAAAGATTTCGATAATTTGCGTGATCCCTTGACGGAAGAAGAACAGGATATGCTAGATTTAGCCTATGGCTTGACTGACACGTAGGTTCCTTATTGTTATGGCACACGTAGAACTGCAAGGTTCATAAATATAATTTTTTGCCCTACCCAAAATGTGCTCAAGATAATCAAATGTTGATGTGAGACTAATTTATGGACGACCTTTGGGCAACGCTAAAGTAACCTTAAGAGTGTTTATTTAATAACCAGGACTAGATGATGAATATGAACCTGTGTGAGGAATTAGGATTAGGATTTACAGTTCATGAGTAATGTTCCCGAGCTCCCAATTTCGGGGAAGCCGCTACATTAAACGTTGAGTAAATGGCACCAAAACCCCAAAATTTCCCCTAACCTGGGTAAACTCCCCAAAATTTCCACAAACTTGAGAGATTGGGTTAGTTATTAGATTTAGGATTTCATCACAAACGTACATCAACTATAATGCTAAACTGCCATTTGGTCAAATGAATTTTACACCAAAATCCAAGACCTGTTTGTGTCTGATTTGTTCGTCTATAAATTATAGCCTTACCGATACTGACCTAATAGATATTCAAAAAGACTATTGAGTATACAATTTTTCGGTATTAGATTAGTGTTTATGCATAATGACAGCTTAGTGGAACATGTCAGTTTAATTCAAGCTTAGTGGAAAAATGAAAAGCAGTTTAAGATTACTTCCATCGGAGTGTGATTGAAGAACTGTGAAACGTGTGGATATCCAAATACTGTGTCACAAATTCGAACTTTGCTAAATTCGTCCAGTTTCATGCAAATCACTTGCTAACTTTCTACTCATTTGGTCTTTTTTTCAGATCACGATTAGGTTGTCAGGTCAAAGTCAATGAGGACATGGATGGTATAGTTGTAAACGTTCCAGAGTCAATATACGATGCACGTGCGTAGGATATTGTAAGTTTTTGAGTATCGTTGCCAGAGTTGAACTTCATAGTTTCAAATAAATTGAGCATTGGGTAGAATGTTGCTAATATGATCATAATTCCTTGTTATATCTCAGTAATTGAAAGTTTAAATCTTTGATGTTTCGTGATTAACTGTAAGCCACTTCTTCAGATTAAATGAATAAATAATCCATCAAAATTAACACAAGTTTAAATCGTAAAAAAGGAACAGTTTAGACATTTTAAATCTAGTCAAAATCAGCATAGATCTCATTATAGTAATTTTTTCAGTCAACATGAGATATTATTGTCTACATTTGTACATAAAACGGTTGGTATGAAAAATTTGTAGTATGAAAAAGTGTGTGTGTGTGTGTTAACTGTGTGCAAAATGATGATTCAAGTATAGCTGTTTAGATAAGTAGTTGAATGAATATCAGGTCTTCTTTTCTACTGAGGGGGATAGTATGCAACGCCTCGGGTACTCACTTATCTTTAATTGGAGAGACCTTTCTGAATTGTGATATTTCCAATATTGATTCGGTGGTTATTGGAAACAGCATGTACTAATACTGTTGATTTAGTTTGTAGATTTTTCAGCTCTTTAGAGTCATTAAAAGGGCTTTTTATGTAGGTCGGGTGTTCCGTGGCATAAGTTTAAGTTTCTTGGGAAAGTTCTTCAATCAATACAACCTAATCAGTAGAAAACGTTTTGTGTGAATGTAAACAGTATCTTTTCCTTAATTAAAGCATTTTAGAGAGTGTTGGCTGTTTTGTAGAAAGCTTTAACTGTGTGTATTCTCAAAATGAGTTGTAATTGTTTTGTTGTACTGTGGCAGTAAGGTAAAACTACTGTACTAGTCCAGTATATTTCACTAGAATTCTTATTTAAAGATGGGTCGCTTCGTCTTGATATATTTTTAATCATATTCAGAAAATCGTTAAATCTTAAAATGTTTACCGTGTCCTTTACCCTTAGCTTCTCTTGGTAGGTGGCTGATTTTCCTTGTCAGTTTTTCTTTGGAAAAATTGTGCTAAGTTTGCATTGTTTCCTCTGTTTCATATATAGATTGATATTCGTTCTTCAACGTCAAATTCTATCGGACTGCTCTTTAGAATTTAGTCTTCGAAGCACTTTTAGGAATGTGTAAATTTGAATTATCGGAAGATTGCGTGTTAAACATCCACCGTACTTACCTAATATTTTGTCACATATACACTTCTTGTAACTGTTTAGGTAGTTTTCGGGTTGCATTTTATCGCTATTACTATTTATTTTCCTATCTACAGTCTATTTGTAATTAGTGTTTCATTATTCAACTGTTTAAAACCTTTTTTTGTATAGAAAACTTAATAATAAATAAACCTTTATAGACAGGGATTTTTGACTTTTTTTCTTCCTTTTTGGTTGTATATATTGCTACCTTTTTGTTGTTCATCTAATTGTCGGTGAATTTGCTCTTAACACATTAATTGTCATAACATTTGCTTAGTACTACTCTCTATGTGTATTCAATGTAAGCTTATCATTTTGTAATATGTCGATGTAAATTGCTTTTATATAGTCATGCAGTTCGTACCTCATTTAGTAAAGTAAAATATTTAACTAATAGTGAATCTATATTTCATAGTATTTTAGCTTCATTGAGCTCTTTCACTTTTAAGAAGTATAGTACAATAATTGGTTGGATCAATATTAATCTAAGGATTCAGTCACAAAATGCCAGTGATAGATTTGGATATATTATTTCTACTCTGATGAATTCATTCAGCTTGTAATACTCTGAACCATTTGATGGTGTCTGAAGAAGGTAAAATTCTAAACATGTTCATATTCTAAGGATCTGTCAACCATATTATTTGAAGAAGCACTCGGATAACTCGTGATTAATACTCTTCCCAGCATTACTATTCACTGCTACGACCAACATTCTAACTATCATAAATATTTTTAGCATATCAGATTGGGACATAAAATTACTGATCTAACTACATACGGCAACAGCACGTTAGTGGTTGTGGAACAGAACTTTGTTGAGGAAATATCATGACAATGGAGTATTTCCTGATATATAGATAAGATCCAAGTATGCCTAGTCGTTTGCCGTAACGTAGGTTATACCGTGAGTTACACAGTGTTTCAGTTGTCGGGAGTTTTTCCGAGATCGATAAACAAATGTAGGTTTGTTTAATTGAATGAGTAGAATGCCGTCTAACAAATAAAGTGTATTGATAAGATACGGTCGACATTCCAAATCCACAAACCTAATAACTAGGAATGTTTTCACAACACTCCCAATAAATGAACAGTTAGGCGATAAACTGCAACTAGTTGATTTATCACATAAACCTTCTGCCATGTGATTAATATGTGATGACTTATTCCGAAGATACTAAAACTCATAAAATAACTACCTACAAAAATTCTGGAAGGATATTCAGAATGGTTATATGCACCGGTTGTTGAGAAAAGTAAATTTAATTAAAGTATGGAGTTAGGTTTTAGTATTAAAGAGAACATCGCTATTGAGATCTGTCAGCTTGATTTTCAGCAGTAAATTTTGTTGGTTGTCGACACGTCCCATCATATCTATTTTGACAGTCTCGTCCCTTGACCTAATTTTTGGTCTCATTTATTCATGATCTTTTTGGTTTGTTGACAAGTTAGATTTATTTCATCAATATAATTATTGGCTGTTTATTGACCTTAGTATCAAGCTTCTAAGAATTATCTGGGTTTTGTGTTTAGAACTTCAACATTTTCCGACAAACGTATACATTATAGTATCATTGTGTCACTTACAAAACATCCACCTTACCGCATTTGGCTTATCTGTCTTATGGGAAAATGGAATGTACGTGATACCAAATACAGATTTTCAACAAAACCTTACCTAGCATATAGTTTTCACATGTATAAACAAAATTGGTTTAAAGTTTTTGTCTGCTGAATAAAGCTATCTGTTTATCGTCGTTATAACGGATTAACTTAAGTTATAGATAATTAATATTTCGATAGAATAATGAGGAGACGGAGTTGATCTGAAAAATGTGATGTATTTGAGCCATTTCGAACAATCTGGTTACACGTTCACTTGTTGGGGTATTTTCTATGGAAATTAATGAAGGTCAATTAAATGAAAGTTCAAGTAACAAAGGGGCGAGAAACAATTTCACATAGTATAGAATTAATGAGAAATTGTCGCGTTATCCTAGACCATAGAACGACTATAGCGCAAATACACCGCATTTTTCAGATCAACTCCGTCTTCTCATTGTTCTATCGAAATTTATAAATGGGACTAATTGCTTTAAATTAATATTTCGTTATTATTTCATATTCCGAACTTTTCGAATTCTAAAGATTATGTAAAGCATTTGTTACCATATTTTTTGCCTTAAGGTGTAGTACTTTAATTAAATGAATAATATGAAGTAAAATTATTACCATCATTTAGAAAATCACAAGGTTGGTAAACCTCGTTAGCCACTGTTATCAATCCAATGGGGTGTTCTAGAAGAGGTTTTCAAGGTTCTACAACTCAAGAATGGTATTCGTGTCTAAATAGTCTTAACCATTGATAATGGTATCATCACCCGGTTGAAGAATTCACCCGACGCATGAATAAAACTTTATGTGCTCCTCACAAATTAGCTTCTTTAGAACTCTCTTATAACATAGTGCCATAATAATGAATATACGGTCTGGTGATGAACATATCCAATACCTTGTTTGGATAATGCAGTGTTTTTTAACCAGTCTTCCTTAATCTTTAAAAACAGATATCAGGTCGTTCAAACCAGAATACGATACCATCCGTGGTTAGACATTTTCGGTTTAGCATAGTTTCAGTGGCTCGAGCTTTAAAAGGCTACTGATAAATTGTTTATAGATACGATGTTACCCACACCTTATTTTGATGACTCCTTGATTCTTCCTATTAAGGGCTGGAATAGGTAGCAATACTTCCCCATAGATATGCCGCTTGGACCAATATAGTACATCCCGACTCTATTTTTTGACTTAGCAGTCTGTTCAAAATGATCGACAGGTCGTAAAGTTACTGAAAACCATTACTTGTAATCCAAGCGCTTTGTTAAGGTATTAGCGAATTTACTCGGCGTTTTAAATGGGATCAATCGTTTGAGGTTTTCAGTGAGTCAGGCGATAGTTAATTTCAACTTCGATTGGGCTTGAAAACTATTGACCACACTATGTGGATTAAAGGATTCTTCAACCTTTGTAAAAACGAAAGTGAATCTCCTGAATATTAAGAATGGATCGGATTCTAAATAGTTCTGTGGATATCTACTTCATTTGTAGCTGATCTCAACATAACCTTTGGCCTAGACTACGTTTACGAGATTACGTAAAATATCATATTGATTTATCGGATGTCTAAATGTTATAAATCTCCTCAGTTTTGATTTAGCTCCTGTAGAAAACCAAAACGAAATATTTGGGCTCATATGTTTTTTTTCTATTCCAAACAGATTTTGAATGTAACATAACATTTTTGACAAAATTCCATTATTTGTAGACAGATATAAAGTTACACAAGTCTCCCAAATCAATCCTTACAAAATCTCTTAAATCAGAAAATCCAGAAGATTTTAAACAAAAACGAAAAAATAAAAATCTTTCCAAATTAAAAAAATATAAAAAGCGTCAATTGAAAAAGAAACATTCAAGTAAACAAATAGCAAATGAACGAAAAACGAAAACATCCAATGAAACACAAGAAGAGGCTTTAAATTATCTAAGAATATGGCATGAAGATTATGAAAACTGGAAATTTAAAAAACTTTTACAATCTTGGTTAATCAAAAATGCACTAGATAGAAAAATGGTGAGTTGACTTATACTTAGTTTATGTGTAGTAGTAGTAGTAGGCGATAATGGCAAACAAAAATACCCCATTTTCTTATCTGGTATATCCGCGTTTCAGTTATCTGTGAAATACGTCTCAGACTGTGACTTTCATTTAGTAGATTTTAGGTCAAAGATGTAGCTCCAATTTTTCCACGTGAGACCTCCCATGGCCAGCGTTGTATTTTAAATGTTGCTGCTCGTCATTAATTCATAAAATATTGTAAATGTATGCGGCTTATTAATATTGTGCGCTGATTACCTTACTGTTATTGTGTTCATCTCTCTATCAGTATGGTAATTGTGATAAGTAGTAGGTTATCTTCAAGTTCTTCAATCTAAATTTAGTGCTAAATTATAGTATGCATAAAATCAGCGTAAATACTGAGCAAATCAAGTGTTAGTCATTTCTAGGAACTTCAAAGTAAAATTGTGTCTAAATAATAGATTCTGGAAAATATGACACATTAATCATGTTAAATTCATTTTTTGGCATTAACCGATTGTTAAATCATTTTATTTGAGTTTTATAAATACTTTCAATTTTGTTGATAAATTTTTTATTCACTCTTGTTTCCTATCAAATAATTGAACTTAAACAGGTTCCTAGTTCAGAGTTTCGAATATTTAAACAATATATTAAAGGACTAGTTGGATGTGCTCGACAGAATTTATTAAATCAATGCTCAAAGATAATCGAGGAACAAACTGATGGATTAGAGACATGTACGGAAGTTGTAAGTAAAGGAGATATGTCACCGGACAATATTATTGGTCAGCAGAAGTCAGGTATGTTCCGTTGATAATAAATCCAAAAATTATCTAATATCATTATGCATACATATGGTGAGAAATCTTAGGTCGATGCACATTAGTGTTGGGTTCTACATCGTTCATGAGTAATTCATACATAACGTTGGAGGTCCATTAGTTTAGTATCATGCATTTTTTAAACTCAAATTGTCAGTTATGAAACCGAATTCTTAAAGTGTGGACATGAACTAGGATGAAAAAAGGCAGTGCAGCTGTGAGATAGCTGACTAAGTACTAATTTATTTATTATTTATTTGAACACATAAATATTGGTACAAGAGAGCGCCAATATATATGCGCCACACAAAACAATGAAAATTCAAAGAGAGATAGAAATTTTAAAAAAACTAAGGAGCGCAAAAGAAAAAGAGAACGATAACGAAGAGATTGGTGTAAGGTAGTGTGGTCGTAACGATGGAACGGAAAGGTACAATCAGAAGAAATCTTTCAAGTAAGGGAGACACAACCACTTTTTATGAAGAAAGTAAAATAAGGTTACAGCAGGATCGCCACTGGCTTCTATTCTGAGCCATATCTGATAACGTCTCTAGCCACTGTGTAGCACCATCTCTCAGACCCCAACCAGGGAGTCGTGAAGGACCAACAGAAGCCAGTCCTTTGCAGCTTTCTTTCATACCACGACACCATGTCATGCACTGACCACCTCTCCGCTTTTTCCAACCAGTCCCAGAGTCGGCAAATAATGCACGACGTAGAATTCTCTGGGACGACATTCGTAGAACATGTCCAAGCCACCGAAGTCGGTGTTTCAAGATGGTGACACCAATTGAATTATCATCTCTGTGCCCAAACACACGATGCCGAACCTCTGCATTACTGACATGGTGTTGCCACTGAATGTCAGCAATCCTTCGGAGACAGCGATGATCGAACACAGAGAGTCGTCTAACGTCCTTAACTCGGAGAGGCCAGGTTTCACAAGCATAGAGCAAAACTGCTCTCACCGACGCGTTGTAGATCCGACCTTTTACAGCCAGACTAACATCACGAAGGCGCCAAAGGTGGCCCAGATTGGCATAAGCCGCTCTGGCTTTCACTATACGTGCATTGATCTCATCACTCACACCAGCACTTATGCAGCTACCCAGATAGACGAACTTCTCGACTACGTCTATCTGCTCGCCATCCAGGGTGAGTACAGGATTGGAATCCTGCCAGTCTTGTAGAAGTACTTTGCACTTGGAAGGTGCAAAGCACATACCATACCTACGGACACTGATTGCCAACTGATTAAGTGCGGATTGCATGCCTTGGGCATTATCGCACAGTAAGACAATATCGTCCGCATACTCAAGGTCGAGAAGTCTTTCTCCAGGCAACAGATCCACACCACCATTACTTACATTCATCAGAGCTGTTTCCAGAATGTCATCGATGGCAAAGTTGAAGAGGAATGGTGAGATTAGGCAACCCTGCCTAACCCCACCACTCGAATGGAACAATGGAGAGAGGTGGTTGTATGCCCTCACTCTACCTGAGGTGTTTGTATATAGGGCTTTTAGGATGTTAATAAACTTCTCAGGCACACCCTTCTTCAATAGACAATCCCAGAGAACAGTCCTGTCCGACGAATCGAAGGCAGCCCTGATGTCAAGAAACACTACGATTGTTGGCCTTTGATAAGTATGGCGATGTTCTAACATTTGGCGGAGGGTGAAGATATGATCCATACAACCTCGACCAGAACGAAACTCAGCCTGCTCCTCGCGAGTCAATCTTTCTCGAGTTTTGTAACGCTTCAAGAGTTGGAGTTCCTTGCGGACTTCCTCCTCGTTTGGTGGATCAGTCGTCACCGGCCATGGAGGGCAGGACAGTCTGACCGATGTTGCCGGAGCAGCAGGCCAGTTGAACTGCCCTTCGAAAAATTCTGCCCATCGTCCAAGACGTCGATGGATGTTAGTGATTGGCATCCCATCATCCTCGCAGATTGTTTCACTCACACCAGACTTCTTGCTGCTAGTGGCTCGGATGAGCTGGAAGAGCTTCCGGTAGTTACCAGATGCAGCTGCTGCTTCCAGCTCATTAGCATGGTCCGACCACCAGGCTTCTCGGTCCTTATGCAAGCTTTGCCCAATTTCCTTACGTAACACCCTTCGTTTGTGTTCAAACTCACGGTCACCCGGAGTAGACCGACGGGCTTCAATAAGTTGTAAGGAACCAGAAGAAACCCAGTGCTTATAAGCGGGACGTTTCGCAAACCCACAACTGACTGTTCCCGCCATTTTCATGGCGTTATGCAATTGCAACCAATGCTCATCTATACCTTTCGGTGGAGTGGTAGCTAGCCTAGAGGCTAGCTCGGTTCGATACTTATTTGCAACAGAAGTTGCAACCAGCTTGCTAATATCAATCCTTTGATGGCGGTCACTTCGTTGTCCACTGAAAAGTAAGGCAAGACTGGCGCAGACCAAGGCATGGTCAAAGTCCAGATAGGTACTCCAAAAGGAGCGGCAGTCTTTTACACAACCACGCCAGCGGTAGCTGATCGCGATGTGATCAATCTGAGTCCAGGCTTGGGACGCAGAAGGAGGACGCCAGGTGGCACATCGGCGATGACTGTACCGAAAGTTAGTGCTAGCCAGAAACAGGTTGTGGTCTGTGCAAAGTTGCAGTAGACGGTCCCCGTTATCTGACCTGCGACCAACGAGTCCCCATCGGCCACCTAAACGACTCTCTTCTGTGCCTAGACGCCCGACCTGCGCATTCAAGTCTCCGGCTAGTACTACAATATCTGTCGAACGCACTTTCTGGAGAAGAACAGATAACTGGTGGTAGAACTCATCCTTGATTGCATCTGGGCTGCAATCTCTCGGGGCATAGGCGGAGATGACGAAAAGACATCGTTTCTCACGCCGATTTCTTCTCACTTTGATGGGACTTTCTAATCGAACAGCACATAACCGACTGTTAGTGGGGATCCAATCGACTAGTGCTGCCTCAGCTCTAGCGCTTAGTGCGACACCAACGCCAGCAAGACCAGACGAAGATGCCACAGGGTCTTATATTCAGAATAAATGATTTGAAATCCGTCTGTAAGGTGCAAATATAACTTGCATAACGCACAGTTCTACGCTAAGCTAAGACAAGTGGTTTGTAACTTGAGTAATCGTCCACATGTTTTCAGATAATGAGGACCAATCTATGCCATTCATATTCCTTGTTTAAGACTCTAAGTGTAGTGTGCATTCTTACCAAGTACGGCCCAATATATTGGGCTTTGAAACCCATATTGTGGAAGTACTATTACTTGGTCATAGATTCTTTTAGTATACTATGAGATGAATTTCACCTAATTTAATGAATTAAAGTTACGTAATAAGATGCCAAAAATAATTTAACCTCATACTTGTATATCTCCATAAATGCTAAATGTAATATTTGACTAAATAGCTTGTCCATTAACCTGGCTGTATTGTTTTTTTCTCTTTACAGAATATTCAACTGCTAGAAAACGTGCAAAGAAAATATGTGCAGTTTTATCAAAGACTTCTGGTGTTCAGTAAATTTTTCATAATATTAAGATTTTTAGTGTTATTAAATCCTTTGTATGCATCAATCACTATCATAGACTTCGAAATTATTCATAACAGGATGTTACTAAATAAACGTATAGTAGTTCATGACTCTATATACATGCAGGTAGAGCGGCGTCTCAGTAGTTCAGGCGTCCGAACTTCACTCCAGCTATTTCGGCTTAGTTAACTGACTAGTATCACTATTTCTTATGCTTAGAATGCATCCCAAAGCAAAGTCTATAGATTCTCATCTGGTTGATGAGTTAATAATGTGATATCTCGTAAGAAATATGAAGTACGATAAAAAGAAACAAGTAGTCTGGTATATTTTACAACTCTTAGTAATATGTATTGCTGAAATATGGAGCCAAGTTCTGATTGTGTCAACCTATTTATCTTTCAAAATCCCCATTCTCTATCAAAGTAAAACTGGCTTAAGATGTGACATATCCCGTTAAAACAAATTATTACAACAGAGGTACATCTTTCCCTGTGAACAGTATAAAAAAATTTAAACATGGTTGTTAAATAAACGAAGATTCACTTAGCGCTTTCATATGGCTAATGCAAATCAAGATCATAAATAATCTTTATACCAATAAATAGTTAGTACTTGTTAAAGAACAAAGTGATTTCCATAAATTATACTAGATTTACAAAAGTCTATATCTATGTTTTAAAATGGTAGAAATTTGTGAACAATCATGAAGCCACACAATTTGTCATTTGGATTGCTACTAGAAATCATTGTCCCCAGCTTTTTAAAAATGCTTTTTTAAACTTTATCTTAGTGTTTTTCACCGAACTACTACTTTTATTGATAAGTATAGAATGAAAGCGAATGTACAATGGCAAAAGGTACTTTTTTACAAGGTCGTTGTACAAATCATCGTTGATTCCTCCTCATGAGTACATTTCTTCTGCTTCTAGCCATGCGCGCTTTGATTCGTTCACGTGAAATTTCTGCTCCTTCTTTAGCTAGGTTTCGTAGACGATCATTTTCTTGTACTTGTGGTGCTTTTCCTTTCAACCGAAGGTAACGTACTAGATACCTGGTTAATATGAGTGTCAAACCGTAGCGTAATGGTACTGCCAGTTTATAGAATACAATGGCTGTAGCCAGAGTGTTCACAGTACCCCCACCTAAATGGAGGGGTTTACTTAGCCATCCAGGTGCGTTTAGACTGTGAAGAATATCCAGCAAATTGATCCCACTGTAACCAAAAGCAGTGCAAAAAGAGGATTTTCCATCAGTAATATCAATCCAACTAACTAAATAAAAGGTTTAGTACTTGTATTTAGGATGTATTTATGTAAAGGTTACAGGTTTCATCCAGTTACATAAACCAAAATATGTTAATTGGAGTTTGAACAAGTGACGCATTGATATTTTTATCTCAGTTATCGTTATCTTTAGGTCTTAAGCTAGCATTGTAGTCTGTAACAAACAGTTCTAGATGGCTTTCATATCCAATAAATTTTGGGTTGGTTGGTATGGCCATTCTTTAATACCTGACAGAGTGGATGTTGTCGATCAAATCGTAATATGACTTTCAGCCTTTTCTAACTCATGTTGAAGGATGGGTTATGATTTTCTCTTTACAAATGTGCTTTGAACTTTTAAACTGTGTGCAACTGTCATAAGACCTAAATAAGTAACTATCAGGATCATCGTATTAGGTGCATAAAAACATGGATGTGAATAAGCGATATAAATGTAAAAATACAAACGAGGGACTTGAAACTTTAAGTCTATAGTTAGATCAAGTACATCACATGAATTTCGCAGCACTACTGTACAAAGAAGGAACCCGGGGGTGAACACCCAGTTGAAGGATACTAACTTGACGTGGTGGTTAAATATGTATATTAAGGAGTCCCACAGATTGAAGCGCTTATCTCTAGCTTAAGTTCTCCCACTCGAGACGTTTCTTAAAAATAATAAGAAGTTTGTAAATAAAAGTAATATATTTGTAATATTCCAATGAGTAGAAAAATTAAATTCTCGAACGTTTCGTAACTCATTGTAAGCCACTTGTTCAGAGAATAAATAACCGAATTCGTCATTTGCACCAGTCAAAATATCATCTTTTATGGAATCTAGAAGTGCTTCTCATCCATATGCCTACCAAACAAACAAATACTCTTGTTCGTCGACGACCTTACTCATTTTGTTCGTTTTATCTATACATCTTAATGATGTTATCTTAGATTTTACTTCTAACGATTACGGCTTGAAATACCGTTTCCAGTCTATCAATCCCATACTGCGAAATACACTGAGGCTTTAAACATCAAAACTGGTATATTTAGCCGTAGATGCATGTTATCTTGGAGACACAAGATCTATGTTGCGTTCATCAATTTAAACCTAATATAAGTTTGCAACCTGCTTCATGGGATTCTAAGGTCTTATTGTTTGCTTCTTAGAAGCTAACAGGCAGTGAAAATACAGACGTATGGAATAGAAAATACTACATATAATTCATAATAATTCAATCTTGACTTGCAAAATGCATCTAATGGTTCGTGGAAAGAAAGGTATAGAGCAATTTTAATCTCATGGTTTAAAGGAAGATAAAGAGTATACACCTACGCCACTGTAATCGATTCTGAGCTATGTCGATCACAATTGCGTAGGTACATACACTCTTTGTCTTCCTTTAAATCGTGAGAACAAAATTGCTTTATAACTTCCTTCCTATGAACTAATTCTTTCTTCCTGTATTGTATCCTTATACGCATTCCTTCTTCTATATATTACTACCATTAAATTAACTATGATTTTGGTGATTGTCTTGTTGTGCTAATGAGGTATGGCAACTTGGACCGATGCATATATGTGTCTATTCCTACGCTGTAGCTGACTCACTGATCTAGTGGTTCCGTCTTGCAAAATAATTGAGTTATGATAAAAAACGGAAACACGATGGAGAGTTTGCACCACGGAAAAATAAATGGATTAAGTTGTAAACTTACACCGACTGAGTCAACTCAAGCACCTTTTCGTGTACAATTTTAACTGACTTAAGATTAAAATAGGCAAAACTGGAGTAGTTAAATGATTTATCACACTAGTTAGCTACAAAAACCAGTTACGAATCCACATCTTGTATTTGGAGCGAAC
This sequence comes from Schistosoma margrebowiei, assembly GCA_944470205.2. NCBI lineage: Eukaryota > Metazoa > Platyhelminthes > Trematoda > Strigeidida > Schistosomatidae > Schistosoma > Schistosoma margrebowiei. The sequence continues at coordinate 22,592,450 of OX104029.1, read as the reverse complement.
CGCATTCCGAACATGTTTGTATTGTTGCTTAAAGCAATTAAAAGGCTAAATTTTGTCAATAGAGTAAACTCTTTAGTATTTCAATGCAAATCTCAAGTGTTCATTTATCTGTGGTTTAAAACGACTGGTGATCAATAAAAGTCGAAGATATGTTTCTCACATCTAAGTAAAATTAGACGGTCACTCTCAAATAGCTAAGCATTAAATGTACCAGTTTCCCATGTTTGTGCATATTGTTTATCACATCATATTACGGATTTGATAGTATATGATGATTACGAACCACTCAATTTTTATACTTCCAAGGGCTTTGTTTAGTGTTATCTGTATCTGCAAAAACATTCAGTTTCAATTTCGAAATTTATCCAATAATCCTCAACTCACTATGACGAAAAAATCGGAACACTGAGTGTGAAAACTGACCTCACGCAACATTTTCAACCTACTACCTTCAATGAGCAGTTTCATGAAAGACAGTTGATACATAAAGTATATTGACTCAAGATTATTCAACATAAAACAGATGGAAAAGTCAAGTAATCATACATCTACAACTGATACCACAAAACTTTAGGCGTCCACAGTATTCTTGGTTTTTAGGCACGGGCTTTATCCTCACTACAGAGTAAACTTGTCAATCTCTGTACTAATAAGTTATAATATTTTAGACAGACATGTAGATGAGGCGTACTACTAGATAAACCATATCAGTCAATTTACTTTAAAGAAACGGAGGTTTATGAATTCTGAAAATTGTAACAGATGATGAGCAGCTCTATGACTCAACTTAATTTATACTAGTTGCAGGTTGATGGAGATACTACTATTCTTAGATGTATAACAAGGAAAAAAAAGGAAGATCTTACGTGCAAGCCAGTGAATAAAACATTCCAAACCATAAACATGACGTCACACCATGGGTTATCAAGACAACTTTCCCGTAAATTGCATAGGCATCCTTGAATCTTTTGATGAGACTAGATTTCCTTTCGTCCAAGTCATTCCCATTTTTTTCGTTCACATTTGATGGGACATTGTTTTTTGATTCAGTAGAAAACTGTGCAAAATTTTTAGGAAAGTTCAGAGGCCGTGAATCTTTTGAGAATAGAGAGTAATGTATCTGGTTGCAACGAACAGAAGGAAATTTCGCATCATTTCCACAGATAAGCGTTGATGCAGTTCGATGAGTACAAAAATTTGCAAAAATAGAATGATTTGATGCGACATAGTTCCGTAAACCGAAGATTAAGGTTTTATTCATGGTATTCGAGCACTAATTACTACATATATCTGCTAATACAGGACGGATGGTGTTTCCATCAAGGTCATTGCTGATTTTTGAATACATTCGCTTCAGCATACAATATCTACGACTCAGTCAAATGGTTGTGGATGGAATAGAAGCTTTCGCTTAACGGTCTTCCGTGTCTAGTAGCAATGGATCACCAATATCTCCAGACAGGGACCTAGGTACAATGTTGATAACAGAGGGAAAAGAAATTGGTAAATTATTGTAAGATATTAACCTTATTCCTTAAGAATAGGTCAAAATGCCTCTTAAAAGTCTCCTAAAAAGTCGCTTGTACTAGCTCAGCTAGCAGCGAATTCCGGCATTTGCCAACTCTTAAGGAGTAGAAGTCGTGTCCACAGTCGATTCTGCTATGTCGTGCCTCCAGTTTCTGAGTGTTACCCCTCTCTTGTGTTGTGGCTTAAGTTGAGTAGGTGTTCAATGGGAAGTCCAGAACCGTTGAGGGTAATATAGGCTATGAGAAGGTCGCTTCTGAGATGCTCATACTCTAGCGAGTGATTGGAGGCGCTCTTAATAAGGTTTGAGTTTGAGTCCTCGAACTGATTTCGTGGCTCGCCGTTGAATACGCTCCAGGGTGTCCTTATCCTTTTGGAGTGAGGGAGGAAATACTATGTTTCTGTACTCTAAATTGGGACGAATGAAGCTGTTGAAGATTATATGAAATGTTATTCCGTCAAACTGGCTGAAAATGCGCTTCAGTGTTATTAGTGAAAGGTTTGCCCGAATGGCATTTTTGTCATGGCCTAAGACTTCAAATCGTAGGGCAACAGGAACCTAAATCTTCCTCAACTTGGGATACTTCTAGAGAGGAGCTTCTTAAGTTGTAAATGTAGTCTGCAACATGTCCCATATTGACTAATTACACTTTCAAGTGTTCAAGTTTAGTCCGTTCTCACCTGCTCAACTTCGATGTCGAGTCAGATCCTCCTGAGGTGCCAGTATATCCTCTTGGTTGCGTATCTCTCTCTCCAAAGTTTCACGTCATCGGCAAAAAGTAATAAGTCTGACGTTACCTGTTTAGGAAGATCATTAATGTAGATCAAGAAGAGAAGAGGTCCTAATACTGTGCCCTGGAGGACCCCACTAGGACATTCCACAGCCTGAGATAAAGTGAAATTAACCCTTACCTTAAAATGTCGATTTTTCAGGTATGAAGTGAGCCAATCGATTAGAGGTGGTCTGATACCCAATCGTTTGAGCTTATTGATAAGACATGTATGGTTAACCTTATCAAAAGGTTTTGAGAAATCTATGTAGATTATATCAATTTTCCCCTCGTGATCAAGGATGCTTTTCCATCTGTCCACCGCAGTCAGAAGGTTGGTAATACAAGAGTAACTCTTCCTGAAACCGTGCTGTTGGGGTGAGAAGAAATTTAAGGACAGTAAATAGTCGTTTATACCATCACATATCAGGGACTCCATGATTTTTGAGGGTATGGAGTGAAGAGTCACCGATCGGTAACTTGAAGGTTCGCTGCGTCGACCTCCTTTGAAGATTGGTGTGATGTGAGCCAGCTTCCAATTTTCCGGTAGTTTTTCCTCAACTTAGCGAGTGTGAGAACATCACGCTAAGCAGCGTTGCCAAGATTGAGGCTGCTTCTCTCAGTATAGCGAAATGGACCATGTCCATTTTCGTACAGTCCCAAGTCATCGATAAGGTTGAAGAACCGAGCTTCAATTGAGTTATCGACTTCAGTATACGTGTGTTCCGCGAAGTTGACTCTAGGGAGATTAAAGTCTTCTAGAATCAGGATGTGTGAACCCGAGACGAGTAGAATGGAATAGTCCTTCAAGCATACGAATATCGTAATCGATGTGGACAGTTGGCTTCCTGTAAATGACACCGTCTAGACAACTCGAAGTACTTGACAATCTTGCAGAGCACCATATAGATTCCTCGAGATTGTTAAACTCGAGGTTACGAAGTTGATGCACCTTTAAGCAAGAACGTATGTAAACAGCTACTCCGCCCCCTTATCCTGATTTTCTGTCATTGCGGAACAAAGACATCCCAGGCAATGTTAACTCATGGTCCGAGAATTGAGAAGATATCCAGGTTTCAGATATTCCTATCAGATGGACCTTATTAGCATTGCTAAGTTCACGTAGTTCATCCAATTTGTTTGGTAGACTCGCGGCGTTCATATATAAATGTATTCATCCGAGTGCTTTAAAGGATTTTTATATTTTATTTTTTTCAATTGCTGGTTTCCTTCTGAGGTTGATATTCATTACACAATTATTATTCTTATCATGGATGAACCTTTTCACTAGGTGTTCACTTCTTTTCTCTCTCCTCTTCCCTTCTAATAAATCTTATTCTTAAGATTAAGAAGTTTGTAATTAAGACAATAACTTGTGTTACATTTAAATTAACTTCTCAGATTCGTTTTATCTTCACTATGCATATATGACTCATACATAGTGATATTTTATTATCCTTTTCACCTAACTGTGACTTTCATCGCGTCACTCCAAACTATAACTGCACAAACATTTATTCTAGCGTCATATCTTACTACAATGATAAATTACTTTTTGTTACTAATTTAACGATACACACATAGTCGTTTATTCTTGTTCTGTGTTTATAAACACGCCTATTACACAGGGAGCACCAGTTCCCTCAAGATTACAGGTACACCTTGCTGACGAGTGCCAAATAGCACGAAACCCGGGTCCAGGGTTTCCTCTTGACTACCTCCAACCATCATCTAAATCTCAATACATAGTGCCTGCAGTGTCGAGTCACCTAGACTGGTGGCCACATTGCAACACGATCGATAGCATTCGATCTGCACTAATAAGGACTAGACAAGCATGACATTGATCACCACCCAGTGATCAATCAATTGTGACACTGTTTGCGTATTTCACGTCTCCTTTATTTCTATTCCCTTATTTTCTCCATTTCCTTCTTTAAACTCAATTCAATATTCTTCTCAATTACACAGACCCGATTTATTATTATTAATATTCTACTATTATTATTCTAAATTTTTTAAATACGGCAAGTATAATGCTAACATTATTGAACATTGTGTATTATTGCATTTTCTGAAGAAACCCGAAATGGTTTCTTCACAACACTTATGTACCCATAAGATGTTTGTGAATGATAATAATAAGCAGTTTATGCTTTCAATTTCGAACGCGTGAGCTTCTTCCTGTTTGTCTGTATGAGCCTTACGTGAATGTACAGGTAGCTCACCTACATGAGGTTTGCGGAGGTGGTAGGCTCTGTCCTTTACACGTTTTTTTGTCGTCTAAACAATTCACAAGTGAAATGGTCAGCTCGAACTTACCATTCGTGTTTGGTCCTAACTTCGTATGGCCTATCCTGGTGCATGTGAATTCCAGGTGGCAGTCGACGTCTGGCGGCACGAAATGCTTCCAGAGTTGTAGCCGCCATGTGTGAAGATGGGAAGGTTATCTTCATTAGACGGGGTCTAGAATCACCATCCTTCTTGTCTAGTCTCGTCACATAATGAGTCGATATATTTTTGAGCCTCAAGGACTGTTTGATGAATTTCCATTCCCTGAGCTTGATTGAGTTGGGTATTTTCCGGTATACCTTGCACGATTATATTCCTCCCGCGAAAAAGGGATTGCGACTTTCTTTGGGGATGTTCCGAATGAGATTTCGCTCAGAATACGGTATGTCAAGCGGTATTCTTACATTCCCATTTGACTTCAGTAAATCACCCGCTAGCAGGACATCCATACGTCGGTAGCATTCTTTAGTGCTACACGAAGTAGATTCGGGTGATTTTGATGCTTTGGTATTCTCATAATGGCCGATCTGCCGATCTATGTGTTCACCGGGCCTTCTGGGGCTGGTAAAAGCACGCTACTACAAATGTTGCTGGAGAAGTTTCCCAATAGTTTTGGATTCAGTGTATCTCACACAACGCGAAAACCACGCCCGGGGGAAAGGGATGGAGTAGATTATCACTTCACTGACAGAGATTCGTTTTTGAGTGAGGTTTCCCAGAGGAATTTTCTTGAGTATGCAGAATTTGCTGGGAACTTTTATGGAACATCAAGACTTGCTGTTGAATCAGTAATTGACTTTTCATATCATGATTTTATTTCTATTATTAATAATCAGAATAGGTGTTTGTTGTAAGGGTTTATGCTCTTTCCGGATAACGCGCTCTTTAGGATATATTAGGACTTGTGAAATCTGGAGTTAAATCGTTTATCAAGTCGACCATTAATGTTGTCAAGTTTTAACATATTCTATTTCTTATCATCTATATACCTAAGTTACATAAGGGGTAGAGTTTATGATTCAGAAATCTTTCTTAGGTTAACTAGGAGTGGAAATAGTATTGTTTAAAATGAGAATCCTTCAGAATAATGTAGTTAATCGTTCCTATATTGGGTCTTGTAGGATGCCATTTTATCTGTTATTTTATAGGTGGGTAGTACTTCGTTAAAATTAGTTTACTTGTCATCGTGTCAATTTTTTATGCACTACGTTGGTCAGTGTCTAAAGCCTAATGTTTGTTCTGTCAAGTAAGCCTGATGCTGTCTTTCAATAAACTTGGCTGTTAGGAGTACGGTGTCTATAAGCATCGTGAGTTTCTAAATACACCACACTATACAATAAACATAGGGGACTTTTGATATGCTAGTGCACCGTTGTTAGTTTCCCTGGAAACACCGACTATTACTTATTTATTTTAACACGTAAATATTGGTATAAGGAGGCACCAACTACATATGTGCCACACAAATCTCACTCGATATATGTGAGAGCTGTGATGCTGCCCGGGTGCCCAGACCGAAGCAGTTGGTTTTCTTAGTGGGTCACACACGAGCCTTCGACCTGAAGGTCTGGTCCAGAAGGCAGTGGAGCATTGTAAGGAGATGCAGTCACATGGTAGCCGGTGACCAACAACTAGTCCACATGCCATTTTTTCCTTCAAGATACTGGAACCAGCCCATGTGCATCATTGGTTTGGATTGAGGGATTTCCAACTCCCCTAAGTGGACTCCCCATGTCCACCAACCTCGTTAAAGCTCCGGAAATATCGGCAAATAATAGCACACATTGGCTAATAAGAATTAGAACAAATATCTGTTTTTGACCAATTTTTGAGATATGACTGCGCTTCTGTGAAACTTATTTAATTTGTAAAATGAATGTTTCAACGACCAAAAACTTGTTTCCCGTCATGTGCTTTATTCAAGATCAAGTATATCCATGTCATCCCCGTTGACATTTTTGATATGTATTACGAAGCCGTTCGTCGCGAAAAATTTATCAGTGAAGAGATGCATGAATTTATTCGCTACTCTTTAATCATACGATTAAATCGGTTTGTACTGTCAACATTCTCAACATTATACTGCTACAATTTACTTGACGCATTATCTGTAACCAGACATATGTGAGTTCTGTCTTTCCCTAGATGTCTCCGAAGCATTGGCAACGCATCACAGGACGGTTTACTGAGCAATGTTGAAGTTGGGTATAGGGTACTAAACAAGGATAGAAAGTCGGTCGAAGTTGTGAATCTCCATCATACGAGGTGTTCGGGACCTGTTCTGCGTATTCCCAAACACTTACTTTGGCGGACGATGATCGCTGGCATAGAAGTAGCTCGAAATAAAGATTGGGGTGTCCAAACTTAAAACGTGACATCAATCCACAAAGTCGTTGTTGATGTAGTTCGTTTAGGTCGGTTCAAATTACGTGACTGAACGCCAAGCAGTACTTGTCGTTAGTGGTCGGAGAGATTGGGGGAGGAGGCCCAGATACCACATTTACATTTACTTTTTCTCTAAGTAGTGAATCCCAATATTCCTTCAAACGTATCCTTCAATTCCGTCTTCTTGCACCATATCCTCATTGTCTTTTTCATTGTTATTGCTGCTGCAGTATTCCTACTTTTTTCTATTACATCTAGTTGTGCTAGTATGATACGGCAATATGAGCTAACGGGCACTTGTAACAGCATAGGTTGGTTGGTTAAGAGTTGACCCCAAACAAACAAGCATATGCCAAAACAGTATTGTTCAAGTATTCATTCACTTCCTTATTTTGTATAAGCGTTATATTCCTTATTATCTTATACTGAATGCTGAAAGCTTTTGTTTGTCTGAACAGATAATCCCACGCTCCACTGTGACTGCGCTAAGATTGAAATAAAGACGTACTCACTATTCTGGTTTCTTCTATCAATAGTACGAGGGTTACCTATCGGCACGAAATTGGTGAGCCCTTTTTGAACACAAATTAACCTCATTTTTGTTATTAATATTATTTTTTTTACTCAATCGTAAAAGTAGACCTGATAATCCGTAAACTAAGTTGGGTATATAAATAGTTTATTCTTTTTATTATCTTAAGTTATTCGTGTCATAGAAACCATTTTTTTTCGTGCTAATTTTATTGCTATATTTGTCACATACCTCATGTCAGACTTAAAAGAAACCCATAATCTGGAGGATTTGTCACCAGTGGAGATAGACACTGTTATGACTACGAAATCTCGACTTCCAGAATTTGATCGTAGTGATCCTGAGTTGTGGTTTGCTCAACTCGAGCATTATTTCACGAGACACAATATCAAATCTGAAGGGATTCGCTATAGAGATTTGTGTTCTATCCTTCCTCATTCAGTCGCCAAAGAAGTCCGTGACTTGATTTTAGATCCACCATCACCACAACCGTACACCGTCTTAAGACGAGAGATAATGAACCGTTTATCATTATCAGATAGTCAAAGAATCCAAAGACTTTTTCAAGGTGAAACACTAGGTGATCGGTCGCCGTCACAGTTTCTACGTCACCTCCAAGTCTTAGTGGGTGATAACACAGTGGGTGAAGCAGTCCTAAAAAAAGGATGGATACAAGCTCTCCCATGCTGCGTCCAACACTGTTTGGATGCACAAGATCCTGAAACCTCATTATCTCATTTAGCGCGTATAGCTGATAGAATAATGGAAAGAGGTCCTCCAACTGGATCAGGCACAATAAATCACACACAGAAAGTAGAATCAGCAAAAGACCCCGTCATAGAAGGACTCATTGCGAGTGTTAAGAGTCTCACTGAGGCTGTCACCAGAATGCAAATGGGTCATACAAACAGGAGCAGGTCACCACAACGATCACGATCCAAGTCACAAAATAGGTCACAAATGTCCATACAATCTGGGCAGTTTTGTTGGTACCACTGGAAGTTTGGTGTCAACTCAACCAAGTGCAGGCAACCATGCGCCTGGCCTAAGCATAATTCCAAGACAGCGGGAAACGAGTAACCCCTCCCCAGGTCGCGACAACTGAGGAGGATCGCCTAAACAGTCGCTTGTTTTATGTCAGAGACAGAAACTCGGGCTTGAATTTCTTGGTGGACACTGGCGCTGCTCTTAGCATCATCCCTCGAAATAAAACTGAGATTAATCGAGAAACATCCCCGATTACACTCCAAGCTGCAAATAAAACTACAATCGCGACATTTGGGCAGAAAACGTTAACCCTAGATTTGGGGTTCAGAAGGCAATTCCCTTGGGTTTTCACGGTAGCCGACTTAGATCTGGCAATACTGGGGATGGACTTTCTAGAGAGATACGAATTTCTTGTTGACACCAAGAAACGGCGATTAACACTAAAAGAAACTTCGTTTTACACAAAAGGCAAAGAAAGTCACATCAGCTCTCTTAACTTGATTCAAACCCCTCCAGTAACAACAGCAAAATTCCAAGATATACTCGCGGAATTTCCAAACTTAACCAAACCAAACCCACAGCCTTCCAAAGACAAACTAAAAGTAAGTCACACTATCAAAACCGAAGGTGCACCGGTGTTTGCAAAACCCAGGAGACTAGCACCAGATAAGCTCAAAATCGCTAGAGCCGAGTTCGATTATATGCTACAACTGGGTATTATCCGTCCCTCTGATAGTCAATGGGCATCCCCTTTGCATATGGTCCCAAAGAAGAATGAAGGTGACTGGCGACCGTGTGGGGATTACAGAGCCCTCAACCGTCAAACCGTACCAGATAGGTACCCAATACCGCATATCCAAGATTTCACAAACGGTTTACAGGGTATGAACATATTCACTAAAATTGACTTAGTCAGGGCATATCACAATATCCCGGTGGCTGATGAAGATATCCCTAAGACAGCTATTACAACACCCTTTGGCTTATTCGAGTTTGTACGCATGCCATTCGGCCTGAGAAACGCGGTACTTCCTCAGATATTCTTATTCCACAGTCTCACACTCTTTCTCATGAAAGCACGCAGCAAACCGTCAGCGATAGTTGTAGAAGAAATCACATGCTACAAAATAAGATAACAAGCTAGTAAATGAAGAGACATCCATGGACTACCGTTGACAGCTGACAGCGTTAGTTGCCACTGAATGTAAGTCAAACATTGAGCGAGTTGATAATTTTCCCTTGAGATGAGAAATAGAACTAAGGTGTTTTTGAAAGATAGGTTAATCGAACCGACGTTCCTAAGGAAGTCGATTCTAGGGGGAAGCTAATGTAACAGCATAGGTTGGTTGGTTAAGAGTTGACCCCAAACAAACAAGCATATGCCAAAACAGTATTGTTCAAGTATTCATTCACTTCCTTATTTTATATAAGCGTTATATTCCTTATTATCTTACACTGAATGCTGAAAGCCTTTGTTTGTCTGAACAGATAATCGCACGCTCCACTGTGACTGCGCTAAGATTGAAATAAAGACGTACTCACTACTCTGGTTTCTTCTATCAATAGTACGAGGGTTACCTATCGGCACGAAACACTAACTCTAGGTTTTACGTTGATTATGACTGACTGAGCAAATAGGAACGCTGAAAATGTCAGCTGGTAATAACAATCAACTTAGCGTTTTGTTATAAGTTCAAACTGATTAATTGTTCTCCAAAAAATCTGGTGACTTGGTGATAATAATATGAAACTTCACATTTGTAATGCAAAAAGAGATTAAATTTGCTCACTAGAGTAAGATGTTTTCCGTGATTATCCACGCCGGGATAAATGGATTTCCAAAATAATATTGCATACTTGTGATTCATATTTTGTTAGTTAGTTTCAGATTCCACCTTTGATCTCTGACTCAACACTGTTTTCTGCAGCTGTTATCTTCGAGTCATTGTATGGATGTTACATAATTAATATAGGGTTTATTTTAGATTAGTTTCCTTTAGTTTTACTCAAAAATTGCCCTTTACAATATTTAAGACCAGGTAGTCATACTTGAATCCCTCCTAATAAAAAATTGATATCCATTATATATGTTTCAAAAAATGTATCTACTGTATTAGGCTGTATTTTTATTATAAACAGACCTGAAATTTGTCTTTATTTACTCACTTACCTGGTACAAATAAGCCACTCAAAATCAGTAACAGTCACTACTAGTTTATGTATATATTTTTTACTCTACGAATCGCGCTTTCAAAAAAGACAGTATTAACACGATTTCAGTCATTTCTTTCTGTTGTCAATAAATCACTTCTAAATAAGAATATTGACATATTTATATTGTCCGTATATTGCGTTTCCATTTTTTAGAAGTCGTTTCAATATCATTACTTATTTCCATATTCTTTTTACGTTGATGGGAAACAAATCTAAGCAACATTTAAAATTTTTGTTTCTATTAGCTAGTCATCATTAAAATTTTGTAAGCTAAACTTTTGCAGAATTTCTTCATCCTAAAGTTCTCTTTTTATTTTTAAATGTTACTTTCTGTTTGATAACTCAGTCTTCGACACTTACATTTATCTTCGTTTCAGGTACTTAATGCTGGTCGCATATGTATTTTAGATGTTGAACTACAGGGAGTTAAAAGTATCCATGCAATTCAACCACCATTGAATGCTCAATACATCCTTATTCGTCCGTCTTCAATTAGTGAATTGGAAAAGCGTCTACGTGGCCGAGGAACAGAAACTGAAGAAACTCTATCTAAGCGGCTTGCTCGGGCTCGTGAAGATATTGCATTCTCTGAAACTGAAGAAGGTCAGAAACTATTCACAAAAATTATAATTAATGATGATCTCAACACTGGATATAAAGAGTTGGAAAATTTTGTTCTCCCAGCTGTTAAATGTACTAAATGTGCGTTATAACTACAAATATATTTAGTGATCCACTAATATCAATATGCTTAGTACTATTTACTTACTATTTTACAATTTATGCGACAGCATTTATCTTTATTTTACCTTTACTTCCCCCCTCCTCAGTTCTCATTGTAGCATAAAGTAGATAACTCACATCTTTAAGCTACAAGTTGCACAGTATTTATTAGTAATATTAACTTGAGAGTTATTATATTACTTCTATATTCCTAAACCTTTCACATTTGACTGTCAATGTATTATGACAGATTAATTTAAATGTACTACAGAAATAGAAGTTTAGTGTTTTACATCTCTTTTATTATTTAGTGTGTTGTGGATGATTGCCCATTATTCCGCTTAACCTATATTATAATAAGTATAAATTAGTGCAACTATGCCAGTGAGCAAAGTTGGATAAATATCCACTATGACCGTGCATGTTAGCTAAAACTTATCTGATAAAAATTATTCAAGTCCTCGGTGTTTATAATTCCACAGATTGCTGGATTGATATTTGCTGTCACTGAAGTAATTGACTGTCCTGGTATATGTAAACTCACATAACAATACTACCTATTCTACTACATAGATGTCCAAGGCAGATGGTTTGGGAACGTGCTATTTGGTTAGACATTTATTCGAAATAATAATTCATTGCGAGGTTGAGAGGAACTAAGCGAATTAGTGAAGTTGTAGACCCACATATTTTAAGGTCAAAATAGGATGTGCCACAAATGCTGCGTGAACACAAGTCACAGTGTGGATTTTCGACTCTTGATTTCCCACATAGACCACCGCCAGAATATGTTAATATAAGCCCTAAGTAGGCTAGATAAAGTCATCATATTGATCACTGAAGTTACTGTGTTTAAAGTAATGTGAAAAATCGTAGAGAATGTAGATAAGTCCTATGAGATAATGGGGCTAACAGTAGTGAGCAATTAAACAGGAAAAAGAAATAAGTAAACAGAATAATTCGTTTGACACAGTTTAGGAAAAAAGTGGATATGCGTCCTTTATCATGATCGACTTTGAGAAAGATCATCTAACATCTCCAGTCATCTTTTTCAGATATATCTCAGACTCTACCTGAAACATCAGTTGCGGGTTTAATTCGACACTGTATCTTTTAATTCTAAGCGTTATTTTGTACTGCTGTATTGAGAGGTCTGATCTTTATAGGTCAGCTGCCTACATAGTTTTGGTTCAGATGTTTTCATGCAGATAACCAACTTGTCGGTTTTAGACTTCCGGCTATCGATTCGGTGTTTACCATCGTGATACATTCAAGAACATTTATCTTTATGAAGTCATGAAATTCTAGGAAAGAACAATATACTACAATTGAGGTCTTACCTTGGTCTGCCACAACATGCTAAACGTGGATTTTCAATGAAAAGACAGCCATAGAATCTTTAATTCTGGCAAAAGCCATCGTTTGTTGATTATGGTAACAAAGATCTCTAAGATAGTCCTTTAGAGTATCTGAGGAAATGCTTTACTGGAAATAGTATTTGCATCAAATATACATCTTTACATTCAATGAAGTTAGTTACAAGGCATTTGGATTTGTTATATTACGACCACCCAGTTTCTTTTACAACTTGAACGGTTCAGTATAAAACCACATTTTACTTAGATATCAGTTGGTCGTGTGCCTCGACATAGTGAACATGTCAAAAGCATTCTTTTAATAGTAAATGAAAGCTTAGTACAGTAGCGACAGTTTGTGTCAGTCGATAATACACCTGGCGAAAATTGTATTTATCCGAGTTGTCGCGCTTTATATCAAAACTATAAAACAGAAAGAACGTAGCTAAAGGGTGTAAATGCTGATGTTGGTGTCATGTTTTTCTCTGTATATGTCCTATTATGTGTGTAAGCTTATGTAAACAAAAGTTTGACCATGGCTACTTTCAAATTGATCAGTTTTAACATGCGTTAGGGATGTCAGACTTGATATGAGTAGTGTTTTTCGACAACAATTTTATATATTCTATTTTACTATCTATCCCACTCATTATGGGATTTTCTTTATTACTGCTCCAAACATTGGTCGGGAATTCTGTAAGTCAAGCGATTTAATATGGACAAAAAATTACAAGCGTTCTTATTTTCATAATCTCGCTGCTACAAACTCAAAAAATTCATACAAATACATTGGTTAAGAACTCACTTCATTACTGTGTGGTTGATAATTAGTAAGTCGATGCATATCACATCAGTGGAAGAAACTAACTTCGTCGTTTCAATCATGGAAGCTTGTGGAAATTCGTTATTGTTAGGAAAGTAATTACAATCAATTATTCGCAGAATCTTCAAATACTTTCTGTGAATACTAGTTAATAAGCTAACCAGTATATACAAATAGAAAATTATAGGTAATTCTATGATCATTAGTAATAACTACAGTATATTTGTGGTATTGTTTCTAGTATCGTTTAAGTTAACATGTTATGGCACTTGTTACAGTGACTAAACTGTGGTTGAATTGAAAGGCATTAAATGTTTCATTCATCAATTATTTGAAACAAATACGAACTTTTAAACCTTTTATGTTCTTGTTGACCGTTGCACTAAACTCTATAGGTATCAATACCAAGGTTGAACTTGATAGTTTCAAATAAATTGAGTATGGAGTAGAGAGTTGGTATTTACTCTGAAAAGTGGCTTACACTAAGTCACGAAATGTCAAAAATACAATATTCCTACTCATTGGGATATAAAAAATGCTTATTATGCACTGAACTCTGTTTTATCACTATCCTTTGATATTTTCATCTTCCGTAATACAGTTTTGTGTTGTATGGACTTTAAGTTGACTTTTAGTTAATGACGAACAGAGCGAAGTAATTTTTCTTGTTAATTATCTCTACACCAATATATATGTGTGTGTTTTACAATAAAACTATACCGACCAGGCAGTGATGTACTAAGTAATATTATCAATTTAAGTGTTTACGGAAATAATTATGAATGGTTAAAGAAACTATTAAAAGACGTCCAGAATGAAACTCCTTAGCAATGCGCATCTACGACCCCGCCACAGAAAATCGCACTCAATACTTGCGGTTTTACGGGAATGTATAACCTCTAGATGACTGAGGCTAAATATATTGGTGTACAAGTGTAACTTCAGTCGGCCCTCAATATTGCGCGTTCATCTTCCATTGTCTTCGGTTAGTACTTTCCTCACACCCAATACGGTTGGATCCCACTGGTTGGAGATCAATAAAACTCCGGAAACTTCTCATACTAGGCCAAAACCGCTGTTCGATACTTTCAGGTCTTCAATGATCGTCTGACTTATATCGGTTTGCAATTTCAGTAGAACTAAACGTTCTTCATAACCACATACTGACTATTTTTATATTGTTATTGTTTTAACATTTCATTGTCTTTAATAAGAAGTAATTTCAACTTATTCATTCCTTATATTTGTGAAACTGTTCTTAATGAGTAGATTTTCTGGTGTTTCGTGTCTCAATGCAGGCCATTTCTTCAGAGAATAAATAAATAAAGTAAATTAACACATGTTTATATAGTACGAAGGTGCAAAGCAATAACATTAGTTACGATCAGTCAAAAACAGATCTGACCAAGTCAATGTTATGTCGTTCCGGTTAAGGTGATTTATATGAGGCATGTTTGTTTATTTGTGTATGTGTGCTAAATGATGAAAACATGGGATATTTTTGTTGAGAAAGGATAGAGTTAAGTTTGTATGTGTGATAATAGTATGAGAAGTGAATAGAAGCAGACATGGCTCGGATAGATAGTCCTAGTCGGATGGATAGTGAAACCTTTCTATTGAAGGCAGTAGGATTAAGCAATATATGAAAAGCTCCAACTACTCGCCTTTTTTGGAGTTGGGAAAGCCTTTTTGCATTATTTTGATGTTTTTAATATGGATTTGATGGTTTTTGAAAATAGCACAAACTGTTATTGTCATATCATACATAGATCCAAAGTGCTAGCATTTAATTGACAGGGTGTGGACTGCCTGATGTGAGCTAAAAACTGGCAACGGGACTGATAGTAAACATTTGGAAAACGGCGGTCAACGGAGTCAGAACTAGGTGTGTATGTGAACACGTGTATTTAGTGAACAGTAATCCGTATGACACGAAGCAAGTGAACAGGAATAATTGAAGTCAACTCAAACGATATTCTTTAGTTTATACAGTGTTTGTTTACATCGAATGGAGTGATAAAAATGTGTTAAGTCATGACAAAACTAAGTTCATTTTAATCATTTTCACACAACTAGTGACAAACTGGACAGCATATTTATCAGGCGCAACAGACATCCTCGATAATGCTACTTATTCGTATTTTGAATTAAATTCTCAACGTAATCGCAACAGCATCTATTATGACTGTCGAAAATGACCCACAGGGCATCACTAGAGAAGTGTTCTGACTTATAACCAGATCAATTCAGCTCCCGATTCTATTTACTACTGACCTCATTGTGCGATTTTTGAAAAGGAATTTAGTCCTAACGCCATTTTTAGAAGCATGATCTATTAATTACAACATTTGTAGGTGCAAAACATGCAAAACATGTTATAAAGTAAACTCGTAGGGCGCTTGCTGTAAACCATAACCTTGAGGGAACACATATGCCAAGTTTGTTCCAGACATTAGAATTTTCATAGCTGTGCCCTCAGAGCAAGATTTTGAAGAAGAAAGAAAGAGAAACAGAGGAGCAGCAAAGCATTTGGATATGAACGCCAAACGTTGCCTAACATAGTGTAGTAGAACAGAATAAATTAAATTCAAATTATCTCTTGTTAGAGTGAAACGAAGTCAGAGGCTCCATACTAGAGAATGTAGCAATAAAGAACAATGAGTTGTGCCGTTCAACAAGTTGAAGTAAGCTCAAATGAAGGAAGGGAAGTCAAGGTTGGTACAAAGAAAGCGGTCTATTAGAAGGGAGTGTGTATATTGTGAGGTGTTATGTTATGAGTGCAACGGTGGTCATAAAAAACTCTGTAGGTGATTGGACCCACGTTAGCAGAGCTAAAAAGGACCAGGCGTCACCGTCTAAGCCGAAAATCCCAAGTATTGTACGGAAATCATCTGGTGACTTGGCCGCGCAGTCTACCCCCAAGAATGTTCATCCGGTCATCAAAGAGCCTAGAAATCGGAAATGCGCTTCAACCTCCAAGCAACAAGGTGCTCAACCTGAATTCACCGGAAAACCTAGGAAAACAATAACGGATCGTAATGACTCTCTCATAATCATGAACATTAAAGGCAACGCTGACCTTCCCCTCAGTTTGCATCAACACCATCGCGTAAAACTCTAGAATGCTAGTAACATGGAGGATATCCCACTAGCTAGTCACTAACCGAAATCAAATGGGAATGTAAGAATACTACTGTTACAATCACTTTTGTACGGTTATGACCCAGCTATTCCCATTGCTTAGTATTCTCGGACACCGATTCACTCGACAAGTCCACAAATCAGAGCACGGTTGAACAGGAAAGAGATTACATTCCAAATAACAAGGTTAGATGGAAGTAAGAAGAAAGTCAGAAGCACAACAGGTAAAACGTTAGTATATCTATAGTTTCTACATAAGAATAATCTAAAGTATTCTCCAAATATCGATTAGTGCTGATTAGATAAGAATTAACCAATTAGCGTGCACCAAATCAATCATGCATTGAGCATGCTTTAATCCAGTTTGTGTCCCGCTAACAACTACCTTACACATCGTATTCTGAACGCAATCTCATCCGGATAGGCCACATAACGCCAGGATCAAGCACAAAGTCAAGTTGAAGCTGACCGTTCCACTTGGGGACTGTCTTGATCATGAAAAAAACGTATAAATGACGAGGTCTATTAACTCGAAAAGCCTTTTATAGGTAGACTAACTGTCCATGCACATGACGCTCATACAGACAAACAGGAAGGGAAACTCACGCGGTTAAAACATATTACAACGTTAAGTGAAGTAAGAATATAAAAAAATTAGGTTCAGATAGCCATTCAGTCTTTGCTTACATCGCTAGTCAATATATATTTACGTTACTTACAGGTGATATTTGCTATAACTTGATGTTTTAACAAGTTTATTTAACTAAAGCATGTAAGTGCTATTAGAGCTTGTTGATTAACCATCAAACCTAATTAACATAGACGACCGGTTTTTAGTATCGAATGAAATAGTATGTTATGAGTATTATTCAACATAACATTACGATAATACATGTAAGCATTAGTCAGAAGACTAACAGAATTCTGGTTAACATAAGTAAAAATCGATCGAGAAAGTTATTTCCTTTAACCTATTAAAATGCTCTTTCTTAACAAATACCTTAATAAAAGAAAATTAGACTGAGTAATCATACCTTAAACATTCCTTCATGAATATTGGCTACTCTGCCTTTCGTCCTTTCTTTTCTTGCTCCCTCTTTCAGCCCCTTGTGATATGGTACAAAATATTTGATCCTGCACCATCCTCAAAGCCTCAGACATCCTAAAGGGACATAAAGTTGCGACCTTTAGGAGCTGCCACCTTCAATGGATCTATCCTTGACCATCAGTTGCACATTTGCAACGCGACTTTCATGAAGCGCGCCAACTGTAATACTGATTAAAACGATCTACATTCTTATCTTATAAATTATCGACCCAGCTATGTAATTTACTACAGTGGATATTGTATCATTTGTATCAATTTGATCTTGCCTGTAAACTGGCATGCCTCATGTAACAGACTGTTATTTCAGAATAAATTATTATTATTATTAATGGGGATTAACAATAATAAGTTGTGTTCATTTAGTCGGGCTTACCATTGTAGAATTATGGTCTACTATGATATTAGTATCGCTCTAATAATAGACTTAACCTTAAAGTTGTAGATTCGTTATAATGTAACTGCCTGACTTATAAGATCTTACGTAGAATTTACATTATTATCTACACCAACTCATCGCGTTGCAACAGTGATCAGTATATGATGAAGAACAAACGCAGGCTAGAGATAGAACCATATATTTAATATGAATAAAAGGTATATGTTAACACTCACTAACGACCACGCCTGTAAGGCCGAGCCACGCCATCCGATCAATTCGAACTAATTGAATTAATTCTTCTCGCCTTCCTCATTGATTTTTCTTCGCGTTAAATGTTGAATATCCATTTCGCTAGTTGTCTCATGTTCAACTTTTATGATTGTGTGGTTAAGGCTCATGCCACTACATACGATCATGCCTGGAGATACACCAAGTTCACAACCAAGAGTTTATCAGTCTTAAATAGTCTGTATGGTGCTCAGTAAGATTTGTAACTCCCCAGAGGTGTATATTTGGGGTCATCTACAGCAAGCTCATTGATGATATAGAGTACGACAATTGTATGCTGGAAGGATTATCCTGCTCCACGCAACTCGGATTCACTCACACCCTGATTCTAGAGGACTTCAATTTTCCTGAAGTCAATTTCGCGGAACATAAGTTTATTGGAGATGAAAACTCAAGTAAAGCTCGGTTCTTCAACTTCATTGAGGATCTGAAGTTATACGAAAATGTGAAGTCGTCAGTTCGTTAGGGAAACAGTCAGACACTATCGCGCTTAGACTGTGTATCTACAAACGAATAATTCCTAGTTGACAATCTCTCAACCCTGGCTCCCTTGGGAAAAAGCGATAACGCCGTCATAGCCTTCAGTTTTGTCAGCAAAACTGAGCTTAGATACCCCATCTACGACAGGCGCTGGAATTTCAAACGGTTGAATGTGTCAGCCCTACAGGACTATCTACAACAGGTGGATCAGGATGTTCACCCCCAACTTGATGTGGACGCTCAGTGGGATTTTTTACTGCACACACTCTTATGTGCTACAAAGCAGTCAGTCCCTCGAACGGTCCCCAATATCTACAAGCAAACTACAGTCATCAAGAACCGCACTCTTCACTTGCTAAGCCGCAAAAGACACTGTTGAGCAGAATGTGAACGAGCTGATAAAAACGGCGCGTACAGGCAATACAAACATATACTGAACATATGCACAAAAGCGGTGAGAAAAGAGAGGCTACAGTACCAGATAAAGCTCATCGATAAATTTTTCTCCAATCTGTAAAGCTTATTCCGTTATGCAGCTTCAATTCGTCAAACCAAAACTAGAGTATCCAAATTCTGGGTCCTAATGGCTTGACAGACAACGACGGTGACGCCGCTAACCTTCAAGCCGAACAATACTCCCAGACATTTCAACCGACCGACATTAACTTTACTGATGACAGTTTCGTTTGCGATTCCACAGGACTTTCCGAAGTGAACCTAAGCGCTGACTTGGTGTATCGGAAACTGCAGCACTTAAGACTAGACGCTTCTCCTGGCCCGGACATGGTCCATTTCGCTATACTGAGAGAAGCAGCCTCAATCTTGGCAACGCTGCTTAGCGTGATGTTCTCACACTCGCTAAGTTGAGGAAAAACTACCGGAAAATTGGAAGCTGGCTCACATCACACCAATCTTCAAAGGAGGTCGACGCAGCGAACCTTCAAGTTACCGATCGGTGACTCTTCACTCCATACCCTCAAAAATCATGGAGTCCCTGATATGTGATGGTATAAACGACTATTTACTGTCCTTAAATTTCTTCTCACCCCAACAGCACGGTTTCAGGAAGAATTACTCTTGTATTACCAACCTGCTGACTGCGGTGGACAGATGGAAAAGCATCCTTGATCACGAGGGGAAAATTGATATAATCTACATAGATTTCTCAAAACCTTTTTAATAATAATAATAATATATATTTCTGCATGTGCAGGTACACACCGTTTTTACAGGCATGATCTATAAATTACAACATTTGTTGGTTCACAGAATGTTTCCCAACTTATTAAGTTTATAGTTGTTATAAAGTGAAATCGTAGAGCGCTTGCTGTAAACTATGACCTTGAGAGGACGCTTACATCAAGTTTGTTCCAAACGTCAGAGGTTTCATAGCCGTGCTCTCAGAGCAAGATTCTGAAGAAAAAAGAGAAACAGAAGAGCAGCAAGGCACTTGGATATGAACGCAAAACGTTGCTTAACATAGTGTAGTAGAACGGACAGAGGTATAATAAATTCGAATAAATTCATATTATATCTTGTTAGTGAAATGAAGTCAGAGGCTCCATATTATAGAATGTACTAATAAAGAACAATGAGTTGTGATGTTTAACAAGTTGGAGTAAGCTCACATGAAGGAAAGGAAGTCAAGGCTGTTACTAGGAAAGCGGTTTATAAGAAGGGTGTGTATATAGAGGGTGAAGTGTTAAGAATATTAATGATTACATCTTTTATTGTTTAACTTTTTTTTTCATTTTTTTGTTTTTCCAATGCCAGCCACATAATCCTAGTGTAAAAATCCGAGTTAGCATGTTATGGGTTGTCTTAGTAGAATAGCTAATCCAGCATAATATTGGAAACATGAGTTTGAGTGGTGAGCGTAGAAAAACAATCTATATCACAGATTGATTGAATTATTCTCAGTCATGAGGAGCCTGATACATACAAAATGTTCTGTCCCCACAAGCATGGGTGGATTGAAGTTATCGCCCTCACCATCAATGCTTGCTGGTCAGTAACTCCACCCTCCCTCCTTTTGTGATGTTAGGCTCATTTAGCATTATTTTTGTATATACGTCATTCCTCGCACAATCCTCTGTTTCAAAAACTGTTGGAAAGCACTATTTCTATAAGTACCATTTTACAAGCTTATCAGACAGTTACAAGCTATGGACTGTGGGTAAAGCATCGATGCAGTGCCTCTGTTGACTATAGTATAAAGTATAGTTTGCCAATCAGAGTATAAGCGTTAAGAAGGGTATATTGTAGGATAGTTGTTTATTTAAGCAGGCGGAAAAAGTATAGAAGTATATGAGTTGTGGATATGAGAACGAGTGGAGAAATAATACTAATTGCTAGTCAACATAGTGTACTGAAGAGTAAAAAGTTAATACAGGATAAACAGGAAGGGACTCACAGTGACTTAGTGCTGATGTTATTTTCTGTTGTCCTAACCAGTTGATTGGTAACAGGCTCCATAGATGCAAGACCACTGGAAGTAGGCAGCCGATTGTGCGGTCCTCTTGACGTTTTAGGGTGGTAGTGAGTGTCCCTTATCGACCGAGTTTATTTTAACAGTAATGATAGGTCCATTGAGTTACCTGTCTACTTCAAGTGAAGAAATGGGGTGGAAAAAGTAATTAATACAACTGCAAAGTAGGAAAAATAAGGCAAACTGAACTTGAAGTCCATTTTGGTCTAGACATGGAGAGAGCCTATGATGTCTGAGTGGGGTGCAGATGTGTTCGTACGTGCAAGATTAGTGCAAGTGAGGGCTTGATCAAGCAGTTTTACAAACGTATGTAATTCATCTGCCATGCGAGTTTCGGAGGAAAGACTGTTCCATATTATTGCATACTTGGTGAGGAAGAAGTTTTCCCGAGTTTTTGATCTGTATTTCTCAACTTTGACCGTAGATACTTTGTTTCGAAGTCCGTATTCATGTGAATCTCGGGCAAGAATTATCTTACACGTTGAATAAGTAAGGTTTTTGAGTAGTTTGAAGTAGAGAATCAAATTAGACCTAAGCCTTCTCTTCCAAAGGGGTGCTATTCCTAAGATTTGGCATCGGGAACTATAGTCAATGACCAAGTCAGTCTTAAGTACCTTGCGAGTGAAGTCTCGTTGTATTCCTTCCACCTTTAGTATATCAGATACGCGTAGGTTGGAAAATAAGAACGAGCAGTATTCAGCGATAGGTCTTACACAAACTTTGTAAAGAAGGATTTTAGATTCATTTTGATAAAAATTACGGAGAATGAAGCCAAGCAATTTCCGCATTTTGGATGCTTTGGCTGAGATGTGTTCAGAGAAATTAAGACTGTGTGAGTAATGTACCCCTAGGTCAGTTACTGATGCCAGTCTGGGCAGTGTGTGATTGCTAAGTGTTAGTTTCGTTTTGAGAGATGTGTCTCCTATACATAACCAGCCGCATTTCTCTGTGTTGAGCTCTAACCTCCAGCGTTTGCACCAGTCGTTTACCATGTTGAGTTCACGTTGGATTGTTTCCATAGTACTGCGTAAATCGGAAATGTCAGTTTTATAGATGACTTTTAAGTCATCGGCATAGAGGTAGGTCTTACCTGTGCTAAAACACTTGCATATATTGTTGATATAGATTATAAAGAGCAATGGACCCAAGACACTACCTTGCACAACACCACTGGTTATAGGTCGAGGTGTAGATGTATTAGAGTTAATCTTGGTTATTTGATATCTGTTCGTAAGAAAAGACTTGATCCATTGCAAAAGGGGATTTATAATTCCAACTGACTTAAGTCTGTTGATTAGAAGATTATGAGGTACCTTATCAAAGGCTTTCTTAATGTCGAAGTATAGTATAATAACTAGTTTCTTCTGGTCACGTATACGAGTAACCTCGTTGAAGAAGTCTATCAATCATGTACTGCACGACCTTGTTCTAATGAAGCCATGTTGTGACGGGTCTATCAGATCTTCCTTGAGCAGGTGATCAGATAGTTGATTTTGTATCACTTTTTCCATTATGCGTGATATGACTGGAGTGATATTTATAGGTCTGTAGTTTTCAACCAGGTTTCTTGGTCCGGATTTGTGTTTGGGAAGAACATACGTTACCTTCCAGGTTTCCGGATATGTACCAGTCTCTAAAGATAATGTGTATATTTTGAGTAGTAGCATCTGTATGTCCGGTCCTGACATTTTATAAACGATAGAAGGGATGTCATCGGCACCAGAACTCGCATTTGACTTAAGGGTTTTAATAGCGGTATGTATACTCCTAATGTCGAAGTTTATGGTACTAAGATCGTTTTTGCCGGTGCACTTTATGTCGATGTCTGGAGCATCAGATGTATTCCCATTGTGAGAAAACCATTCACTTAATAGTTCGCATATGACGCTTTGGTCATTATACGTTACTCCATCGTGCAGTAAAGAGTGAATGTTGTGGTCTGTGTCCTTTCTTATGCGCTTCGTGAGGAGACGACATAGGGCTTGGGCTTTAGATGCAGCAGTGAGCGCAGTACGTTCCTCTACTTGCTTACGCTTGTTGTGTTGACTTTGTACTCCGTCAAGTACAGAGTATATCTGGTGCAGGGCACTGAAGTCCTTTGATATATGGTACATCCTTTTCAGTTTTCGCAGTTTAGTCCTAGTCTTTTGGTTTAGATATGGAGTAATTGTTTTAAAACCAATTTTAGAGGGTACAGTAGTGTCTAGTGCAGATTTGGTGGTGATATTGAATATTTCTAATGTTTCTAAGAGGCTATTACTGGTAAAGAAACTGCCCCAGTCAGAGTGCTTTATTAGAAATCGAAAGTTTTCCCAGTCAGCATTTGCATAGTCTCTATATTGGAACCGCGTGTTTAATGTCTTTAATTTGTTGCATATGGCAAGAATCGGAAGGGTGCAGAGGACTATTTTATGATCGCTGTTGTGAAACTTTTCGCCAACCACCATTGATGTTGGTGTGACATTATGACAGAATATCAAGTCAAGAATATTGTGATTTCGTGTAGGCAGGTGTACATGTTGTTGCCAGCCGTGTATGTCTAAGGTCCTAAGTATGCTTTCAAAGCACAATGGGCCAGAATGTGTCTTCCAGTTGATGGTGGGAAGGTTGAAATCACCACATACAATTTTGTAAGTGAAGTCAAGCGAGGCAGCCTGAGCAAATGACTCACTTATAATAGTGTCATTTGAACTAGGAGTGTTAGGAGCTCGATATATGCATCCGATTAGTATTTTACATTCATGAGTGTACACAGTAAGCCATATCGATTCAGGAAGTTTATTGAGGACGTGGTCGCTATAGATTTCCGCTCTCAAATATTTTGATACATAAACGAGACAACCACCACCCTTCTTGGTTACTCGATCACAGCGGAAGAGCTCATATGTGTCTATTTGTAGAAATGTGTCTGTGGTGTCGGAGGACAGCCAACTTTCCGTTATCAAAACAAGTGAGGGGTTGTTTAAAAGTAAAAGGGTGCGTAGGTGAGTCATCTTACTTTGTACAGATCGAGCGTTAATTAACATAAGTGTCAGGTACGGTGACTGTTTGTCTAGTAGAAGGGTATGATGTATACCCAGTGATTTGTCTGTTTTGCAACGAGAAAAGGAAGAATTGGGAGCGTCGACTCCATATTGATGAGTGTTTAGTTTATTACCAGTAGGGTTAATGCGAGAAGGGTAGTCGGGTGTTGTTTTGGTGAAAGAAGTATGTCTAAGAGTGGAAGGTAGAGTTGAATGGTTAGGTAATGTGTCCGGGGAATGATCAGGGGGTCCAGTCAAGAAGTTTTCAAGACTAGAGACATTTATCGAGGTTGAGAAGGATCTGCCACTCCCCATCAAATCGGAATATATAGATGGTTTCAGAATAGTGGGATTGTCGCCCTCAACATTTGGAGACCCCATAGCAGTAATGTTGAGGGGGGGAGAGATAAAAAAGGATGAGATAGTGTGTATGTCGAATTAGGGGGGACTAAACCGCTGTATTGGGTGGCTTGACTTAGATAGTACCTAGAGTCAGTAGGTGGGTTTCCAAGTAGGCCAACATTATGGCTTCTTTGTGTGCGGTGGGCAATTTTAGTCCTATTGTGGTTAGTTGAGGAAGTTGTATGTTTCTGATGAGGAATAAAGGAATGCCTGTTATTGTTGCTAAGGGAGGTGTTTCTGATGTGTATAGTTTTGTGTTGATTCATGGGGCTTGCAAGGTTGACACTATATGACTTATGGGTATCACGTGTGGGTGTGGTTCTTGTCAAATGTCGTTTCACATTAGGATGAGTGGGTGTTGCCAGTTCACTATGTTTGTTGTAGGGCATTCTATTGCTATGAGAAGGTGCACGTTTTGGGTTAGAGGTGCTGGAGTATTGGTGGGTTTTTACGGAGGGTTTGGTATTATTTCGTACAGCGATGTCTGAGAGTCTGTAGCTGTTAGCGCAATTCCTGGGGTGGTCATTTTTAGGCATTTTACAGGGGCCGCTAGGGTGATACTTGGACGCTATTGAGGCATAAGTGGTTTGGCATTTTGGGGTAGCTGAGTGTTTGGGCTGAGGGTGAGTGGTTGTAGCTGCTTTATGAGCGGTCTTGTCCTTAGGATTAATTGCAATGTCCGACGTGCCTCCGTTTTTTGGGGGGGCAGTGTATGATATTTTAGGATTTGTGCAGTGACAAGAGCTGTAGCTGCCGCGGCTACGTAAGCTGGGTTGATCTGTTTGTGTTCCATTGCAGATACGACGCTGGATAGCGGTCCTGTCATGAATGATCCTAATCTTTTTAAATGTTGGAATACGCCTCAGTAGTGACTGACTATTAAGGAGGTGATTAGCTTCAGTGGTACTACCAAACTGAAATAGAATGGGACATGAGGTTTTAGTGTGTCCTTTACGTAATCTCCTTGTTACACACCAAGATTGCGACAATCCACACTCTTGTAGCAGAGTATTTTTAGCAATCTTTATGTTCGTACTATCAGGTATATTATACACAATGACATTATGCATACACTGAAGTCTTTTCAACACTTCGGTTGATATATGGTCAATTATTTTTTCAGTGTTTTTTATAATTTCCAGATCGGGATTTTCTGGAACACTGATTAAATATTTGTACGGTAATAGGTCTTGAATAGTTTGGGTGAGGCTAAGTTCTGTTTGGGTGCTTCTAGGTCTACCAGTGGTGAGATTATTCAAGTTTATATCAAAGTTTTTAAGGTCGATATGGTTACATATAGGCCTGTTACAGGTGTCTAGCGGGTGGTCACTTTGTGCACACTTAGTTGGGGGATTGGGTATATGTCTGGGTGAGTAGTCAAGATCTACGTCATCGGGCTGGCTATTGTAGGCAGTCGTAATTCGTGAGCCGCTACTTAAGATGGCCGATTGTAAAATTGTTGGGTGTTTGGGGTCAGCCGCACTGTCTAAATACTGCTCACAATATTCGGTGCTCTTTTTGGGACTGACAAATGATGTCGACTCTAACAGCATGTGACTGCTCTTATTTATATCGACAAGCGAGATGCAAGGTAGTGATATGTCTTGTCCAAGTAAAGGGTGCACGTTTAGTGTGGCTGAGGGAAGATCAGAGTAGGATGCAGACTGATCAGTGTGTTTATAAGGTTTCGCATTATTCACTTTAGTGACTGATTTAGATCTTTTGCAGGTGCTATAGGCATCTGGAGAGATTATATGTTTTTTAGATGGCCTGGACATTATTGGAAGTAATGTTAATTCAAAGTTTAATTAGGTGGATGACGATAGCTGTAATTTAACTTAGTGAACGTGTAAAGTTTTATGGTAGGATCAGACCCAGTATTAGTTAAGAGTAAATATATTACAGTTAATTGGTGATAGTGATAGCGTGAAAACTAGCAATATTAATTTATGAGGTTGAGTTCCTAAATAAGGTGTAAAGTTAATAGAACCCTATCAGTGACGAATTATTTATCGCTATCAAGTGTTAAATTAAAGAGAAAAACGGATAGGAAAATAAAATAATACCACGTGAAAAAAAGTTACAACCTTCAAAAGCGCGCCGTAAGTAGTTAACCATACATGTCTTATCAATAAGCTCAAACGATTGGGTATCAGACCACCTCTAATCGATTGGCTCACTTCATACCTGAAAAATCGACATTTTAAGGTAAGGGTTAATTTCACTTTATCTCAGGCTGTGGAATGTCCTAGTGGGGTCCTCCAGGGCACAGTATTAGGACCTCTTCTCTTCTTGATCTACATTAATGATCTTCCTAAACAGGTAACGTCAGACTTATTACTTTTTGCCGATGACGTGAAACTTTGGAGAGAGAGATACGCAACCAAGAGGATATACTGGCACCTCAGGAGGATCTGACTCGACATCGAAGTTGAGCAGGTGAGAACGGACTAAACTTGAACACTTGAAAGTGTAATTAGTCAATATGGGACATGTTGCAGACTACATTTACAACTTAAGAAGCTCCTCTCTAGAAGTATCCCAAGTTGAGGAAGATTTAGGTTCCTGTTGCCCTACGATTTGAAGTCTTAGGCCATGACAAAAATGCCATTCGGGCAAACCTTTCACTAATAACACTGAAGCGCATTTTCAGCCAGTTTGACGGAATAACATTTCATATAATCTTCAACAGCTTCATTCGTCTCAATTTAGAGTACAGAAACATAGTATTTCCTCCCTCACTCCAAAAGGATAAGGACACCCTGGAGCGTATTCAACGGCGAGCCACGAAATCAGTTCGAGGACTCAAACTCAAACCTTATTAAGAGCGCCTCCAATCACCTAACGTTTATCCATTAGAGTATCGACGTCTTAGTGGTGACCTCATGATGGCTTACCTTATCCTTAACACTTCTGGACAACCTCTCAAACACCTTCTTAAGCTTAGTTTCAACACTAACCTAAGGTGTTACACCCAGAAACTGGAGACACAACATAGCAGAACGGGCTGTAGACACAACTTTTACTCCTTAAGAGTTGGCAAATGCTGGCAGAGCTAGTCCAAGCGATTTCCCAGGAGTCCTTTAAGGGGTAACTTGATCTATTCTTAAGGACTAAGGATAGTATCGCACTATGATTTATCAATTTCTTTTCCTCTTTTATTGTTAACATACCTGGGTTCCTGCCTGGGGAATTTGGTGATCCCCTGCTACTAGACACGGAAGCCTGTTAAGCGAAAGCTTCTTCTATTCCGTCCAAAACCATTTGAACCATTTGAAGTCATGACAAAAGCCAAACGAACCAAGTTTATTTTGACCATTTTTTGAAAGTGCACTAGTTGGATATCTGAAGTTCTTAGGCGTTCTTACAGAATCCTGGTGTTAGACTGAGTAAAACATTCGTTTGATTTTCTTTGTATACGCTCCGAAAGACCATTGTGTGTTTAGAATCCAAAGGATCACAATGCAGTAATATTTCTAAATAGAGACCTTGATTATACACTGTAAATGATTTAGAATAGTTCGAGAAAGTAAACTACAAATACTTTGGAGTTTATAGATTTTAGAATAATCATGAATGAGTGCAGGTTAATTGTCTGGTGATCCATTGTTCACTTTCAGTGCTGAAAAACTGGAATTTGAAGTTATACAAGTAATAATGTGTTAGACTTTGCTGAGGATAAGTTGGCTTCGTTTAAATGAAGTAACCGGAAAAATAAAACCTGTCCTTTAATCGTGATGGGTTGTCGTGGTTTATTAGGTCGGTTTTTTCTGCTTTTCCTCATTCAAGTCGGCTGGTCATCTGGACATTTGGTATTCTCATATAATGGCCGATCTGCCGATCTATGTGTTCACCGGGCCTTCTGGGGCTGGTAAAAGCACGCTACTACAAATGTTGCTGGAGAAGTTTCCCAATAGTTTTGGATTCAGTGTATCTCACACAACGCGAAAACCACGCCCGGGGGAAAGGGATGGAGTAGATTATCACTTCACTGACAGAGATTCGTTTTTGAGTGAGGTTTCCCAGAGGAATTTTCTTGAGTATGCAGAATTTGCTGGGAACTTTTATGGAACATCAAGACTTGCTGTTGAATCAGTAATTGACTTTTCATATCATGATTTTATTTCTATTATTAATAATCAGAATAGGTGTTTGTTGTAAGGGTTTATGCTCTTTCCGGATAACGCGCTCTTTAGGATATATTAGGACTTGTGAAATCTGGAGTTAAATCGTTTATCAAGTCGACCATTAATGTTGTCAAGTTTTAACATATTCTATTTCTTATCATCTATATACCTAAGTTACATAAGGGGTAGAGTTTATGATTCAGAAATCTTTCTTAGGTTAACTAGGAGTGGAAATAGTATTGTTTAAAATGAGAATCCTTCAGAATAATGTAGTTAATCGTTCCTATATTGGGTCTTGTAGGATGCCATTTTATCTGTTATTTTATAGGTGGGTAGTACTTCGTTAAAATTAGTTTACTTGTCATCGTGTCAATTTTTTATGCACTACGTTGGTCAGTGTCTAAAGCCTAATGTTTGTTCTGTCAAGTAAGCCTGATGCTGTCTTTCAATAAACTTGGCTGTTAGGAGTACGGTGTCTATAAGCATCGTGAGTTTCTAAATACACCACACTATACAATAAACATAGGGGACTTTTGATATGCTAGTGCACCGTTGTTAGTTTCCCTGGAAACACCGACTATTACTTATTTATTTTAACACGTAAATATTGGTACAAGGAGGCACCAACTACATATGCGCCACACAAATCTCACTCGATATATGTGAGGGCTGTGATGCTGCCCGGGTGCCCAGACCGAAGCAGTTGGTTTTCTTAGTGGGTCACACACGAGCCTTCGACCTGAAGGTCTGATCCAGAAGGCAGTGGAGCATTGTAAGGAGATGCAGTCACATGGTAGCCGGTGACCAACAACTAGTCCACATGCCATTTTTTCCTTCAAGATACTGGAACCAGCCCATGTGCATCATTGGTTTGGATTGAGGGATTTCCAACTCCCCTAAGTGGACTCCCCATGTCCACCAACCTCGTTAAAGCTCCGGAAATATCGGCAAATAATAGCACACATTGGCTAATAAGAATTAGAACAAATATCTGTTTTTGACCAATTTTTGAGATATGACTGCGCTTCTGTGAAACTTATTTAATTTGTAAAATGAATGTTTCAACGACCAAAAACTTGTTTCCCGTCATGTGCTTTATTCAAGATCAAGTATATCCATGTCATCCCCGTTGACATTTTTGATATGTATTACGAAGCCGTTCGTCGCGAAAAATTTATCAGTGAAGAGATGCATGAATTTATTCGCTACTCTTTAATCATACGATTAAATCGGTTTGTACTGTCAACATTCTCAACATTATACTGCTACAATTTACTTGACGCATTATCTGTAACCAGACATATGTGAGTTCTGTCTTTCCCTAGATGTCTCCGAAGCATTGGCAACGCATCACAGGACGGTTTACTGAGCAATGTTGAAGTTGGGTATAGGGTACTAAACAAGGATAGAAAGTCGGTCGAAGTTGTGAATCTCCATCATACGAGGTGTTCGGGACCTGTTCTGCGTATTCCCAAACACTTACTTTGGCGGACGATGATCGCTGGCATAGAAGTAGCTCGAAATAAAGATTGGGGTGTCCAAACTTAAAACGTGACATCAATCCACAAAGTCGTTGTTGATGTAGTTCGTTTAGGTCGGTTCAAATTACGTGACTGAACGCCAAGCAGTACTTGTCGTTAGTGGTCGGAGAGATTGGGGGAGGAGGCCCAGATACCACATTTACATTTACTTTTTCTCTAAGTAGTGAATCCCAATATTCCTTCAAACGTATCCTTTCATTCTGTCTTCTTGCACCATATCCTCATTGTCTTTTTCATTGTTATTGCTGCTGCAGTATTCCTACTTTTTTCTATTACATCTAGTTGTGCTAGTATGATACGGCAATATGAGCTAACGGGCACTAACTCTAGGTTTTACGTTGATTATGACTGACTGAGCAAATAGGAACGCTGAAAATGTCAGCTGGTAATAACAATCAACTTAGCGTTTTGTTATAAGTTCAAACTGATTAATTGTTCTCCAAAAAATCTGGTGACTTGGTGATAATAATATGAAACTTCACATTTGTAATGCAAAAAGAGATTAAATTTGCTCACTAGAGTAAGATGTTTTCCGTGATTATCCACGCCGGGATAAATGGATTTCCAAAATAATATTGCATACTTGTGATTCATATTTTGTTAGTTAGTTTCAGATTCCACCTTTGATCTCTGACTCAACACTGTTTTCTGCAGCTGTTATCTTCGAGTCATTGTATGGATGTTACATAATTAATATAGGGTTTATTTTAGATTAGTTTCCTTTAGTTTTACTCAAAAATTGCCCTTTACAATATTTAAGACCAGGTAGTCATACTTGAATCCCTCCTAATAAAAAATTGATATCCATTATATATGTTTCAAAAAATGTATCTACTGTATTAGGCTGTATTTTTATTATAAACAGACCTGAAATTTGTCTTTATTTACTCACTTACCTGGTACAAATAAGCCACTCAAAATCAGTAACAGTCACTACTAGTTTATGTATATATTTTTTACTCTACGAATCGCGCTTTCAAAAAAGACAGTATTAACACGATTTCAGTCATTTCTTTCTGTTGTCAATAAATCACTTCTAAATAAGAATATTGACATATTTATATTGTCCGTATATTGCGTTTCCATTTTTTAGAAGTCGTTTCAATATCATTACTTATTTCCATATTCTTTTTACGTTGATGGGAAACAAATCTAAGCAACATTTAAAATTTTTGTTTCTATTAGCTAGTCATCATTAAAATTTTGTAAGCTAAACTTTTGCAGAATTTCTTCATCCTAAAGTTCTCTTTTTATTTTTAAATGTTATTTTCTGTTTGATAACTCAGTCTTCGACACTTACATTTATCTTCGTTTCAGGTACTTAATGCTGGTCGCATATGTATTTTAGATGTTGAACTACAGGGAGTTAAAAGTATCCATGCAATTCAACCACCATTGAATGCTCAATACATCCTTATTCGTCCGTCTTCAATTAGTGAATTGGAAAAGCGTCTACGTGGCCGAGGAACAGAAACTGAAGAAACTCTATCTAAGCGGCTTGCTCGGGCTCGTGAAGATATTGCATTCTCTGAAACTGAAGAAGGTCAGAAACTATTCACAAAAATTATAATTAATGATGATCTCAACACTGGATATAAAGAGTTGGAAAATTTTGTTCTCCCAGCTGTTAAATGTACTAAATGTGCGTTATAACTACAAATATATTTAGTGATCCACTAATATCAATATGCTTAGTACTATTTACTTACTATTTTACAATTTATGCGACAGCATTTATCTTTATTTTACCTTTACTTCCCCCCTCCTCAGTTCTCATTGTAGCATAAAGTAGATAACTCACATCTTTAAGCTACAAGTTGCACAGTATTTATTAGTAATATTAACTTGAGAGTTATTATATTACTTCTATATTCCTAAACCTTTCACATTTGACTGTCAATGTATTATGACAGATTAATTTAAATGTACTACAGAAATAGAAGTTTAGTGTTTTACATCTCTTTTATTATTTAGTGTGTTGTGGATGATTGCCCATTATTCCGCTTAACCTATATTATAATAAGTATAAATTAGTGCAACTATGCCAGTGAGCAAAGTTGGATAAATATCCACTATGACCGTGCATGTTAGCTAAAACTTATCTGATAAAAATTATTCAAGTCCTCGGTGTTTATAATTCCACAGATTGCTGGATTGATATTTGCTGTCACTGAAGTAATTGACTGTCCTGGTATATGTAAACTCACATAACAATACTACCTATTCTACTACATAGATGTCCAAGGCAGATGGTTTGGGAACGTGCTATTTGGTTAGACATTTATTCGAAATAATAATTCATTGCGAGGTTGAGAGGAACTAAGCGAATTAGTGAAGTTGTAGACCCACATATTTTAAGGTCAAAATAGGATGTGCCACAAATGCTGCGTGAACACAAGTCACAGTGTGGATTTTCGACTCTTGATTTCCCACATAGACCACCGCCAGAATATGTTAATATAAGCCCTAAGTAGGCTAGATAAAGTCATCATATTGATCACTGAAGTTACTGTGTTTAAAGTAATGTGAAAAATCGTAGAGAATGTAGATAAGTCCTATGAGATAATGGGGCTAACAGTAGTGAGCAATTAAACAGGAAAAAGAAATAAGTAAACAGAATAATTCGTTTGACACAGTTTAGGAAAAAAGTGGATATGCGTCCTTTATCATGATCGACTTTGAGAAAGATCATCTAACATCTCCAGTCATCTTTTTCAGATATATCTCAGACTCTACCTGAAACATCAGTTGCGGGTTTAATTCGACACTGTATCTTTTAATTCTAAGCGTTATTTTGTACTGCTGTATTGAGAGGTCTGATCTTTATAGGTCAGCTGCCTACATAGTTTTGGTTCAGATGTTTTCATGCAGATAACCAACTTGTCGGTTTTAGACTTCCGGCTATCGATTCGGTGTTTACCATCGTGATACATTCAAGAACATTTATCTTTATGAAGTCATGAAATTCTAGGAAAGAACAATATACTACAATTGAGGTCTTACCTTGGTCTGCCACAACATGCTAAACGTGGATTTTCAATGAAAAGACAGCCATAGAATCTTTAATTCTGGCAAAAGCCATCGTTTGTTGATTATGGTAACAAAGATCTCTAAGATAGTCCTTTAGAGTATCTGAGGAAATGCTTTACTGGAAATAGTATTTGCATCAAATATACATCTTTACATTCAATGAAGTTAGTTACAAGGCATTTGGATTTGTTATATTACGACCACCCAGTTTCTTTTACAACTTGAACGGTTCAGTATAAAACCACATTTTACTTAGATATCAGTTGGTCGTGTGCCTCGACATAGTGAACATGTCAAAAGCATTCTTTTAATAGTAAATGAAAGCTTAGTACAGTAGCGACAGTTTGTGTCAGTCGATAATACACCTGGCGAAAATTGTATTTATCCGAGTTGTCGCGCTTTATATCAAAACTATAAAACAGAAAGAACGTAGCTAAAGGGTGTAAATGCTGATGTTGGTGTCATGTTTTTCTCTGTATATGTCCTATTATGTGTGTAAGCTTATGTAAACAAAAGTTTGACCATGGCTACTTTCAAATTGATCAGTTTTAACATGCGTTAGGGATGTCAGACTTGAAATGAGTAGTGTTTTTCGACAACAATTTTATATATTCTATTTTACTATCTATCCCACTCATTATGGGATTTTCTTTATTACTGCTCCAAACATTGGTCGGGAATTCTGTAAGTCAAGCGATTTAATATGGACAAAAAATTACAAGCGTTCTTATTTTCATAATCTCGCTGCTACAAACTCAAAAAATTCATACAAATACATTGGTTAAGAACTCACTTCATTACTGTGTGGTTGATAATTAGTAAGTCGATGCATATCACATCAGTGGAAGAAACTAACTTCGTCGTTTCAATCATGGAAGCTTGTGGAAATTCGTTATTGTTAGGAAAGTAATTACAATCAATTATTCGCAGAATCTTCAAATACTTTCTGTGAATACTAGTTAATAAGCTAACCAGTATATACAAATAGAAAATTATAGGTAATTCTATGATCATTAGTAATAACTACAGTATATTTGTGGTATTGTTTCTAGTATCGTTTAAGTTAACATGTTATGGCACTTGTTACAGTGACTAAACTGTGGTTGAATTGAAAGGCATTAAATGTTTCATTCATCAATTATTTGAAACAAATACGAACTTTTAAACCTTTTATGTTCTTGTTGACCGTTGCACTAAACTCTATAGGTATCAATACCAAGGTTGAACTTGATAGTTTCAAATAAATTGAGTATGGAGTAGAGAGTTGGTATTTACTCTGAAAAGTGGCTTACACTAAGTCACGAAATGTCAAAAATACAATATTCCTACTCATTGGGATATAAAAAATGCTTATTATGCACTGAACTCTGTTTTATCACTATCCTTTGATATTTTCATCTTCCGTAATACAGTTTTGTGTTGTATGGACTTTAAGTTGACTTTTAGTTAATGACGAACAGAGCGAAGTAATTTTTCTTGTTAATTATCTCTACACCAATATATATGTGTGTGTTTTACAATAAAACTATACCGACCAGGCAGTGATGTACTAAGTAATATTATCAATTTAAGTGTTTACGGAAATAATTATGAATGGTTAAAGAAACTATTAAAAGACGTCCAGAATGAAACTCCTTAGCAATGCGCATCTACGACCCCGCCACAGAAAATCGCACTCAATACTTGCGGTTTTACGGGAATGTATAACCTCTAGATGACTGAGGCTAAATATATTGGTGTACAAGTGTAACTTCAGTCGGCCCACAATATTGCGCGTTCATCTTCCATTGTCTTCGGTTAGTACTTTCCTCACACCCAATACGGTTGGATCCCACTGGTTGGAGATCAATAAAACTCCGGAAACTTCTCATACTAGGCCAAAACCGCTGTTCGATACTTTCAGGTCTTCAATGATCGTCTGACTTATATCGGTTTGCAATTTCAGTAGAACTAAACGTTCTTCATAACCACATACTGACTATTTTTATATTGTTATTGTTTTAACATTTCATTGTCTTTAATAAGAAGTAATTTCAACTTATTCATTCCTTATATTTGTGAAACTGTTCTTAATGAGTAGATTTTCTGGTGTTTCGTGTCTCAATGCAGGCCATTTCTTCAGAGAATAAATAAATAAAGTAAATTAACACATGTTTATATAGTACGAAGGTGCAAAGCAATAACATTAGTTACGATCAGTCAAAAACAGATCTGACCAAGTCAATGTTATGTCGTTCCGGTTAAGGTGATTTATATGAGGCATGTTTGTTTATTTGTGTATGTGTGCTAAATGATGAAAACATGGGATATTTTTGTTGAGAAAGGATAGAGTTAAGTTTGTATGTGTGATAATAGTATGAGAAGTGAATAGAAGCAGACATGGCTCGGATAGATAGTCCTAGTCGGATGGATAGTGAAACCTTTCTATTGAAGGCAGTAGGATTAAGCAATATATGAAAAGCTCCAACTACTCGCCTTTTTTGGAGTTGGGAAAGCCTTTTTGTATTATTTTGATGTTTTTAATATGGATTTGATGGTTTTTGAAAATAGCACAAACTGTTATTGTCTATTTAATTTGGAATCTTGCCAGTTTTACGGGATTATTAGGCGGTTTCTTTATGTACCTAATTTGTAGACACAATTCTGTGTTGACATAAAGATGTTTTTCCCCTTTATCCGAACTAAAGTATTTTGAAGGGTGTTCGTTGTTTTGTATTAGATTTTAATTCTGTGTTGTTTTAAGACTTTGAAGTTCTGTTGTACCGTGATGGTGTGGTTTAACTACATTATCAATCCATAGTATTTCATTCGAAATATTATTTAGCAGTAATATGTCTCATTTTATTGCACTTTTAATAATTTTCATAGAAAAATTATTAAGTTGTAAGATATTATATGCTTTCATTCTTTTTGTTTATCCTCATCAGATGTAATGGTCGTTTTGGCTCTTCTAAAGAGATTTAGGGATAGACAAATTTTTCATTGAATATGTGTGCTGAATCGAAGTCGATATAACGATTTGAGTGCGTTGGTTTTCGGTAGATGGTTGGATTTAGAGCTCCATCTAGATTTTTTTAACTAAACAATCTAAAAATGGTAGCTGATCGTATTTATTTTTATTCCCGTTCGTAAATTTGATGTGGGATGAGAGTGTATTAATCAGTATAGCTGTAACAGCGTTCAAGATATGCCAAGTCTTAGTTCTGTTAGAGAACCTAGCAAGTCTTATTAGCGGAGCAGATGCTTAGTTATTAAAGTACTCACATTCTAACCAACAAGTTTATATATAAATATGGGGGTTTGTGGAGAATCTAATATTTTCACTGTCCAAATCACGACCCGATCTAAGTTAGACCACCACTGAAAACCTGGAAGCAGTGGACGGCCGTTTCGTTTTAGTATGGGAGTCTTCAGCAGTGCGTATCCACGATCAGTAGTCTAGGGTTTAAGTGTTCTCTCTCTGGATCGATATTCCTGGGTTCGAATCTCGCGTGCGGGGTTGTAGATGTATCATTTTTGAAGAGTCTCATACTAGGACGAAACAACCATGCAGTGCTTCCAGGTTTTCAATGGTGAGTTGGCTTAGATTGGTTCGTGATTTCAACTGTGAAAGTTAAGAAGATAACATAAGAAAAGCGAATATAATACTGTTGATAAAATTTTCAAGTTACAGCATCTATAACTATAGTTTATAACAACCAATTCATATCTACCTTAAATCAGGTTCAAATCGATCCATAATTTGTATATCTCCCTCAATGGTCAGAATTTCTATCTTGTTGGCAAGTTTACCAGGAATCCAATACTGAAGTATATTCTCTTAAGAAAATTGAAATGATTAATTCTCATTTAGAATTACTGAATGGTATAATGATTCATTTTCATGTTGTATAAAACTAGAATAGTTCCAAAGAATGATTGAGTTTCTATATAATGTGTGTGAATGGCTTGTAAACTATAATATTGATTTTATTATGCTTTGTTTATTACTTTTTTCATGTTTTATTTTTTTTAGGGTTATAATATATTACCACGGCGTCGGATTCGATCGCTTTTACTATTCTTGTTAACCTTGTTTATGGTTTTAATGTTTCTTAGACAACTTTCAATTTTTTATCAGTCTGACATAATACCGATTTCAATCAAGTTCGTAAGTTTGTCTAAACAATATGTATGTATACACATACTAGGTTTATCTTATGTTTCATATATAGTCTGAAGACTTGAATAAATTGTAGCTTGGATTCGAGTCGCGATTGACTATGAACTCCACTACAAGGAAGCGCGTACCAGAGAAACCAGTAGGCGAAGATGGAGCGTAACCAGATTTATTTCGTTGGCGATCTCGTGGTATCGAATGGATACCGAGATCGTGCCAAAAGGAATACAAGCAGAATTAGTGAGCGAGAGTACAAGCGTACAAGGTCACAGTCCACAGGAAAGTAATGGAGTAGTAATATGGCAGTTTTTAGCACAGTTAAACAAATGATCACAATAAAACAATCACTGGTACAATTGGTTATAATAATACTTGTTTCCATTAGACCAATCGCGTTCTCTTGGTGAAAGTAGGTCACTACAAAATCTCGAATCTAGTTTAAAGAGTTTTATAGAGACTAGTTTAATTCGTAAAATATTTTTACTAGTTAAGTGATTATCACCAAACTTGAAGATTATCATTTTGAATCGTGATTGGATTGTAATTGCTTATTGATGATGAGTCTCATACAGGGGTGAAACGGCTGTTCAGTGCTCCCTGGTTTTCCTTGATATCCCAAATTGTAATCAGTGTAATAGTCTCTCCTGTATTCATTAATCTAAACATTTAATTCCTAATAACTTATTGGTAAATTTCGAATGTTGTCTTAAATGTTTTTGAAATTTTGGGTATTAAAATTGTTTTTCTTTTCATGCACAACAAGACCAAAACCTTCCCTTGATAGTAAATATGTTAATTGCAGTTTATTTTATTTGCAATGATACTACCCGGTCATCTAAACTAGAGTAAATGATATGGGGTTTCTAAGCTGGGAAATTGTGGTTGAGAGTCGAATGCTCTAATCACTAAAGACTCTAAGCAATTATTAATATAACTTACCTATCATTCATTTATTTAATGCACATAAAATGTGCTTTTGCTGAGCAACAATAATGTATACGCCACACAAATACAGAGATAGGATTATGAAGAAATAACGATACGACGGGCATTACAATAAAAGAAGTAACTATTGGTTAGTTAAAAATGTAAGCAAGATGGACTTTTCTTTCAGTTTGAGGAGTTCCTTCCAGTTTTCTAAAGAATGCAAAAAAGAATAACAATAGGGTCTCTACTGACTTCTATACTGATGTATCTGTTAAAGCCTCAAGCCAATGTGCTGTAGTATCTCTGGGACTGCAATGAAGAAGTCTCCGTGGTCCGACAGATACCGTCCTATGCTGTTTTCTTCCATACCACGTTCCTATATCATAAGTTGACCATCTATCAACCTTTTCCAACCCTGGTAAATAATGGCAGATATGAAAGCTTCTGAGATGGTATTCCTTAAACATTTATCAGCCACATATGACGGTGTTTCAAGACTGTAACATTCATTAAATTACTATCACTGTAACCGAACACATTGCATTATCTAATTGTATGTTTATAGAATCTACCGACATTGGTCTCTTAGTTCAGCATTAAGCAATACGAGTCTTAACCTCGTGATTGACTGTAGATCAGTTAATGTCTCAGCACTTATTCTCGCCTCAATCAAGCCGATTTTATTTTGTGTTGTTAATAAAAGTGTAGTATTCGAAGCGTGGTTGGATACGTACATTGTACAATTACTCGTTATTATAGGGGTTATGAATTATGCAACATAGAAGAATGAGGCGTGGATTTGTGTTTCGAGACCTGTTCTGAGAAGGATAATTGGTAGGGATATCTAAGTTGTAAGTCCAATATTGTGTGTAACTTAGATATAACATCTTACCATTTGTGGCAAGATCTAGGTTGAGTGAAATATTACCAAACCATATCTATCCACATTTAATCGTCTTAAGCCCTAACTGTCATTCTGAACATTGAGTTCGTTTATCTTTTCTGAGGAAAACTCCATGTAAAAAATATTATTATTATTATGTAATTTTTTTATCTGAATTTCTCGATATTAATTTCTATTGTTTAGAATCAATCTGGTCTAGATTGGAATATTCAATTAGATAATATCATATCAACTTCAGATGATTCAACATTAAATTTGAGTTATCGAGTACATGGATTCTATTATGCATGGTATGATGCTCCACAAAAATTATCAAATCAAAATTCATTAAATAATAATGATAATAACTGGTCACATTGGAATCATCAACGCTTGAAACATTGGAATCCTAAAGTTGCTATTGGTTATTCAACGGAACGTCATTATCCACCATATTTATTAGCATCATCTTTCTATCCAAAATTAGGTCCATATTCATCAAAAGATTTGAATATTATTCATATTCATATGGAAATGATTAGATTTGCTGGAATTGGTAGGTCTTTGTAAAACAAAACAAGTTTGTTTATTCCATTTACCCAAAATAAAGTACTGATATGTTTTTTAGTATCAGAAGGGGTTTTGTGGAGATTGTAGTGATTTCAACAGTTGAGATCATGAGTTAATTGAGGCTAGACCACCATGGAAAACCTGGAAGCACTAGACAGCCGTTCCATCCTATTGTGTGACTCCTCATCAGTGTGCACACACGATTCTGCCTCGCGGGATTCGGACCCAGGACCTACAGGTCTCGCGCACGAGCACTTAACCACTAGACCTCTGAGCTAACAGGCATCCAACGGTGTTAATGTCTAACTTCAACTGATCCACGAAATTGAGAGACACATCCACCATTGTCTTCAGTGAGTTACTATCTCACAACAGACCCGGTTGAACTCCACTGGTCAGTGATTCTCACTAGAACTCCAGGATATATCTCTTGAAGCCAGTCACTAGTTAGCATATGCTGCATATGGATGCTGACTCAGTGGTTTAGTTAGTAAAGCGCCTGGTGCAAGACTGATAGGTCCTCGGTTCGAATCCCGCGAGGTGGGGTCGTGGATGCGCACTGTTGAGGAGTCCCACAGTAGGACGAACTGGCCGTCCAGTGCTTCAAGGTTTTCCATGGTGGTCTCGCTTCAATTGACTCATGATCTCAACTGTTGATGTGTTTATATATATATGGATAATAGCTAGCAGTAGAATCCAGGACTCATGTTTCGTCCTGTTTGAGACTCGTCAGCTGGATGTTCATTCCGGGACATGAACCCTGTACCTTTCGCTTCAAACGCCATCGCGTTATCTACTTAGCTACTGAGTCCTGATACTCAGTTGCTTGTGCAATGAGGTGAAGTTTAGATTCATTTACTGTTTTTTTACTTGAATCTTCCCATTGTTATTTAAGACATCAATTGATCAGTCTCTTATTGGCTTATGTGCATGCTGTACGGTTTGCCTCGATTTAGCTATTAGTCACAAGCTTTTTAAGCAAAGATGGATAGGGGCTAGCAATGGAATCCAGTTTGACACGCGTTTCGTCCTATTTGGGACTCGTCAGCTGAATGTACCTGCAACGGGAAGGTACTAGTAAAATAACCTCTAACAGCACTCAATACACAGTGAATTTAGTTTAAATTATGTCCAATATCATAGCTAATTACATATATTTGTAACATATTTGGTATCTTTGGTTTTTGTTGTTAGGTTTTCTGTTAGTAAATATCTTAATAATGAATTCTTTATGACAAAATGTAAAACAAACCACACACACTAAATGTTATAGAGAATCTACCAGCCAATAAGAAGAAAGATAAACAACGTCAAGGTCAGGGGTCATGGACTACACAGTTAGGGGAACAACCAACCAAAGTTCACATCCACAAACCATTTTTTTTCGTCAACTGTACAGAAATTCTTATAACTCACTTCTCTTTGAAGTATGTGCTAATGATTTTGTTCAAATGAACAACGACAACTTCACAAGTAGACCGTCGAAGTTAAAAGCTATGGTTACCAACAGGAATAGACAGACATGGAATATGTTAAACCCAGTGATACAAAAGTTTCATGTGTTTATTTCTTGATAATATTCAATTCGTAATTATAAATTAGGTTTTTGTTTCATATCGAATTTTTCGAGGCTAAATAAAAATGTGTTCTATGAAATTGGTGTACAAATTAAGATTCCTGAGAGATGTATAAATCAATGCGAGCGGTTACTATTTTCTTCAAATGATTTGTTCTGTTTATGACAATAATGCTCTAATTGTAAATAAATTTATAGGATTTGGCGTAGTACTTGATTGTCCGTTATTTCTCAAGTAAACATCCCATTGACATCAGGATGCACCATTAGAATGAGTCGAAAGATTCTAATAGCCGTTGAGTACAAAAAGGATTACCACTAAATCTGAAAATCGAATGCCCAACGACCGACTGCCTCGACGTGCGATGTTTTATGGTGCAGGAGTAGATTGGAAGAAAGCTAGGGGCGGCCAGACCAAAACATGGCACAAGTCCATGAAGTCACTGACAAGTGGACTGAGTCATGATGATAGGTGTAGACTACCTGGTTGGAGACCGCGAGATGATAGCAACCGATGGTTAGAGACCCTGAATGACATGGCTCAAAATGGTTTGCAATGGCGCAGGTGCATACACTCTTTGTATTCTCCCAAATTCTAATCCCCTGATTCCTCCTTGTTTCTTTTTTCTCTTCCCAAATTTATTTCACTGTATTATACTCTTTAAATAACATCTTCAAACCCTAATCTTCCCGATTACTGTTTATCCTCTTACTCTTGCCTCTACCACTACGGGATTTGAATGAGAAACTGCATCTCTGCTAATGTGGTATGACAACTTGAACTTATGTACGTACGTACGAAGTTCTACATTGTTACTGACTGACTTACCATCTTATAAAATAAAGCATAATTTAACTGTTTTTTGGCATTAGAAAACTTCGCATTTTCTCACACCTAGTAAAATGCACACAAATACGTTGTTCTTTTACAAAGAATCACTTTTGACCTGAGTAATATGACATTAATATATTTAGACTTATTGTGATTAAGCCGATGATATTCTACTTTGTTTCTGATGTATAAATTAGACTTGTATTGGTTCAATTTGGTTATTTATTATCTGAAGAATAAACTTACACTGAACTGTAAAGTATTAGAAGTTTAATCTACTACTTGTTAGGATATCATAAATATATCAGGATTTTCATGATGACTATGATATTTGTGTAGATGTGATAAAGTTGAATAATTCGACCAATATGAAATCGTATAACTTAGTTTTACTTTTAAGTTGTATCAAGAAGACATCATTACTTTTAATAGGTAAGAGTATGAACAACTCAAATAATTAAAGTTAGATTAAATGAACTCATTCACCAGGTACATGGTTATAAACCATACTGTAAGTGTGAGAGTTGATGATACCACTTGATTACCAAAACCGAAGTAGATGGAGTTGGGGTTTATACTCGGAACTTGGAAGCTGAAAGCTGAATACCTAAACCACCACTTTAGCAGCGCATGAATTTATCTCAGTCGTTTTCAAATTTATCATGCGTATTCATACCCATGATTTATTGTGAAAACCTAGGCGTAAGATAACAAATTGTGGTTAAACAACTGATATTTGTCTGATGACTCCATGACTTAGTGTTTATGTGTCTAAGGACAGCATGAGAAAGTCAAAGTAAACGTTATTTTCAACATATATTTTGTGTGGTGTGTTCTGTCTTTGGTGCTCAGTCGTACTTATTAAACACATAAACATTGGTACAAAGTAGAATCAAAACATATATGTGCCACATATTATTGAATTCGTGTGTGGAATGGGGTACTGCCTGGGTGCCTGAAACGAAGTGGGTGATTTTTTTATAGGATCACTTCACATGCTTTTGACCTAAAGGTCTAATCCACAAGGCAGTGTAGCAATGTTAGGAGTTGCGATGCTATGGTAGCCAGTGACAAAGAAAACGTTTATACGCTATTCGTTCCTTCAGGATCCTGGAGCTGATGTGCATTGTGGGTTTGGAATCAGGATTTTCTAACTCATCCAGGTGCATCCTCCGTACCCACAAACTCAGTTTAAGCACCGAAAATTCCTACTTCATCCTCTCAATTTCGTAAGCAACACCCCGTCACGTGAAGGTGTTGAACAGGACTTCACTGTCATTTGCTGTATACACGTGGCCATATTGGAGGATTTCGAACTCTTCCGATCTTCGGCTGTACCAGAGCATTTGGGGGGCTAGACTGACAGCTGTCTACCCGAACCCAGTCGTACTAGACTTTATGTACGTTAAAAAAATAAACCAAATAACATTTAGAAGAATGTTAGTGATCGATGAATGTTATTATTATTGTTATCTGCCCCGCTGTGGCCAATTTTTTTCATGTCATTTTAAAACACCAACGATATGTTTCTCTGTGAATCTCGAGCAAGTTGTCTGTTATCCCGTACTTGAATCCATAGTTAATGGCTAGTTCTAATCTTTCTTCAACTTACTTCTACGCTAGTCGCTATCTCACGTTAATGTAGGCTTAAGCATTGCATTATGTAGTAGCTCTCTTAATCACCT
The DNA here is from genome assembly GCA_944470205.2 of Schistosoma margrebowiei. Taxonomy (NCBI): domain Eukaryota; kingdom Metazoa; phylum Platyhelminthes; class Trematoda; order Strigeidida; family Schistosomatidae; genus Schistosoma; species Schistosoma margrebowiei. Next base: position 22,548,206 of record OX104029.1, on the reverse strand, counting down.
CAGTTACCGAAATAAAACAGTCTTATTGCTAACTTTACCACTTTTAGTCAGTAATTTATGCCTAACTTTAGCATTGGTCACTTACTGGTTCATAAACAATTGTAATGTCTGTTACTATGTTAAACCCACATTACGTATTCTAGCTTCTGGACAGGCTAATATACTCTTTCTTCTCAAGCTCCATTTGACCTTATTAATTATTCACTTATCGATCTTGACTGTTTTTATATAAGCGTATGTGTGTACACTTCTTATCCTGTTCATCACATGTCTGTAACTTATTTTTATTTGGCTATTTTCGATTCACTCTTGCTTAAATGGGATTGGCTAACTTACCTTCTCCAAACTAGAGTCAGATATAGGGGCCACTAAACAATACTTTAGGGGTAGGGAGAGTTTCACCCTAAGCATTCTTCGATTATCACATGGCTTCTTCAAATGACTCTACTTTTCTATCACCAATAATACTGTGAATGCCATTATTACTCTGGGATTTGGATTGACAATTTTGTCTCACTGTACTAATCGGAATGTGGCAACTTGAACCTATGCACAGATCTGGTAGTTCCTGCCCCCAAATGCCCTGGTGCGGCCGAGAGTGGGGAGAGTCCGCTCTCCCTCTCCAAATGCTCTCACATGGCCACGCGTATATAGCCTCTGCCAGAGAAGTCCTACTCACTGCCTTCTCGCGGTTAGGGTGTTGTTCACGAAATTGAGAGGACGACAAGCGAACGTCCGGCGCTTTAACCGGGTTGGTAGACATGGAGAGTCCACCTAGAGGAGTTGAAAAACCTTTATTCCAAACCAATGGTGCACATGGGCTGACCCCAGTATCCTGAGGGAACAAATGGCGTATGAACCAATCGTTGATCACCGGCTATCATGTGACTGCATCTCCTTACGATGCTCCACTGCCATGTGGATCAGACCTTCAGGTCGAAGGCTCGTATGTGGCTCCCTAAGAAAACCACTTGCTTCGGTTTAGGCACCCGGACAGTATCACAGCCCTCACACATATCGAATGAGATTTGTGTAGCGCATATGTATTTGGTGCCTCCTTGTACCTATATCTATGTGTTAAAATAAATAAAATAAATGTTACTAACTGGCTTAGATTAATTAAATGATTATTTAATCTATTGATATAATTAAGTTTTGTCTTTTTTAAGAGAACTGAAATAGATTATTGTATACCTTATTATATGACAGCCTAAAATTCATATCAGTAAAGAAAATGTAATTCACTTTATTTCTTAATTTTACCTCACCTTCTGAACAAATGATTACTGACTTCGTTTGTTGAATGGGATAGTCTCTGGGTACGGGCCATTTCATAAGCCTTTAACCTAAAGGTTTAATCCACAAGGCAATGGAGCAATGTTAGGAGATGTGTACTCTCAGTTTATTTTAATATTTGTTAGTTTCATCTTCTGTCCAACTGGTATTCAGTATGACTTGAGCCGGTTTATTGTTGAAAGATCATATGTTATGTCAGTCAGTTATTCAATCAAGAGTCTTATAGATGATAATATTAATGGTAAATATTTTGTATATTCGATAATTACCGTTTAATGGAACCAGCTTTGTCTTTAAAACAAAATGATTAAGTTTTAAATTCTAAATTATTAAGTGTATTAAATTGTCAATATCACTCTATACGAATATTTCTGGTATACTGGTGTGTGTGTGTGTATGTGTGTAACTTAAAATTCAATCACACATATTCATGACGAACTTGAAATGGATCACGTTTGTATCAAAATTTGATCTCTTTAAATTGTTTTTGTAAATGTGGCTATGTAATTCAAACTTGTACGAGATGAAACAATTACTTGTCGTTGTACGAATATTACTTACGCCTGTTACTCCTAATGGAGCATAGGCCACCGACCAGCATTCCCCAACCCACTCTGTCCTGGGCCTTCTTTTCTAGTTCCATCCAATTCTTGTTCATTTTTCTCATGTCTATTTCCATTTCCCGACGTAATGTGTTCTTTGGTCTTCCTCTCCTCCTTTGGCCTTGAGGATTCCATGTGAGGGCTTGTCTTGTGACGCAGTTGGGTGCTTTCCTCAATGTGTGTCCTATCCACTTCCAGCGCTTCTTCCTGATTTCTTCCTCCGCTGGGATCTGGTTTGTTCTCTCCCACAGTACGTTGTTGCTAATAGTGTCCGACCAACGGATCTGAAGTATTTTGCGTAGACAACTGTTAATAAACACCTGTATTTTCTGGATGATTGCTTTTGTAGTTCTCCAGGTTTCCGCCCCATACAGTAGTGTACGAATATTAGTTAATAAATAATAGGTAACTACTTAAAGGAATAGCAAGTGACTATCAGGACTCAGTAGCTGAGTGGATAACACGATGGCGTTTAAGCGAATGGTACTGAGTTTTAGTCCCAGAGTGAACATCAACTCTGAGATGCAGGTACATCCAGTTGACGAGTCCCAAATAGGACGGAACGCGCGTCCTGGATTCTACTGCTAGCCACTATCCATCATTATTTAAGGGAATAAGTTTTCCTGATGTTGATATTCAGGACTTCAATTTATCCGTCTTCATTGACACATATATATTCTGTAGGGATTACTTTTAGGAAAGTTGATTGGTTTCATGTACTAGAATTTAGGACACGCGTTTCGTCCTATTTGAGACTCTCGTCGGTTGGATTCTATCACATTTCAGTGTTTATGTTTATTGAAGGATTTAAACACACGTTTGACATTTGAAGTAATATGTACTGTGTTTGAGTCTTGATATGAGCAAAACATAGATCTAAATTCATCTATTTAACGAATCTATAACAGGACCAAATGGGAGTTCTGGATTCTACAGCTAGTCAGAATCTTATTTTAGCAAATATTTGTTTCATTTTGTAGATGTTACTTTTCTATCATTGCCCAATGAAATAATATTTATGTTTTCTCTCTTTTCAGGTGTTTTAGTCGTGTCATGGTATCCAAAGGGTATGTCTGATGATAATGGAAAACCTGTGGATGATATAATATTCCCATTATTAAACATAGCTAATAAATATGGTATAAAAGTATGTTACTAATTTTTAGAGATAACTAACTATATTGAACATAATCAGTTAATTTTTCTAAGAAATTCAAAAAAATCCTAGTCTACCTTCATTACAGTAAAAGTTCTATTGATTTATTAGATGGTTGAAGATGATCAATAAGGAATTATAGACCCAGGTTTCATGTCGTTTGGCACTTATCAGTAAGGTATACCTGTAACCTTAAGTGAATTGCCGCCTCATGGTGGATTAAATCCCATATCGCTCAGCTTTAGTCAAAAATGTTACCACTGAGCTATACGGTCAGTGACCGAACTTCTTTAGGACTTGGATATATTCGTAGTTGATTGATCATTAAGTAGTGCTTAACGTATGTTATTGTAGTCTTGTCCGATAAAGTTCTTTTGATTGTTTCTTAAGTCATATAAAATTATCAGTTTAGGTGTTGTGGAGATTGTTAAGTTTTTGATTGAAATCATGAGTCAATTAAATCTAGACCACCATGGAAAACCTGGAAGCACTGGAAGGGCGTTTCGTCCTAGTATGGGATTCCTCAGCAGTGCGCATCCACGATCCCGCTTCGTGAGAAAATTCTCGGGGTTCTGGTAAGAAGCCGTGACCAGTGGAGCTAATCAGTGTCGAGTAGAAACAGGTGTCTACCTCAGTACAATGGAAGATGGTCGCGCCATTTGTGGATTGGTTGAGGTTAGACACTAATATCATTAGATGACGGCTCAGTGATCTAGTTGGTTAAGCGCCTGGTGCGAGACTGATAGGTCCTGGGTTCGAACCTCGCGGGGTGCAGGATCATGGATGCGCACTGCTGAGGAGTCTCATTATAGGACGAAACGGCCGTCCAGTGCTTCCAGGTTATATATAATTGTTATCAGCATTCAGTATTTTGACTCAAGATGTATTTCAATCGGATAATGTAAGTAGACAGAACTAATGGGGTTACTGGTTGGTATCATGATTTGAACCATTTTCTTGTAAATAATAAGACTTCTTATTTGTTAGTTTTGTGCATTAATCAACTAATCTCACTATTTAACTCGAAAATATAACTTTGGTTTTAACGTTTTCTTTTTATAATCGAAACAATCATTATAGAAGATCTTTATTTTAGTGTTCTAGAAACACAAATATGGTCTGAAAACTTATTCACTATCAATGGGCGATAATGATATGAAAGGCTTTGGATAAACTTGCTTCATATATTACTGTAGCTTTGAAAATGTGTTACACTGATTTGTTTGAATTGTTGAGAAGTCCCATACTAGAACGAAACGACCGTTCAGTGCTTCCAGGTTTTTAATAGCGGTTTAGCTTAGATTCTTAGTTATATACAACGTAGAATCTATAGTTTATGTCCAACAGTTCAAGTTGCTACACAGTGTTGACATAGTAACAGCGTAGTGAAGAGGGAACTCAAGTGGGAAAGACCAATTTAATTTTACTGAATAATTACATAGTTGTTTAGTAAAATATGAAGATCATACTTCAAATACATTATTTTCACATCTTTGAATATTCTCTTATAAGCTTTATTGTTCCTTCATTCCTGTTGTCATCTTAATTGATTTTAGTTTCTTTTCTCTCTTGTTCATTTCAATCTGCTCACAAACATTTCACTTCCGACTGGTGTTACATACTACGTATATCTGCGAAAATACTTCGTATACACCACAATAGATATCGATAGCAGTAGAAAATATTATGTATATACATAATTCGTTAACGAAAGAATGAATCCATATAAACAATCTTATGAAATCATTTTAAAACTTAAGATTTAATGTAAGACAAAGAGTAAATGTACTTGCACCATTCCGATCGATTTTGAACTCTATCTTTAGAAGTTTCCAATTGATCACGTGTAACTGTAGAACATTAAAAAAAAAACGTTTGTATAGCATTACAATTGTTGGAGTTTTGTTTTCTGATCTGAATGGTTTGGTCGTGAATGAAAGTTCTTCGACCAAACAATTCAAATCAAAGAACAAAACTCCATTGAAAATCATCCACTTGAGTTATAAATCTTCTCCACCATCTCAATTTTTCTATCTTTAAGTGATAATGTTGATTATTTGTAGATAAGAATCCAGAATGCTCTTTTAATCTTATTTCTAATTTGTCAGCTGAAACTTATATGAATACTAGATACAAATACATTCAATTGACGAGTCTTAAATAGGACGAAACGAATGTTTTTTGAATTCGATAGCAAACTATCAATTACTGTTGTTTTCACATTATCTAAATTTTAATTGTATCGTATTATTATTATTATTCTAACACGATTAAATTATGAACTGATTGATGTTAGACCACCTTTGGAAATCTGGAATCACTAGATGGCCGTTTCGTCCTATTGTGGAACTCCTCAGCAGTGTGCATCCACGATCCCGCTCGCGGGATTCGAACCTAGAGCCTTCGGTCTCGCGCGCGAACGCTTCACTTACTGGACCACTGAATTAGCCGGCATCCAATGGTGATAGTGTCTAACATCAACCAATTCACAACCCCCTATACTAACGATTCAATTAATTACAAAATAATAAATATAGAATTTTAATGAAAACAAACATCAATGGGCGTTACTATTCGATTCATTATATTTAATCACAAAACTTTTGTTTATTATTTTTGTTCTATTCTGTTCTATTCTATTCTGTTCTTATCAAAATGAAAAGAAACAATCATTGATAATTGAAATTATATTAACAACTATTAAACGGGCGCGCGTGTGCGTGCGTGCGTGCGTACGCAAAACACACATACACTCTCAACATTGAATAAATGACAATAATGTTGAAATGATGAATTTAGGGAAGAATATGTCAATAAAACATTTGATTCTTTTTTATTTTCATTATAAAATAAAACTAAATCTCATCTTTATAAAAAAAGAATACAATAATAAATCGATAAATGTGTATTTAGTAACTATGGTAACATAAATTAATGAGTTAATTATTATACTAATACAATGTCAATCTATATACGAATTTATTCATTTCAAAAAAGAGGAAGAAGATAATGATAATTAGATTGAATAAAATATACAATAAAACGAGAGATGAGAAATGAAATAATAAAAACAGTCTCTTTGATAGATATCGATAATGTAATGAGAAGACGTAAGTTATCAGAGTTACTTACTTACTTACGTCAGTTACTTCTCATGAAGGAGCGTACGCCACCCACCACCACTCTCCATCCAGCTCTGTCCTGAGTAATCCATTCCAGTTCTTTCCGGTTGTTATTCATCCCTTTCTTAACTACTTCTTGACGTACTGTGTTCTTTGGCCTTCCTCTTTAACGCATCCCTTCAGAATTCCAAGTTAGGGCTTGTCTCGTGATACAGCTTGATAATTTGCGTAATGTATGTCCTATTCATTTCCATCATCTTTTCTTAATTTCTTCAGCTGCAAGCTGGTTTGTTCTCTCCCACAGAAGGCTGTTGTTGATGGTATCTGGCCAATGGATGTTGAATATCTTGCTTACACAACTATTTATAAATACTTGTACCTTCTTGATGATGGTTGTAGTAGTTCTGCAAGTTTCAGCTCCGTACAGTAGAAGTAGCTATGTTGATGTTCATATTGAAGATTTTGACTTTGATATTGATTGACAGTTGTTTTAATTTCCATATCTTCTTCAATTGTAGGAATGCAACCCTTTCAGGTTATGAGAGTTATGTGATAATATGTTTGCGCAATACATTTCGAACAATCTGACCACACATAATGTACTTGTTAAGACATTTTGTATATGAAAATTAAAAAAAGGTAAACTAGACAGGTTAATGGTAAGTCGTAACAAGAAAATAATAATATGAAAGTACACAAAAACAATGTGATTACCACTCTGGATAATAAATCAATATTACCAGAGTAGGTTAAGTGTAAGGACAAATTGTTTCTGAACGCATAAAAGTAGTTTCAATTTCTGTAGTATACGTCTTTGAAGGCTTTTGTATAACTCACTTGATGTCAATCCTTATGATCAGTTTCAATCAAATGTTTCGCAATGGAAGGATGATGTCTGTGATTTTATTTGACTATTATTGGAATTCATTTGTTTCTGCAGTCATTTTGGTATGTGTTCAACCATCCTGAATTACAAATCACGATTACTCCTTCTTATGTAAATGTTTCCGCAGATATATGTAAATTGATAGACACAATCGTTTACGTGCTGTTTGAGCTTTTGGTGAAACATAGACCTTATCATTTCGATCATGACAAGTTGTTCGAAATGTATTGCGCAAATATATTACATAACTTCGTCTTCTCATTGCATTATCAAATTTATTATTATTATTATTATTGTAACAATATTTAATGTAGACAGTAATAGTACGTTACAAATGACCGATTTTAATGATGATGATGATGGTATGAAAATTAGCAAATATGTTACCTTGTCTTAAGGTTAATCACCTATATACATACATCTTGAATGTATCCATTGTAACATAAAATGTAATATACAATTTGAAATAATCATAATCGTTATATTGTACTATTCAGTTTTAATGAAATAAACTATTAACTTCAATAAAACTTAACAAAATATTAGTTTGGAAGGTCATAAAATAAATTTCATATACAGATTATATATTATTATTATTATTATTATTATTATTATTATTATTACATTAACATCACTGGATGCTGGCTTAGTAGTTTAGAGATTAAGCGCTTACTCGCAAGACTGTGATATGTTCTGGGTTCGAATCTTCCGAAGTGAGATTGTGGATGCACAATGCTGAAGAATCCTATACTAGAACGAATATGACCGTCTAGTGCTTTCAAGTTTTCTATGGTGATCTAATTTCAGTTGACTCATACATTCAACTATTAAATTATATTGAACAATCTAAAATAAAATATATATTTACTTATAATAAGAATGTAGTATGTTATTTTTGTCTTATTTATGAATTCCACTATCAACAATGGATAGAGATATATTGAACTGAGGAGTTTTAAATAGGATAAAATGAACGTTTTGAATTCGATTGTTACTTACTTACTTACTCCTGTTACTCCTAATGGAGCATAGGCCGCCGATGAGCTATTATCTAATGTTTATTAAAGAGAAAACTTATAACTCTAATGACAATATCGATGATATCTATTTAGAATGTGGAATTTACGAAAAAGTTGACCAAATGGTAATCCTTTATATCAATAAATACATCACGTAATTTTCATATTTTTCTATTATATTCAAGGTAAATTATGAAATAGAATACCAAAAAATACCTATATAAATCAGAAGGGGGTTTTGTGGGGGGTTTTAGTCATTTCAGTTGTTGAGATCATGGGTCAATTGAAGCTAGATCACCATGGAAAACCTGGAGGCACTGGACGGCTCAGTGGTCTGGAGGTTAGGCGCTCGCGCACAAGGACGATAAGTCGTGGGTTCAAATCTCGTGGGGTGCTTCCAGGTGGTCTAGTTTCAACTGACTGGTGAATTCAACTATTAAAAAATTATCTTTTGCATTCACATTTCTGTTTACTTAAAATATATTTCATTTTCTGATCCAATCTTTATTGTACTTTATTTAGTCGGATTGTTTGTTCTTCTTTTTACAGTGAATAAGTCCATATAGATTTCTATTGTATGAAATAGGTATTTAAGTTGTCAGAAGTTTCAAATACATAATTACTAATTCATAATTGTATTTATTAAGCCCATTTTAAATTTTATTGCACATTGTGAAAATGTGATTATAAACATTGTAGTTGAATTCAGTTTGAAAAGATTTAGATTAAGCTGTTACTGAGTGAAGTAGTCGAATGCGTCGACAACTTCACTTATCTTGGAAGTCTGATCAGCCTTAATGGGTCGGTGTCTGACGAAAGCTGTGTACGGATTCAACGAGTTTGTTTGGCTTTTGCCGACTTACGTCACCTATGACGAAGGCGAGATATCCATCTATCACTTAAGGGACGAGTATACTGCGTAACAGTTCGTTCTGTTCTACTTTACGGCTCCGAGTCGTAGCTATCAAGAGTAGAAGATATTCATAAGCTACTAGTGTTTGACCACAGATACCTTAGAAATATTACTGGCATCTGCTGGGATCACCGGGTAAGTAATAGTGAGGTTAGACGTAGGGTATTGGGGAATTATGATGATGATAAATCAGTTGATGAGGTTGTGAATCTTCATCGACTGAGATAGTTGGGCCACATACTACGCATGTTCAACCACCGATTACCACGACGCGCAATGCTGACTAGTAATGGGGGTAGTTGGAAGAAAGTTAGGGGTGGCCAAACCAAAACGTGGCACCAGTTCACAAAGTCACTAACTTCTAGTCTGAGCCATGTTGGTAGATGCAGACTACTTGGTTGGGGTCCTCGTGACTATCGTAATCAATGGTTGGAGACTCTTGGTGACATAGCTTAGAATCTATCACAATGGCGTAGGTGTATACACTCTTTGTCTTCCCTTAAACCAAGAGATTAAATTCATTTCATATCTTTGTTTTTACGTATTAAATCGTTCTTCCTGTACTGTCCTTATATGCAATCTTTTATATATTACCACCATCGGCTTAACTAATTCTATGAATTTAGTGTTCATTTTGTTGTGCTAATGAGGAATGGCAACTTGGAGCGATACATATATCTGTGCCTGGTCCTACGTTGTAGCTGACTGACTGTTGATGATATTTATACATGAAATTCGATCAGTTTTATCTGACGTATTCTCATCCTGTGAGATTTGCATCAATATAACCATTCATAATACAAGTCAACATAGCATAGATCGAATGTGGATAACAGTAGAATGCATGATGAGTGTTTCGATCATGATTGATCGAATTCCAATCGAAATATTTACACTCAGTAGCTAGAATTTGAAACAAAATGGTATTTGTAGCAAACTGTACTAGATTTGAGTTCGAGAGTAAAAATCAACTCTGATATGCAAAGCCCTCAATTACCCTGGTACGAGCAAGAGTTGGGAGAATCAACTATCCGTTTCGAAATGCTCTTACATGGACACATGCATACAACCACTACCTGGGAAGTCCTACTCACTGCCTTCTCTCACCAGGGTGTTGTTCACGAAATTGAGAGGACAAATAGCCAATGTTCATCGCTTTAACCGGATTTGTGGATATGGAGGATCCACCCAGGAGATCTGTGAAACCCTGATTACAAACAAATGGTGCACATTTGCTCCGGGATCCCGAGGAAACGTATGAACCCATCGTTGGTCACCGGCTGCCATGAGACTGCATCTCCTTACGTTGCTCCACTGTTTTATGGATCAGACCATTAGGTCAAAGGCTCCGGATGCTGCCCCTTAGGAAACCGCCTGATCTGGTTTGGGCACTCGAGCAGTATCACAGTCCATATACAAATTAAATGACTTGTGTGGCACATGTTTATTCGGTGCCCTTTTGTACCACTATTTATGTGTTCAAATAAATAAAAATAAATACAAATGTAGTCAAATGAAGAGCCTTAAATAGAACAAACAAAACACAAATACTGCATTCCAATGCTAACTATATTCCATCTATTCTAAATTTGATCTAATGCTTGACTCAGTTCATTTTCATATGATTCTTACATCATTATTACTATTATAATTTTTATAGTGTTGAATATCTGTATTCATCATTATATAATTCAATAGACTAAATAAATGAAAATGAATTCATTTCTACTTTTTATTCATCAACATAAACAAAAACAGCAGAAATATACTTTGATTATTTTTACTTCAATAATGAGATAAAACGAAATGAAAAAAGTACTATGATTCACAGATATAATGAATGATATTACAATGTCTATTGTTAAATGACACGATGATGATTAATTAGGTTCCGTTTGTCTTGGTATTTCATATAAAGAGATAGAAAGTTCTGACACTTTTGGATAGTTTTCTAGCCGGGCTGTTTCGTTCCGTTGTGGGACTCCTCAGCAGTGCACAACCACGATCGCGGCCGCGAGATTTGAACCCAGGACCTCCAGTCTCGCGTGCGATCGCTTGACTTACTGGACCACTATGACGGCATCCAATAGTGTTAATGTCTAACCTGTTTGTCTTGATATTTCGTATAAAAAGATGGGAAGTGTGAATGCTCTTTTTAATAATTTTTTTTAGCGTTTAAATGACTAATTTTCTTTGGCGCTTAATCTTAAATTTATTCAAATTAATTTGAAAAACGGTGATTGTTTTACTCGAAAGAAAAAGTGATTATGATTTTTATTGACGGCGGAATCCAGGATACGCGTTTCATCTTATTTGGGACTCGTCAGCTGGATGTACCTGCTTTCTGAAGTTGATGTTCACTCCTGGACTCAAACCCCGTAACGTTTCGTTTATCATTTTAGTAAATGAAGAAACTCCTCACAGAATATACATATGCTGATAAGCGACTGATCATTCGCAGTCTTAAAAATTAATAGAAAAATTCAAACAAACAATACAGAATGAATTTATATTGTAATTCTGCTAAAAGTATCATTCGAGCTCTGTCTGAAAAAACGTATCGATAGAACTTATGCATAATAATTCGTATTTCAAAACATGTAACCGTAAAACATTCCTTGACTGTTGTCATCGGTTGTAAATGATGCATTGTTGTAGCCTGATTAGTTGGAATCCACCTAGCATAAACTATTTTGGTGGGGTCTCGTTCTCTGCACTTGGTGGTTTGATTGCTGGGATTTCATCGTTCTTCTGAACAACATCATCAGCTTAAACGTCAGGCAGAAGTGACGTTTTCTCGTGTCTCTACATATGACTCATAGTATGTCTTGTCGACCTCTATCTTGATTGGTTATTTTTGACTTGTAACTTGTTATTGTTTGCCTTTTTGTTTTGATTGTACTTCTTTTTGATATGCTTTTTGGTCTTATATTTGTCCATGATTTTTCTTATTAGTTGATAGATTGTGTATGTTAATTGACCGAAGTGCCAAGCTTCTAAAAATTCTCTGGTGTTCCTAGTATTCCCTCTTTCCAGAATTTCAACATTTTTCTGGTCGAATGTGCGTTCAAAGTTGTCCACGTGCATTAATCTAAGCGGGGATACATCATAGCATTTAATCGCTATTTGATGTTCATGCATAAGAAGATAAAGAGAGTGTCCGCTTTAGCCCATGTAGTGTTTTTCGCAATTCGAACCGTTTAATTCGTAGAATATGTCTATTTTTTCTTTTGTTATTTTGTTTGTATTGGATTGTAAGCTACACCTCGTTGTAATTTCTGATACTTCTTTTATGTATGGTAGGTTGATCTGTTTGCTAGTTTTATACTTGATTTCTTTTCTGCTATTTATTTAGGTTGATATTTGTTGAAGTTAAATAAGTAATCTTTCTTTTGAAGGATAGGCGTTAGATATTTTTCTCCATTATTCCGCGCTGTAAGTGTGCTGCAATCTGTTATCACCGTCATAAACAAAGTTTGTACGCAGTTGATTTTGTGAGTTGCTGCTACCATAGTTGAGAATTCGGTCTGTATAGGTGGCTGCCGATACTTATGAGTTTCTAGTTTTCCTGTATCGGTCTGGTAATTGGTGCATCTATTTGACTGTTTCCGTTGTGCATTTTATGTCATCGAAGACGTTGTTGATTAGATTGTTTGTCTTTCAGCTCTTCTCTTATTTTGTTTAGTTAAAGGACTGAAATTGTAGATTTTCATCTCGTAATTGATTAACTTATACGAGTTCCGACACTAAATTATGATTTTATAGAAGTAATGTAAAGGTGTTACATCATTGACTGATCTTAGATAGACAACCATTTAAAGTGACTAAACTCCATTTAATATGTAAACGCGAATGGAAATCTGATTTCTTTGGTTATTTACTAATCTGTTCAATTATAGTTTACTTGTCAAGTTTAATTTTTATTTGACCTAGCACCTCGTACATGCAATTGTGTAGGTTCTTATAATGATCTGGATTATGTGTCGGGATTCCCAATACACTTTATAGTTTTCCCAAGTTGGCGGTATTTTTTTCCCATTATGAAGGAATATAGACAAGGATAATGTAAAACTTATAATTATTCTCGGTCATTATATAAATGTCTTGTGACTGAGTTGCCTTTAATATACTTATAGCGTTTTTATTTTCAAATACCGGACATAAATGGGATTCGGAATTGTTTGAATGTATGGACTGTTACTATGCGTTTAGTGACGTCCTACTAGCGGTTTGTGTCAATTCAATATTTTGTTACACAATCACAAACGCAAATTTTCTGTCTTTCGTTGCTATGTGATGTTAAGTCGCAACTTGACTTCAACCTCTTTGCACCAAGTCTTCAACCTTCAATTCAAGATAAAATCCTCCAGAGATACATTAAATTGTAGAAATGATCTTTGACTACAATTCAGGAATAATAGATTACCTCTTATATTTTTATCTTGTTAAGTTTACTACTTTAATAATTTGCAAGTAGTTGCTCTATTTTTCATCAAATAACCAAAAAGTGATTGAATGAGTATCTTGCTCATATCTTTTTTATGCACTAGATTTGTTTACATTTGGAACCATATAAAAATCGTAATGTCAGTACAATTGTTTCAGATTTAAAGTATATTTATGAAAAAGGATACACTTCTCATCCAGCTTATTATCATGTTTCTGCTAATCAATATAACAATGGTAAATTATTACCTGTAGTGTATGTCTATGATTCTTATATAATAAAACCATCAGAATGGAAGAAAGTAAGTTGTTTAATGTATATGTGTATGTATGTATATAACTTATTCTTTGTATAAAACCTTTCTTCGATGTGATTTACAGTACATATGCAGTTATCTAGTTATAACTTGAATTTCCAGAAGCACTAAAATGAGATCAGTACTAATGTATTTTACCATGATAAAAAAGACATAACGACTGATATTTTATTCAGGCAGTTTTGACTTTTTCGAAAACATAGTCATTTGGAAAATCAACCCCCTCAGATAAATGAATCTTAATAATACGTTGTGGCATGTAACACTAATCGGTCCAAGTCAACGTCAATGGTTTAAGTATAATGTTTCAAGAGTAGGTTATGAGTTCGAGATAAATCACATAATAAGATACTCAACGATAGGTGAAATAAGAATACGTATGGTTTTAAGGATTGATGATTGTGAGGATGATGTTGTGAATCTTCATCGACTGAGATAGTTGGGCCACATGTTACGTATGCTTGAACACCGACTACTACGACGTGCAATGCTAACCGGTGTTGGAGATGGTTGGAAGTTAGGAGCGGCCAATCCAAAACGTGGCACCAGTTCACAAAGTCACTAACTTCTAGTCTGAGCCATGTTGGTAGATGCAGACTACTTGGTTGGGGTCCGTGTGACTATCGTAATCAATGGTTGGAGACTTGATGACGGCTCAGAATCGATCACAATGGCATTGGTGTATACACTCTTTGTCTTCCCTTAAACCAAGAGATTAAATTCATTTCATATCTTTGTTTTTACGTATTAAATCGTTCTTCCTGTACTATGTCCTTATATATAATCTTTCTTTTATATAATACCACCACTGAATTAACTGCTTCTATGAATGCGGTGTTCATGTTGTTATGCCAATGAGGTAAGGCAACTTGAACCAATGCATATATGTTCCTGGTCCTACGTTGTAGCTGACTGACTGAGAAAAATTGAATTAAAATATTGAAATGAGGATAAATAGATCATTGTAACAAATGGATATCACTGAGTGAAACACAGAAAACATGTCGAATTAATTATAGTTTATAAATAAGACAAGATACTGCAAAAAGACACAAAGCTGAATGGACTTGGACAATAAACAGAATCAAATAATAACTAACAGATATTCATATTTCCAGAGTTTTCTGGACACCTATGGACTTTTTCGAGGAATACTTTCAATTTTTCCAAAACTTTCTTTTCAAAAAGATAAGACTTCTTCTTTGGATCTAATTTCAGCCCGATAAATGACTTACGGCGGCATCTCATCTTTTATAGTATCTTCTTTATCCAACCCCTCATTCTTTTTTTCTTTATGGTGGCTTTGAATTTTACCATCATTGAAGTTTCTTTAATTATTTCCAGTGGTAGGTTCACTTGTCTATCTTCCATGTTCTTTACTATTTTTATGTTTATGGATTTGGTCTATATGTTTGACCCACGTTCTGAATACTTCACGTGCTTTGTACAAAACGTTTCCTATTCTTTTCCTAATAATTCCGAGTTCCTATCGAATTTTCCATGTTATGATTTGACAAAAACTCTGTCTTCCACATTAAAACTTACCACTTACTGATTTCTTCTGTGCCCATCCCATGTTTTAAATGGCAACACAGCATTAAGTATTGTCTAAATACTTATTCTAAACATGACCTCGTCAAGGGACTTTCTATCTGGGACAGTTGTATTAAGAGTTCTGAAAGATGTTGAGAATTTTATACATAGTCAAGTCCAAGTGGCTGTTGGGGAAACTGTGAATAGTAAAATGGCAGCAAATTTAGAATAATAAATCATACAACAGTAGTTAATAGGTTAATCGAGAGCAAACCACTGAAAACCTGCTAACTCGCCCTGTGCTGCGCTCATCCACGACTTGGTTACCAGTAATCGAACCCGGGACTTCTAGTCTCGTGAGCAAACGTATAACCTTTAGACCACTGACGCAACATCAGTTGGCTGGCTTGTTCAACTTTAGTCAATTTATAATATCTTGGACTCGTCTTCCTATATGACTTAGTGGGTAACTGCCTCACATTTGACTTGGTTGAACTCTACTGGTCACAGCTTCTCGCTAAAACTCCGAATTTACTTCTTGAAGTCGACCACTAACAAACATATTATTAATCAGCATAGATTCTATTTATATATGTCTACTTATGTGAGCTATTTATTATTGATCGCAGATATCTATCAAATTGAAGTCGCATCAACTTTTTAGTTTATGAGATAATACTTCTAAAGTGTTTATTTGGCTAAAAATGGTTTAAGTTCACGATGCATTCGTCTGTTCATTCTCGTTGTGTGTCTGCCAAATAGTATGTGTGAAGTATATATGCATCTTTAGCACTATCCCGTTGTTATTGACGTGGTCAATCGAGAGCATATAGACAAGGTAAGTACGGAGATATATTTTTTTGAGATACAAATATCAATTCGTCTTCATCATATGTTAGAATTTTGGAGGCCCGCTATTTAATTTTGTCCTCATTTAGATCGAACGATGTTGTCGAAAGGACTCTCCACTTTAGTGGCCCGAGATATGACTCCAAGGAGATCGTATGAATGTTTGTTATCGCCTTTCCTCGTATATAGTTATCGAGTTAAGTCGCGTTAGTCAATAACGGAATTAAATAAGTCGAATGGCGTGAATGGACTTTTAAATACACATATTTTATATATAAAGCCCATTGGATAGAGAGAAGCGAACGACGCAGAGTGGAGATGGCTGCTAAGCCAATTCCCATTTAACTAAGCCTTAATCAATAATCATAGTTACACAAAAGTAAGTTACAGACATGTGATGAATAATGGGATAAGAAATGTACACACACCTACGCGCTGATATAAAAACAGTCAAGATTGATAAGCGAATAATTAACATGATCAGAATGTGACTCACGTGGAATGAATAGAATGGGCTGTCCAAAAGCTAGAATAAGGCGTATGGACTTAACATAATAACCGACACTACAGAATCAACTAGGAATCACTGAAGTAGCTAAACTGAAATGCTTCAAAATCTCAGATATTACACAAATATAATTTACTCCAGTCAAGGGCGCGAATCAATCATAGTTAGAAGTTATTCGCGTAATAATTTAATTTTGGTATTGTGTACATTTTTAGACAGCCCTTATATTTAATATTCAGTAATTGGAATGTGCCTAGTCATGGAATCTAGAATTCGCATTCCGTCCTATTTAAAACTCTTCATTTGACTAAATTTGCATCTCAGTGTTGATTTTTACTGTGGGACTTAGACGCAGTACAATTTGCTTTAAACACCATGTCGTTTTTATTCTAGCTACTGAGTCTAATTAGCTATTCACTTGTTCAACAGGTATGAATTTTAACTCAACTTGACATTGTTGAAACTGTAAGATCGGCTAGTTATCACGCGATTTATTCGTCAATCGAATACGACTTATTCATACTTATACTGTACTAAACCAATGACATTCGACCGGTATGAACAGCGTGGCGTCCTTATTGGTCCCTCGTTCGCCAAGCCCATCCAGTTGCGTCTAGAACATCAATAAGAGCTTGTACTGTGCGAATTACTTATTTCAAACATACTTGGTTTATACTACCAACCAAACGGACCTCATCACACAATAAAATATGAAATAACATTTATACAAGATCAAGCCAGAATGTATCTGTAAACGTGGGAGACAGTAATCAATAAACTGAACATAACTTAAGAACAGTAAATCGTATCACAATAATCTATAAATCAAAATGAAGCTTATAATAAGAGGAATATAGATATACACAATCTAATTACTGAGCAGTTATACAATAGCTATATATATATATATATATATATATATATATATATATATATAGAGAGAGAGAGAGAGAGAGAATATTAGTCCATTAATAGATCTCAGAAGTTACTCGTAACTTAATCTTCACTAGGATATAACACATATGGGATGGATTATCTCGTCGTTGATATTTTGATTGGAATGCTGTCAATCATAGTCGAGACATTCATCGTGGTTTTTTGATTTTCAAACTTGGCCATTAATATAAAATAATATTTATTTCTTTGATTATTGATAATGATGATTGAGAATGTTACCTACGAAACTGAAAGTCCTTCAATTGTCTCTGACATATATAATAATAATATTTTATAGTATAAAGACTAGAGATTAAGTGTTTGCGCACGAGACCGAAGGTCATGGGTTCGAATCCCACGAACGGGATCGTAAATGCGTACTCTGGTGAAAAGTCACATAGTAGGACGAAATGGTAAGCGAGTTAGTTTTCTACGGGATGGGGACGCTAACCCCATGCCCAACCCTCCTCCTTTACCCGGGCTTGGGACCGGCAGTAACTCTAGAAGAGCTACAGGCGGAGTTCATTTCGTCCTAGGAAGCATCATCGATGAACAAGGAGGCTCAGATGCAGACGTAAAGGCAAGGATTGGCAAAGCAAGGACAGCATTCCTACAATTAAAGAACATATGGAACTCAAAACAACTTTCAACCAATATCAAAGTGAGAATCTTCAATACCAACGTCAAGACAGTTCTACTGTATGGAGCTGAAACTTGGATAACTACAACAACCACAATCAAGAAGGTGCAAGTATTTATAAATAGCTGTCTTCGCAAGATACTCAACATCCATTGGCCGGATACCATCAGCAACAGCCTTTTGTGGGAGAGAACAAATCAGCTTCCAGCTAAAAAAGAAATTAGGAAAAGACGATGAAAATGGATAGGACATACATTACGCAAATCATCAAACAGCATCACAAGACAAGCCCTAACTTGGAATCCTGAAGGGAAACGGAAAAGAGGAAGGCCTAAGAACACATTACGTCGGATAATAGAAGCAGATATGAAAACGGTGAATTACAACTGGACGGAGCTAGAAAGGATTGCCCAGGACAGGGTTGGATGGCGAATGATGGTGAGCGGCCTATGCTCCTTCACGAGGAGTAACAGGCATAAGTAAGTAAGTAAAGTAAGGACGAAACGGTCATCGAGTGCATTCAAGTATTTCAATGATGGTCTAGCTTCAATTAAACCATTATTTTACTATATCCAATAATAATAATCAACATTCCATTGATTTAGTTTAACATTGTTCAAATGATGTACTATTTATTGTTGTGTATTAAGATTCTTCAACCAAATGATGAAGAAACAACTATACGAAATAAAATGTATAATGTACATATGATTGGTTTATTACTTGAAACTAATGATTGTAGAATATTGTATGAATCAGGATTTAATGGTGGTTATACATACTTTGTTGGTCATGGAATATCAAAAGCCAGGTAATCTATATATATATAACCTAATTATATTTTCATTCCTTGTATATATTTTATTCCTTTTCTTTTGTTGTTGTTGTTGTTGTTGTAAATAATGAATTATGTAACCGTTATAACTTGTGCCTTGTGTCCTATTCATATATGACGTCATGATACCGGCAATTAGAGAACAGTGAATTATTGAGCGAACCAATGACACATAAAACCCATATGAGCAGTTTAGAGTGCTAACTGGTCCTGTTTTCTGACTAGTCCTGCCTGGACAGTACACAATACCAATCTCAGCCTCTGAAATATGAATCATGCATTTTAAAAATACTGGGTTTATACACAAACCAAACAAACTACATCGTATCATAAATTAGAAAATAACATTTGTACAAGATTTAGTCAAAAAAACTGGCTGTGAATATGCGAGGTAGTCATTAATAGTTAAGGAATAACTCAAGAATGGTAAATCTTATAGTAATAGTTCATGGGTCAAATCAAAGCTTATAATAATAAGGACACGAATATGAATAGTTTAGTTACATAAAAATTACACAGTAAAAAGTATACGTATAGTAGTAGTCTAGAAACAGATTCCAACAGTTACCATTCATTATTCTCGTCAGGATATAACAGTAACAATCAAAATGTTTATTCGTCATTTATCTATAGTTTTTAGTAGCCCGTGGATCTGACTCCTATTTAGATCGTATGAATGTTTGTTATCGCCTATTCTCGTATATAATCGTCGACTTAAATCACGTTAGTCAATAACGGAATTAAATAAGTCAAATAACGAGAATGGACTTGTCAATACATATAAATTTGTATATAAAGCGAATGGAATAGAGAGGAGAGAAACGACGCAGAGTGGAGATGGATGCTAAGCCAATTCCCATTTAACCAAGCCTTAATCAATAATCATAGATACACAAAAGTAAGTTACAGACATGTGTGAGTAATGGGATAAGAAATAATGTACAATACACCTACGCGCTGATATAAAAACAGTCAAGATTGTTAAGCGAATAACTAACATGATCAGAATGTGACTCAAGTTGAATGAATAGATTGGGGTGTCTGAAGGTTAGAATAAAGTATATGGGCTTAACATGTTAACCGACATTACAAGTTAACAAGATTTTATATTTGAACATAATTATTGTTTTCAATATTGATTTTTTTCTAAAAAACAAACAAGACAGCAACACACTTTGCCTGTACTGTATATATAAGGGAGTAATATATTTTTGTTACTGGGGTGTTTATTTTAATCATTTGAAGAAACCTATCGATTTTGTTTGAACACGCTACCGGTTAGATAAACAAAAGTAACTAAATTGGAAATTATTAGTTGAAGTAGAATCCCCAATGAAAATTATTCTCTTTTATGTGACACATAAACATTAATATAAGGAGCCACCAAACAGATATGCGCCATAAAAATCTCACTTGATTTGTGTGAGAGCTGGGATACTACCCGGATGCCCAAACCAAGTCAGGTGGTTTTCTTAAGGGGCCACTGACAGAGCCTTTGGCCTAGAGATCTAGCTCACAAGGCAGTGGAGCAACGTCAGAAGATGCAGTCCTATGGAAGCCAGTAACCAACAACTGGTTCATACGCCATTTTTCCCTCAGGATACTGGAGCCAGCCCATCTGCACCACAGGTTTAAAATCACGGTTTTCCAACTCCCCTAGGTGAATTTTCCTTATCCACCAACCCGGTTAATGCGCCGGATATTCACTTTTCATCCTGTCAATTTCGTAAACAACAGTAATGCAGTGAGTAGGGCTTCCTTTGAAGTGGTTGTATACACGTGGCTATGTGAGAGGACTTCAAGAGGTAACGCTAACTTTCCCTAATCTCGGCCGTACTAAGGCATTTGTAAGCAAAAAATGAACAGGAAAATAATAGATATAACGTAAATATTAAAGATTGAAAAATAGATGCGTTACAAATCCGTGCACAATTATTCTTTCCCCATATTGTTACATAATATATGTGAAGAATCAGTAAGCATACAATAGTCACCATATATATATCTAAATGAAGGTAGTTTATTATGTCTCTATACATTAAGCTTATTATAAGATTAGATAAAATTACAATAATTCTGATAAACCGTATTAAGAATTTGACTTGATTTAAAGAGTAGTGTGTTAGAGGCACATTTTAATAAAACAAATAATTGGTTGAAGTTAGACATTAACACCGTTGGATACCGGCTCAGTGGTCTAGTGGTTAAGTGCTCGCGCGCGAAGCCAGTAGGTCTTGGGTTCGAGCCCCGCGTGGTGCGGGATCGTGGGTGCGCATTGCTGAGGAGTCCCAAACCAGGACGGAACGGTCGTCCAGTGCTTCCAGGTTTTCAATGGTGGTCTAGCTTCAACTGACTCATGATTTCAACCTGTGTAAAACAAATAATAGTGTAGTGAAGGATTACACAGGTGAGGACAACCGAATTATATTTAGCACAACATTACAGGATTACTTGGTAAAATTTAAAAAAAACTATAATATAATACTTAATTTGCAAAATGTTCAATAATAGTCTCAAACTTCGTTGTTCTTGCATTACTATATTAATTGCTTTCTATTCCCGCTCTACCTTTCTTGACCTTCCTTATCCTCTGCCGCCAGACTCGAGTCATATAGTACTTATGTCAATATAAGTAGCAAACACCACAGTAGAACTTTGATCTCAGATTTAAAATGTTCTGTTTTAGATCATATCACTATGTAATCGAACTGTTGAACTATTGTAAAACATCAAAAACAATAAACTTTCCAGCTAATATATTTCTAGTGAATCATTGTTATAGACATTCATGACTACAGTAACAATATGATAGATGCGAATGCAAATAATGTTAGTAGTTTTATGCAAATTATGTTATTTATTTTGATGAAGTTTTGTTCTCTGATCTGGATAATTTGATTATGGAGCTTTCATCATTCTTCTAAACAAGTTCATACTGCTGCTGATGATGATGTCATTCAAAAGAACGATGGAATTTGTACGACCATATCATTCATCTTATAGAGCAAAAACTTCATCAAAATCATCCATCTGAGCTACAAATCTTCTCCACCATTTCAATAAGATCATATGTTATCAATCACTTTACTTAAATAATAATAGCCCCCAAATGCCCTGGTACGACCGAGAGTGGGAAGAGTCTGCTCTCACTCCCGAAATGCTCTCACATGGCTATGTGCATACAAACACTACCAGGGGAGTCCTACTCACTGTCTTCTCTCGGTCAGGGTGTTGTTTACAAAATTGAAGGGACGAAAACCAAATGTCCGGCGCTTTAACCGGATCCCAAACCAATGGTGCACATGGGCTGGCTCCAGTATCGTGCGGGAACAAATGGCGTATGAACCAATTGTTGGTCACCCGCTTCCATGGGACTGCATCTTCTCACGATGCCCCACTGCTTTGTGAATCAGAACTTCAGGTCTAGTCTAAATTATGACCTTGACGCGATAGGCTGAGCGGCTTAACCTTGAGTCTAGTACGCGTGAGTTCGAGATGGGGTAGAAAGATAACTATTCTAGAACCTGATTGGTTGGCAAGCACGCAAGTGAGAGAAAACAAGACATTTAGAACACTGAATTCTGGATTCTCTGAATTCGGATTAGTACAAAAATGTACATGAATAAATAAGTGAATATCTTGACCACGACATACGATAATTTGGAAAAATACAATTAATTATGCCCGAAACTGGGAATTAGGGTAGAAAATACAGTGCAAAATATTATGTTTAAATTACAATATTTTCAGAACAAAAAAGGGTATGGTAGTGAATGATACATAGAACGAAAGCTCAGGTTATTTAGAATAAGATAGGGACAAAAGTAAATATAAGTGTTTTACAAGGTTTGAATGAAATGCAATGACGTCCCAAGAAAATAGCTTTCGTAATTGTCTGAGGCTTCTTAATTCCCCATTCACAACATAATCATTATTCATTCTTTATATTAACCTTTTTTTTTTCATAGTTCACCCGATACATGGAATGATTTATCAAAAGAATGTATAATATATAATTTAACATTTTATCCAAGTATTGGTCCAGGTTATCATGATCTATCTGTACGTCCATGGAATACTGCAACTATTCAATTACGTGAATTTGGTTCAAGATATATTCAAGTATTTTATAAAGCAATAAATATTCAATTAACTGGTATAAATATTGTATCATTTAATGAATGGCATGAAGGTACACAAATTGAATCATCTATACCATTTGAATGGAGAAATTATTTAAAACAATCCAAAATTTATATGAATTATTTACCATATTCATCAGAATTTTATTTACGTTTAACACGTTTAATGATAAATCATTTTGAAAATTTTACTAATTTACCAAAAAAATTTAATGAAACTGATATAAATGAATTAGAATGGTTATATACATTAATTAAAAGAATTGCATAGTAACAAATATGTATGATAAACAAGATCATTGTATTATACTATTGTAATGATGATAAATATTTTCTTTATACTTTGGATTACTTAAATAAGTAGTGTAAACATCCATTTGTAAAATATATAATTTTTTTTCTCTTTTTAAATTAGTTTGTTGTATACATTAGATTGTATGTTGTTAATGACTTTTGCCTTTGTCATGAGAAACCAATAAATAAAACAAGATAGTTTTTTATTTGGAAATGTGGTTCTTTCAAATTTATTGATCAATGAAAAACGTTCATATTTCATTTCATCTGAAGGTGGTTTTCTTACAATATAGTTCTGTTTGATGGAGATGTTAATTAAACACAGTCTTTCGACCATCTTTAAGCAACAATACAAACATGTTTATAAAATGTTACTTCAGGATTGGTTTGCGTTACAACTTGAATTAATGATGGAAAGTGAAGTATTCAAACGCATAGATCAATTCAATTCTCTCATGAGTCTTATCATTACTAATAGTGTGGTATCTGATGAGATCTCGACACAAAATTAGGTTCGACTGGCTTTCGCCGCTTTGCATCACTTGTGGCGTAAGCGAAATATCCGTTTATCAATTCAAGGGCGGGTTGACTACGCATCGGTTTTCCCTGTTCTATATTATGAATGTGAAACATACATATTAATAGAGGATATTTGTATGTTACTATTATTCGATTATAGGTGTTTTCCAAGAATTCCTTGTGTATTTTGAAAGCACGGAGTAAGCAATAACCTATGATACGAATGAGTATCAGGTAACAATGGGAAATTGACTAATGTGGTAGTGAATCTCTATCAACTGACGTGGTTGGGACATGTGTCACGAATGCCCGACCACCGCCTACCTCGATTGGTGTTGTCCTGTGTAGAAGCAAGCAACCAAACTAAAACATGGCATAAGTCCTTGAAATCACTGGCAACTGAACTTAGTTAATAGGTACAGACTACCTGTTTGGGGTCGGCGTGATTATCATAACCAATGGTTACAGACTTTGGATCGAAAATCGTTTAAAATATAAAAGTGTATTCATTTCTTGTCTTCCCACAAATCCTCGTATTCTAAATACACCATATCCCTTTTTGTTTTGTTAATTTATGTTTTTTTTTCGGATCGTATCTTCGATGTTTGATCTTTCCTACTACCACTGGTTCTAATACTACCTCTAATATTCTGAGATCTTCCTGACAACTTCATTTCTCTATGCTAATTTGGTACTACTATCTGACACAAAGTCTGAACATCAAAAGCTCCAACAACAAGTAGTTCAGAGCAGTTTCGGGAGAACAAAAATAAAAGTTTGTGAACCCAAATAGTTAGCACTGGTGGCACGCGATGATAAAGACAGATCAGAAGGGTCAGTCGTGGGGATTAAAGAATTACTAAGAAGTGACGGAGTGACTATATTACCAACAAGATAATTTCGGATAATGATAGAGGCATAAAGGTGGACGCCTGATTACACACACTGAAGGACCTAAAAATGGAGCTTAGTTAGTGGTCGTCTAGACTACCTGGGAGCGTGACCACAGAGCGCAAGAGACAACTGCCAGAGGCGAGCCGCGCATCCCCCCCCTAAGGATATTTAGCGATTCGTTAGCTCTGCAATTAAAATAAAACCATATCGCCAGATACGAAACTCTATGGGCTAAGGTGAAGGATGATATTTCTAGGGCTGGCCCATTTCTAAGCCCTTCCTTCTGTTGTAAGAAAACAGCATCGATACAAATGCTAACCCAGAAAAATACATCACGGCTATCACACTGCTCCAAGGTCAGGAGTACGACCTCATCTTCTAGCCCAAATTGATACTTTTGATCTTACCGTTCACCAAGTGATCTGCCTGGCGTGTTTGGACCTAAAGGAACACGTGTTTCAGCCAATATAGTTCACTTGAGTGATCATGATAGGCAAGTCCGGCCGCCACGTCCAGAGAGAGTGCCTACCGCCAGATCGGTTTTGATGTCTTTTCTAAACTGTGAAGATAGATTCTAAACAATAATTTGTTGGTAGTACACTCTATATAAACAACCTCACCTTTGTTTATACTTACTGAGATTGCACTGTCAGAGGTAAATGATTGAATTGTGAAATATCCACTGTCACTTTGGGCAACAAAGTCAACACTTAATTAAAATAGATGTGATCGTTTTATTTACAATTGTATATCAACCTTTAATCAATGAACCAATCTATTCTGTTGATAATAAAGCGGTAAATACTTTTTTCTGAAGGGAATTAAGCTGCACTATGAAGGAATTCTAAGGAGAAATACTTTGAAATCATGAAATACAGTCAATTATTACCGTTCCCTCATGAATTAATCTCGAGTTAAGTAGATACCTTAAGATTATTACCTGCCACAACTCTAAGAGACCTGTTTATTAATAGACGTTTGTGCACTTATCATTCAACGAACAATAGAAATTCAATCAACATAAACACACACACACACACACATAGAATAAATGTTATTACTGTGAACACCTTGAAGCATACATCAGTTTTATTCAAATCTAAATACACAGTGCTAACTGTCAACATTGAATTTGATTTAAAAGAGAAGATCATTTGTTGATGCCATGTTGTAAACTAAAAAAAACATAATAATCTTAATCGACCAGTGGACCATAATTTTCCAATTAGCTTACTCATTCATACTGTAAAATACGATAATCAGTTCACAACTGTCAATGATTGAGGAAATTTTCTGAAAATCGAATGGTATTGTAGTGTCGGTTATTATGTCAAGCCCATATATCTTACTCTAGCTTCTGGACAGCCCATTCCATTCATTTCACTTGAGTCACATTCTGACCTTGTTAATTATTCGCTTATCAATCTTGACTGTTTTTATATCAGCGCGTGTGTTGTACATTTCTTATCCCATTATTCATCACATGACTGTAACTTACTTTTGTGTAACCATAAATATTGATTTACTCTGGGTAAATGGGAGTTGGCTTACCAGCCATCTTCACTCTGCATCGTTTCTCTTCTCTTTATTCCATTCGCTTTATATACAAATTTATATGTATTGACAAGTCCATTCTCGTTATTTGACTTATTTAATTCCGTTATTAACTAACGCGATATAAGTCGATGATTATATACGAGAATAGGCGATAACAAACATTCATACGATCTCCTTGGAGTCAGATTCACGGGCCACTAAATTGGAGAGCCCTTTCGACAACATCGTCCGATCTAAATGACAATTAAATAACGGACCTCCAGTATTGTTTTTAATGAAAATATTACTGATTTCATTCTGAAATTACAGGTCCTACTATATTTACAGATTTCTATCAAACGACTAGATTCAATCTCTGAGAGCAGGTTCATGAAATATAAACTGCTAAGAAGGAGTTCCATTCTAGAATGAAATAGATGTCTAATGCTTCTAAGTTTTTAATAGTTGTCTAACTAAGATCAGTTTATGATCTTAATAAGATCTCCATATATACAAATAGATCATAACACCTTAAAACTAGAAAATTCAATTGAATTGAACAATTCAATATTGTTAAATAGTAAAAAAGTCACTTCTTCATATTATATTTTTTTAAGTATGAAAGTTACACTGAAATAAGTAAATAACTGTTCGAAAAAAAAGAATGATTAAATAGAAGGTGAACGAAGAGGATACAATAATTGAATCAATAGTTCAAACAAAATACCTTTTGATGTATTTTAGATTAGAATCAATCAATGAATGAATGTTGATACATGAGGTCCTTTATCATTACCCTGTAAATATTAGAAATATATAGAGAATGGATGTAAAAAGAAGGTTGAATAAAATACAGTGAAGCTGGTCATTATTGAATGAGTAAAATTAGTTGTAAAATTAAAGTGATTATTTTATCCAGTTCTCTAAACAAAGTACACTTAAGCTAACTTCAACTTGTGTGCATACATTTTTGAGATGAATATTAGGTGGCCACACCCAAAACCTTCGACTTAAAGGTTTGATCCACAAGGCAGTGGTTCAACGACAGTAGATGCAGTCCCATTGTAACCGGTGACCAATAATTGTTTCATGCGCCATTTGTTCCTTCAGAATACTGCAGCCAGCCCATATGCATCATTGGTTTGGAATCAGGGTTTCCCAAATCCTCTAGGTGGATCCATATTCACTAATCCCCGTTAAAGCGGTTTACATTTGCTTTTCGTCCTATCAATTTTTTAAACAACAGTAATGCCGCGAGAAGGCAGTGAGTAGGACTTCCCTGGCAGTGGTTGTATAAGCGTGGCCATGTGAGAGCATTCTGTGAGAAAGAGCTGACTCTCCTCACTCTCGGCCGGACCAGGGAATTTAGGGGCCCTAAACGTTTAGTATTAACAAAAACGACAAACAATTGCTAACAAATATATGATCCAATCAATAACTGAATTAATGACGGTTTTACTCCCGATATATAGTTGTATATAAACATCTAAAATAAATCCTAAAATTTGGTTCATCTGATGTTTCATATATCAATATTTTTCTATTTATAACATACAAAATAACTAACCCGGGGGATTAATAGTTATTGATACAAAAATTGCCAATGATTTGATGTACATACCCAACACAGTATCAATATTTGTAGACACAGAGTTAATGATAAAAGTCCTGATCTCAGAAAATATAGATCTTTCTTGTTTCATTGTTGATGAGTATCAGAGAGGGTCTAATAGTTTCAATTTACTGACAGTTAAGTAATACAAATTGAATTCTAAGCATCGGTCAAATAAATTTCCAAACTTTGATATCAGTTAGGATAATGTAATGCACCCGGGTAAACTAAGTAATCTAACATTGTCAGGTACAATATTTTCAGCTATACAAGTGGTGAGTACACCTGAAAATAGTATAAGTGACGGATATTGTCTAGGGAATATTCTTTTATACATTTCTTAACAGACATTGGTGAAGTGAAGAGTTTAAAGAAAATGAAAGTGTAGAATACGTAAAAGAAATAATTTTTAAATACAAATCTTCAATAGACAAGACTAGACAGAATGTATACACCAACAAACCTTAAATCCTTCAAAGAAGCTTTCTACTTCAGCAACAGATTGTTTTGACAGTGTAGATTTAGCACATAAATTTATATCATCTAAAACACATTTGGATGCCGTTGGATAATTATTTTCTTGAATAACCACTTTTGAGAGAATAAGTTTTCGACTTCCGGGAGGAACTGAACGACTTCGTCTACGTGAATCAATTTTCGACTTTACTAATCCCGGTTTCTGGATAATTATTTTGTGTTAAAACAGAGAAAAGTGCACAAATATGTAAACGGCAACACAGAAAATCACTTTCATTCAAAAATGGTATGTTCCCATGTCAAACTTTTTAAAAATTATGCAGTTTGAATGGGATAATTATCTATGAATTCCCTGATCAAACTTATTTGTTTTCAACTATGGTTTATTGTCGTAATAGAAATATCGAATGACTAGTCATTAATAATTCGTTATGGTAACAAGATGCCTAGCACATTAGGGGATTAAAATAAGCACCAAGCAAAATGAAATGAATTAACAAGAGAGTGAAAACAATATAATAAATAACAAGAAAAAAAAGTACTAGAAGGTACAGATGGTTCCTTATCTTTGTCTACCTTACTTTACGCTTGATTTTTAACTGGCCTTATCCTACTTCAATATATCAGTCAGTCAGCTGCAACGTAGGATATAGATATTGATACAAAGAGGGACCAAATATATATGCGCCACACAAATCTCATTCGATATGTGTGAGGGCTGTGATACTGCCCGGGTGCCCAAAAGGAAGCAGGTGGTTTTGTGGAGGCCCATTATTTAATCGTCATTTAGACCGGACGAAGTTGTCGAAAGGAATTTTTCAATTTAGTAGCCCGTGGATCTGAATCCAAGATGATCGTAATGAATAACTGTTATTGGAATATATATTTCGCCTATCCTCGTATATAATCATCGACTTTAATCGCGTTAGTTAATAACGGAATTAAATAAGTCAAATAACGAGAATGGACTTGTCAATACATATAATTTTGTATATAAAGCGAATGGAATAAAGAGAAGAGAAACGATGCAGAGTGAAGATGGCTGGTAAGCCGACTCCCATTTACCTAGAGTAAATCAATATTTATGGGTACACAAAAGTAAGTTACAGTCATGTGATGAATAATAGGATAAGAAATGTACACACACTTACGCGCTGATATAAAAACATTCAAGATTGATAAGCGAATAAACAAGGTCAGAATGTGACTCAAGTGGAATGAATAGAATGGGCTGTCCAAAAGCTAGGATAAGTTATATGGGGCTTAACATAATAACCGACACTACAATGGTTTTTTTATGGGGTCACACCCGGAGCATTCGACCTAAAGGTTTGATCCGCAGGGCAGTGGAGCAACGTAAGGAGATGCAGTCCCATGATAGCCAGTGACCAATAATTGGTTCATACGCCATTCGTCCCTTCAGAATACGGGAGCTAGCCCATGTGTATCATTGGTTTGGAATCAGGGTTTTCCAACTCCCCTAGGTGAACTCTCCATGTCCACAAACCCCGTTGATGCGCCGGACATTCGCTTTTCGTCCTTTCAATTTCGTAAACAACACCCCCGCCGCGAGAAGGCAGTGAGTAGGACTTCCCCGGCAGTGGTTGTATACGCGTGGCCATATGAGAGCATTTCATGAGAGAGAGAGCTGACTCTCCCCACTCTCGGCCGTAACAGGGTATTTGGGGATACCAAATGTGTTGGTTTCAATCACATTTCCAACACACAACTGGTATAGTGGTGAGTTATTTTTCCCAGTTACCAAGCCCTTTTCTATTAGCTACCTAAAAATAGTTCGTATTCACAGTTTGCATCGTAAAAATATTACTCAAAGGAAGATATACTAAGTTTTTGGGTAACAAGGTATTAAATACACGAAAAACTATTTACCTTGAGAAAGTTTCCAACAACACGACTTTGTTTCGGTTGACTGTCTGCTAATAATGATGATACAGAGCTACCAGAACTATGATCACGTAAGATAGTTGTTTCATTACAATATGGATTAGGTCGTTTGAGACTTTTTCCACAGTTCAATGCACCAGGAGGTTTAGTTTCAATGATTCTATTTGGAAATATGTTTGAATTATTATTGAACGCAAATTTTGCTTACAATAAAATGTATATAGTGACCACTCCATACACATTTTCGGATTATTCACAAATCATTATAGAAAACATTGATAATATGTCTTAAATTATTAAGTAGATACACTTTCAAACCTCATAAATACCTCTTATCCGTCAAAATCTTTTGAATAAAATCCTAATGTAATCACTATTACTTTCATAGATAATACTCAGTCCATATACAAGAGTTTTTATCCTGGTTAGCAACCGAAAACGATTGCCCAGAACAGAGTTCGATGAAGAATGCTGATGAGCAATCTATGCTCTACCATGAGCGGTAACAGACGTAAGTTAGAAAAAAACATGACATTACCTCAAGAAGACGCTGACTAATAGTCTAAACCATGTTGGTGAAGTCTGACTACCTAACTGGAGTCTGCAGGACAACGATGATTAGTAGCTCGAGACTTTAGGTCACATAGCTCAGAATCGTTGACAATGGCGCGAATGTGTTATTCTACAGTAAATCTTGAGCTTCAGCATTTCTTCACATATATCACTCCACTGTCTTTTTGAATTCTATTTTCGGTGCCACATCTTTTTATTGTTATTTTTACCATTTCATCTTATCACGCTAATATGATATGACAACTTGGGCAAACGAATATCTGTGTTAGGCTCTATACTAATAATTGACTAGCTTAAAAATACACTGTAAATTGACCTACGATCGTTGAAATGAGATTGAATTTTAAAAAATATATTTGTCCGTGTAATTGATACTTCAAATATCTCAGTAAGGATATTTAAAATGTAAAAAAGTAAGTGGGTAGCATCGAAAACGTCCGATGATTTTGGCCATAACGATCGTTAATATCCTAATAATTAACGAGGAAGGATTTCTTAGCTAGTGGGACTGGAAATAGCTAAATGATAGCATTTGAAATGACTAAAAAGATTATAGTACTGTGATATAGATCTAATGCTGGAAAACTCAATAATAAAGAGATGAGTGACAACAAACCAGTTGGCTATATCTATTTGATTTAAAAGCGTTTTAAAATTAATTGTGGGGTAAAACAATATTTTATAAACAAAGCCGTATTTAAAATAAAAAAAATAATTTAACTATAGAGACTGAACTATTGAGAATTTACTTTGCAGATTTGGTCTTACGATCGTTTTGTTTTTCATTTTCTTTGTCATTTTGTAAACTTTCCCATGATTTCATAATAAAATCTATTGGATTCAAATTTTCCGACCCCAATCGAACGGCTGAAGCTAGTGAAGGGCTGGCAACACAAAGACTTAAGAACACCTCTCTAATCCTAGCTTCTAAACTCGGTAAATCACGTGATAGTCGTTTGTCTTCTTTCTCAAGCTTTAACAATATACCGCCACGATTTTGTAGCACTGAAGGTTCTTTCATTCGTTTCTTGAATAAAAGGGAATGTAAACAAAAATGTAAAGATTTAAAAAATGATATCTCAACCTTTTAGCTAACATATTACAAGTGACTCTCCATTAAGGTTACTAAATTTATTGGGACGCTGCTTAAGAAGAAATGTTAAGATTAAATCTCGAACAAATGGTCAAGGTAAGAAAGCAAAAATACCCATGATTCAGTCGCAGATTGAATTATTTTAGATAACTGCTCCTGAAAGCTAAATCCTTTAATATAATAACAGTTTAAAATCGGAATACAGGTGCAAGAGGGAACACCCCACTGCAAGCTTCACAATCCCAAAACTACGTCAACTATTCAGTTGTTCAAAGGTTCCAGAATTAACAGTTAGCGACAACGGATGTTTGAATGGTTTAAATTAGTTATTGTAGTTAGATTTTTGTTTAACAAGGTTGTTTTCTACTTGGTAGGGCTTCTGACGCTTGACTCAACCCTCCTTCGTTACTCGGGTTTGAGATCAAAGGTAACCTAGAAGAGGTACAGGTGTAGACGAAATCGCAATACTACAGAACATTGTTGAACAATCGATTGGATGGAATTCGTCACTATAGGTCAACTTTCTTGACTATGAGGAGTTTGACAGTGCGGATAGGAGAAATTTATGGAACCTTGTTCAACACTATGTGTACCTGAGAAATCGTTAACATCATCCAGAATCCATACGATGGATTATACTGCAAAGTCGTGCATGTAAGACAGCTGATAGATGCATTCTGAGTGAGGACTGCAGTCAGAAAAAGCTGCTTACGTTCTCTCTCTCTCTTCTGGTAGCTGAGTGGATTATGAAGACCTCGACATCTGATAGGAAGCACAGAATACAATAGACAGCTTGGATGCATCTAGACGATTTGAACTTCTCAGATGACCTGGTTTTTCTATCCCATACACACGAAATGCACATGAAAACAATCAGTGTAGCAACAGCCTCTGCATCAGTAGGCCTCAACATACACAAATTAAAAAGCAAGATCCTCAAATACAACACGGAGAACACTAACCCAATCACACTTGATGGAGAAACTAGAAGAGGTGAAAACCTTCACGTACCTGGTTAGCAATATCGATGGATAAGGAGGATCTGATGCAGACGTAGAGACGAGGATTGGCAGAGCAGGGACAGCATTTCTACGGTTGAAGAACATATGGAACTCAAAGCAACCGTCTGTAAGCTAACATCAAAGTCAGAATCTCCAATACGAATGTCAAGACAGTTTTACTGCATGGAGCTGAAACTTGAAGGACCACTACAATAATCGAAATGTACAAATATTTGTAGACATCTGTCTACGTAAGACACTCAACGTCCGTTGACCGGACACCATCAGCACAGCCTGTCCTGCTGGTACCCTTGAAATCAGTGCCACTGAAATGGAAAGGGCAGTCTCTTTGTGCGTATGGTGATGAGAATTAATAACAACCGGTGAAAACAACAGTAGGAGGGTCAGACTGTGACTCCCCTTACCATCAAATTTCGTTATTTCTCTATGTATTTATGTCTCTTTAAACATAACTGTAACAATAATTTTCAAAACAATTTACTATATTAGGAATGCATGAAGGCCTACAGCTGAAATACAGGTTCGTCATACACTTCGAAAGTTAATTTATTACTAAATATATGGGCAATCTAGAATTTAGATAATTAAAACGACAAGTGTGTAGTCATGAATGAATTAGATGTCCGTCACATTAACTCTCAGTTACTTAATATTAATATATTCATTTGAGGCAAAACATTGCAACTAAGATGGGGAACGCAGAAAATCTTTAAGTGGTAGGTCTCAAGAGATGAATTAGGCTTTGAAACATCTGATTAGATAGAAGTTATTAATAACTTAGTAATTACAGGAGTATGTAAGACAGATAGACGTTTTCTGACAATAATTACTTTATGCTTTCGTAATTTTCTGTAAAAATTCAGTACACATAAGTTTATGGACTAAACTATGAGCAAAATGTACTGTGTGGGGTCTATTCAACTACTTAGTTGGATTAAACAAAATAGATAATATAGCATTAAAATGCCTAACGGACT
This sequence comes from Schistosoma margrebowiei, assembly GCA_944470205.2. Lineage (NCBI taxonomy): Eukaryota > Metazoa > Platyhelminthes > Trematoda > Strigeidida > Schistosomatidae > Schistosoma > Schistosoma margrebowiei. Next base: position 22,514,104 of record OX104029.1, on the reverse strand, counting down.
AGTTAGTTGTCTGATAAAATATAAAAACCACTCAAATATCAACATTATTTTAGGGAAATATGATTTCTGGTAGTAAACCGTTGAAACAAAATACTTTTCAAAGGGAAAAATGAGGTTGAAAAAAGCTATAAATAATACCTTCAAACTTTGAAAGGAAGAAAATTGGTCACACCATTTAACAACGTCTAAAAGAAATTCATGGTTGTTTTCTTTGAAACCTTTCCACGTGATAATCTATGGATTGAGTGAAAAATGATTAAGGTCTTACTTCCTTTTCCAGAATGGTTAGTACATGCTCACTATCTTTATTCTGTATTAAAGATTTGAAATTCTGACGATATTCGTCGCCCACAAAACAATCATCCCAACACTGGCAAACATGTAAATGGGCGGCGGAAATCAAAGCATCCATATGACGTGCACGTAGAGCTTCTAACCGATCCACTTCTGTTCTCAACTAAAATTTACAAAACACTACTGATAAGATCACCGTTAACTTGAAGACTAACTATTTTCATTTAACTCTACAAAAAAAGTTAAAATAGTCTGGAGAACACAATACCACGATTAAATAGTAATTCCCAAAACACTTATTTCTGATTACTAATATCAAGATTTATTATAAAACTATCAACATATTGAGATGAAATTTTCAGAGTACGTGGAGGCATCAAAAACATATATGAGCCACACAAATCATTTTATTTGCGTGATGGCTGTAAGATTGCCTGGGCACCCAGACGGAAGCAGGTTTGCCATTCAGGTTGCTTGGATATAGTGGGCAACTGACGCGTGGCTGAAGGTCAGTTGGATTGTTTTCCAAAGTGTTCTACTAATAGTTTCAATCTTCTGGATTGAAAGGAATAACAATCCCATCTTTTTCTGAGAGTTCCACTAACAGCTGGATTTTCAATACCCGTTTCCTTATTAAGTCTTAACAGTTATTTACTGTTACCTATCGCTTCTATCTCTCTCATCTCTTATGATTCGCCACTCACCATTGCTCATGATCATTACTCAATCTTTTTATCGGCCTACGTTTAAGCTTTTCAGACTCGTGATCGTGTTCAGAGCCAGATGAAATAAGTTTCCGAGCGTCTATCAGTTCTGTATACTCTGCTGATATCCAGTGATTTTTCCTGATCTTTTGGTTAGTTGCTAGTAGATACTATTGCTGTTTTTACAGCTTTCCGGATGTCATACAAAGCTACCTCGAGGTGAAGAGACTAGTCAATGTCTCATAAAGATGTCCTACTGAGGAATTTTTATGGTAAACTTTAAAATCTACTAATGTTATTCACTACCTAGTCAATAAACACCCTATCCAAATTGACTGTGCATTGGTAGATGCTGTAACTTATCTTGGTTGATTATCTAAAGTAGCGAGCTCGTATTGTATAAAGCATAAGTGCATGAACAACTATATCCTAAGCTATGGCAAGCAGCATACGGAGAAGCCTGCAATAAGGAAATAAGGTTGATTCTAAGGGAATTTCATTAAGATAACAAACTCCATACTCTATGTAGTGAGTGAATTAAGCGGAATCTTAAAAAATACTAATGATTATAGCAGGCTTACGATGCGTAATGTGGAACTTGAATTTTCATCCTCGATTTCACAACAAGTAATGCCCAACGGGTTCAGCAATTGAAGTAGAAGGTTCAAGCGATCTCTATATATTTTGCATTCCGTGTCGACACGTGCACAGTCAGAAGCCAACTGATCAACAATGTCTGACATAGAAAACATATTTTCTTCAGAAAAGGTGAAGGTTTCTAACGCTTCTGGTGCCAGTATCTCCTTGACGAGACAACAAGAGTCTGAAACCTGCCTCAGAGACTTTCCAAGCTTTGCATAACCGTCAAACATCTGGGATCTAAGTTCTAAAAACTTGGCACATCTTTTAGCCTGCAAAACTATTAAGCACTGTATAACCTACTTTAACAAGCTTTAGATGATCAACGCGTCTGCTAAGTAATTTCATCTGTTCTTTAGATGGAACCACTTTGTAAACAATTGTCATTTCTGCTTCACATAAACGATGACACAGATCTTTTTCCAACTTCTTTAACGAATTGAACTCTTGAATAAAATCATCAGCGTCCTTTAAAAGCCTCTCTTTTTCAGACAACAGAAAATTGTATGTATTTAACAAAGTTGTGGTTGTTGGAGGATCAAAAGGTGTGCTGTTAATTTCTGAAGATATTTCTTTAATGAATGCCTGAATCATAAACCCAAGATAGAACTAATATGCTTACGATGAGCTCATTAATTGATTGAGATAATTGTGTTTTCCTGGTTTCTTTGTCAGTTAATATACTGTCCAGCAATACATACATTCGTTTTACGACGGAACCCACTTCTTGCTCAAGTTCTGAACCTTCTACGCCTATCTCATCCCATACTGCGAAAATTGATTGACACTTTTTCTCAACACCATCCAGAATGGATTTAAGTAACCACGAAGCGCACATAATTAAAAATCAACCTCCAGCAGGTCGTTTATTTTTTCGATGCAGTTTCTGAACTATTTCAAGTGTTCAATACTATTTGACGCGTTCAGATAGAATTCTTATTGTCTACACTCCAGCGTATTTACAATCAAGTGGTTTCATATTTCATTTGGAAACAAAGGCAATTTATCCTGTAAATGTGGAGTTTCTCTGAATATTTCGATGTGTGCGGTATCTAGTGCACCATACTTCTTACTAAAACTCTACTTTTAGGTTTATATACAGACCGCTATATTTCATACTTCATACTGTATTTATTAGAACGTCAAGACATAAGTCAGACTTGTAAATCCAGTGAAGCCTGTAACGTAAATAAATCCCCAAAATCAATACCTTCGTAAGTCTTCGACATTTGATGCTAGCAGCATTAGTTTCAGTGGACTCACCTAGCTGAAGGCACTCGGTCATGCATCCGCGACAGATCACTGGTGAATACACCGTGCTTCACTACTCCTACAACTGCTAGCCAGATTAGATTATTCACTTCACGTTATATCAATATTCTATCTAATATATATTCGAGTCTCTTTGTTTCTGACTTCTAATATCACTGGGTTGACACGTTTCGATTACAGAAAGTGTTACTGGTTAAGGTGTTGTCGATCTCCGAATACTTGTGATATCTTCAAGCCAATGAGTCAGCTGAGTTAAACGCAAGATGTTCAATAATTGTATCTCAATTTACTGAACCTGACCCTCAAACATGACTTGCATGAGTTGAAGAGCGATTTCATTGTCAAAATATTCTCTGTTAATCCTTGAAATATTGATATGTGGTGAGAATACTATCAACTGAGTTAGCGGCAGAAACATCCAATTTCAAAGGAAACGCTTCACTGTCTGAATCCCATGATTAGTTGGAATAGACAGTCAATCAGTACGTCATTTCGTTGGATTGAAAGGAATGAAACAACGAACAACGAATTACAAGCTAGGTAACAGGTAGTCACCTCATTTATAACGGCGGACGAATCAACATTACTCTTGTGCAAGGTCGATGATGCATATGAAAAGTCTGAATGCAAATAATATTAACGACAGCATGAGAAGTTGTATGTACGTCTAGCCTGCGAAGAATTGCAAAAAAGGCTCTGAAAGTAATTCCAGACCAATTTTCATGCACAAATTCATTAACGTGTTCAAAATAATCTCGCAAATCAATTTATTTGCAAAAGTGACGGAGTTGCGTTCCAGATATCATGCACTCAGCATCTTTAGTAGATTGAACAACCGACCCAGAGTCATCAATTGAAACGGCTTGGGACTCATTTCGAGATTTATACTTAAAAGTTAACACACCTCACATCCCCTAGACTATACTAAGGAGACCGACAAACTCTCCACCATGGTTTAGTAGGGAGGTCCCCATCCTTCTCCGTAAGAGAAGAAAAATGTGGGATATATTTAGGTTACTGGGGACTGGTGAAACAAAATCTCAGTATCGAAAAGTTTGAATTACCTGTTCCCCGACCCTTCGTAAGTCTAGAAAGTTATGCGAAGAAAAAGTTGTTAAGGAATCCATAGAATGTCCTAAACGCTTTTATTCCAATATAAACCAAAGGACAACAAAAAGAGGAACTATTCCTGCACTATGGGGAGACAGTGTGTGCTGCGTCATTAGTGAAGGACGACTTTGGTAAGACTCAAGTGTACTCGAACTACTTTAGCAACGTATATACCATAGAAGCACCCTTCTCGTCAGCACATACAAATACGCCCACACATACACTGGATAGCGTGACCATTAAAGGACTCGATGTCTTTGGTCTGCTAAATAATCTTGATGATGAATTGCATCCTAGGCTACTGAAGTAATTATCTAACTTCATTGCGAACCCGTAACGCAGGGTCGTTTACCGAAAGACTGGAAGAACGTCTTAGTAAGTCCTGTCTTCAAAAGAGGTACGAGACATAAACCTGAGAATTACCGACCCGTTAGTCTAACTAGCGTGGTTGTTAGAATCTTATAAAAGATTATTCGGAAGGAACTGTTTAAGTATCTCAATGAAAACCGGATCCTTTCAGAGAAACAGCATGGTTTCAGAATAAGTTATTCTTCTCTCTTTAACTTATTAGCAACTCGTGAAAGCTGGTGCGCTCCTAAAGAGCAAATGTTACCTTTAGACGTACTCTACGTTGATTTCAGCAAAGTTTTTGACAAAGTTTAGCACAACCGGCTGTTATATAAGCTAAGAAATGTCAGAGTTGGAGGCAATCTTCTGATGTGGTTAAAAGACTTCCTAGTTGGGCGCTAAAAAAGAATACGGGTGAACCCAAAGTCATCTATCTGGGAAACTGTGCTTAGCGGAGTGCTCAAGGGTACAATTTTGGGGCCAGTGCTATTCATCTTGTATGTAAATGACTGTTTCCTATCACACAGCAAAGCATTGTGCAGTTTTAGAACATTATGGTCAATATGTAGTGCTTTTAGTCACGTCGATGTTAAATCGTTTTGACTTTGTACACAGTGTTCGCACGTCCTAAACTTGAGTACTGCATACAAGCGGCTAGCACCTGCTGAAAAAAGACAGTGAGATTCTGAAAAAGGTTCAGAGAACAGAAAATAAGCTGACTCCCGGAATAGCGAAGCTTGCGTATGATGCTCGACTAGCCATGCTAAACCTTTTCCCATTGTCATATCGCAGAACTAGAGGCGACTTGATTACAGTTTTCAAATTGCTTTGTGTTAAATTTACACTTTATATGCGCCCATTTTTCTTGTCTTCCAAACCAGAGAACTTACGATGACACTCCAAAAATTTTCGCAAGCCCAGAACAAATCACTTGTCATCTGACTGTCGACTTTCCCATCGAATCATCAACGAGTGGAGTTCATCACATCAGCACGTGGTTGAGGCTCAATCCATCGATTCTTTCAAGAGAAAGTTGAATCAAATGAGAGACCACCATTGCCAGGACTAACACAGGCCATCAAGCCTCCAGTCCTTTCTAAACTGAAACTGAAACTAATATCCGCTCATAGCAACTGCGATTGCGGCGGAAGAGTTTGAGATATGGGTTTCTTACATGATAGCTAAAAATAACACGTCAACGTCTTGTAGACTGTACGTTGTGCGCACTAGCTCCAAAACACCAAGAGATATGAAAACTATTCGTTAGTATATATGTGTGTGTGACAATTTGGCTGCTCGCAAACTCCTAACGTATTCCCTCATGTCGAAACATGCAGGGATCAGGCCCTAGTGGGGACGCTCGTTGTTGATCAACCTCCTGAGCACATTTTCTAACAACGGGATAGTACTTCAGGTTCTAAATTCATAGTTCACACTGAAGCTGAAATCGTTGTAACTACAGTAACAGTAGCTCAGCGGCTAATATGTAAGATTAGCAAAACTTTATTGGATATTCTGAAAGAATTAAAAATAAACACTTGGGAAGAGTAACTACTTGTATTGGACTTAGGAACCAGATGCTATTTAATTTGAGTTTTCATTTAAGTGATTGATCACTGACGTCTTTTAAGTGAAGGCTTTCTAAGCTCATAAGGCTTGCTAGTGTATGTTAACAGAACAAATATCAATGATTCTTGTCCGCAACGGCAAACCCAAAGCCTTTACTCGAACTATCACGTGTATAGAAACTAACACTCCAGATCAAGAAGTACTAGATGATCTTAAATGGATGTGCTGTTTTTGGAGTCCGAAATCAAGCATACAACAAGCACAAATAATTCGTTAGTTCATACAAACACCTCACCAATGTATCTGAATTCTGTTAATGTGCTGGAGCTGGGGAAGTAATTTTTGTTTTCATGCTATGCAGTTCGAACCATGTAGATTGACAACTCTTTGTTTTTACCAAGTCATCAATCTGTCAGATGTGATCGCTTAACGTTTAGGCTTAGTTAGATCGATACGAGGTTGCGCATTTTTTCAGTAAGGTGATACGCCACTTCCGAACGAAGTTGATGCTATGTGCAAATATCCGTTATCCGTATCAAGAAAGAAGTTGCTACGACTTCTGGAGCTAATAAATTATTAAAGACGATTTATCCTGAACTGTGAGACAATATTGTTACCACTGATAGGTGCCTTGGGAGGACATGCCTGAACATTCTATCTGTCAACAGAAGATACACAGGCATTCAGAAAGACCAGGCGAACACTAAACGAAATGCATGAATCATCATAAAGTCAAAGTCCATAGTCACACTGGTTTTCCTATGAGTTCTGTCCCTCACTCCGACACTGGATTAGAACATACACTTGTCGATATTCATCGATAGATCCAGTGTTATTGTAATTGATAGAGAAGTTCAACTAGAAAGTCGCCTCTTCCATCAGCTTACAAAACGTCTCGGAATTAAAAGAAAAGGGTTCGCAAGATATCCTACATTCCGATGGCAAATAATGTATCTGGAGACCTAAGTAAACAGTTAAGATATTCTCTCATGATTGCCTTTGCGTACAACAATCAGGATAATAAGCTTCCTCTGGTCCTGCTGGGCTTGAAAAAAAAACTAAACAAGATATTGTACGCTTTCCAGAAAGATTGGCAAATGGAAGTACGCTACATTTACCCAGAGTATTCGTCACTCCAGGTAAACGTTTTCCGATTGGTGTGGCCGACTATATACAGCGCTCAAAGAACATGAAAAATTTGCAAATAACACTTCTCAGACGGCAGCAACGACGATTATTCGTGCCGCAGCACTTGTATAGTAGCATGTATGTACTCATTACAATAGATAATGTACAACCACATTAAGTCCGAATTATGGTGGTCCGTTTAGAGTGATTGCGGGGATGGATTATCATTATCAAATATTTCGATGTATTCTCAGTGGCAATATTTCAATGAGTTTCCGTACATCCTATTGATTCTTAAAGAGTTAGCGATAATAACCGGTGAATCTAAGTAGAAAAATGTAAGTTAGTAATTTGGTTGTGCCTACTGTATTGCAAATAAGCTACGACATAACTGCTACATCTCCTTCAGAAGTTGCCTAACTTCGATGGGTCATTTACCGACTGTCATACACTTTAGAACCGATTTCAGAAACTTAATGAAAAGAAATTAGAATAAAGAATACATCCACATCATACATGGACCCATTTGATTAGTATACGAAAAAATTATTGTTTTAGAATTGACTCATTTTTATATCTTAGTTTGTGTCTAATGGAATCAAATTCAATTTAATCATCAGTCAATATACATTTAACCAATCTCTTGGTACATATTAATCAATCTCAATAATTGGTGATAAGAGACATTGTGGTGTTTGAATGAACTAATGATTCCTTTGTACTTGTTGAATGCTTGATTTCGAATTCTAAATACAGTACATTCGTGTGTGGTTATCTAGTACTTTTTGATCCGATTACGTTATTTCTGGGATTCTTAGTTCATACTATAATTCAAATACTCTTAACTATCACAAGCATATAGGTAGAAAATTACAATTATTTGACTAGAAAAAATTGTATTCAAGTTAAAAATTTAGCGAATATAAGACAAATGATTAGACAGAAATTAATATATAGACAAAAGTAAGTAGATATATATAAACAATCACAGTCATTAAAGACATATATCTGTATATGTAAAGGACAGAGAATTATAATAAATACTTATTAAAGTACATTGAACAGGTTTACAGTATTGGTATACTAAAGTAAAATGGGGAATATCTACATGCTGCCTAAAACTGAAAAAAAAAAAATAGACAAAATTTACAAAAAGGATGTTATCATTATCATTTTACATGATTAAAATTTATAATCAATTAAATTAGTCGAATTCATCATTTCCTTCTGATCCATAAAAGTGACTAAAACTAGAAACAATTTTTCTTTTACGTGCACTACGACGAAGAGATGTATTCGATAGATCTGAAGAATTCGACATTCTTATTGATTTCGACTGATTTGTAATACGACGACGTCTCTTGTTTTTATGTCTGGAATATAATTTATTTACAGAATGTGTATTATTCCCTGAAGAATATGAAGTCAGTTTTCTTCTTCTTTGATGAGATTGTTTTTGCTCAAATGAACAATTATATTTTTGATCATAATCTTCGGAAAAAGATCGGCATAGATCTTGTGAACCACGAGGTGGAGGTCTAACAACCCGACCACTAGAAGTACGTACTGTTGTGAAAGATGTCATCGAAGATGTTGCAGTGTTAATACAAGCTAAGTAAGAATTTAAAAAGTAATGAAAATGAAATTTTCTCATAAGTATTTTTATTTATATTTTATACATGTACTACACTAGTTGTAAAAATCAATACAAATAAAACCAATCACCTCTCTAGTTCAACTGGATTATCCTACAGTTGATATTTTGACGGAAATTTGATGATTCGTAGTTGGCATATTTAAATGCTATGAGGAATGCATCAATATAGCCATTTACGATACAAAATAGCATAGATGGAGTGTGGCTAACAGTGGAATCTACCATGCATGTTTCACCCATGATTGATCGAATTTCAGTCACAAAAAAAAATCAACAATGGAATAGTTCAATCCATTTCAAGTTAAAACTCATATTTGTCGTACAAGTGAGTAGCTGTTTTAACTCAGTAGCTAAATGAATAACGAGATGGCGTTTGAAGCGAACTGTACACAGTTTGAGTTAGTCCTGAAATAAAAATCAACTCTGAGATGCAGGTGTATTCAAGTGACGAGTCCCAAATAGAATGGGACACGCGTTCTGGATTCCAACGCTACCCACATTAAATCTATTTTATAAAATATCCTCTTTGACATAAGTCACGTTAAGTAATAAAACTTATTTCATTGTGGTAAACGTTCATGTTTTGTATCAGCAACATTGCAAATCAGAGAGTAGTTGATACTGAAAGGATATAACCATTAGCACAGTATTTTATGAATAACTATTTGGTATTTGTACAAAACTCACCTCAGAATTCTAGTCTTTATATGGACAATAATATTGTGATGTGGATAAGTTCAGACATGCAGTAGTTAAAATAAAAGAGAATCATGTTAATTCAATCAGTTATACGCAACGTAAAACTTGAGATATAAGTATATCAGTTGAAGTTACTATACAAGATAAAATTATCAAGACAAATCACAGAATTGCAGAGGCAGTAGTATTAGTGCTAATAGAAAGATTAATTATCGAGGATACTAGTCAAGAAAATATAAATTAGAAAAACTAAAAAAAGTAATTTAAAAACTTAGAATATAAGAAACAACAAAGCGTGAAATGAGCCTGAGTCATTGTAACTGATTTTGAGTCACGTCAAAAACATCTTCAAAGATTAATTACAATAAACGTGCCGACGCTAACATCTTAGTTTTGACTTATCAACATTCAGTGACTTTACTGACTGATAACACATCTTGATTTGTTCCAGTTTAGATTTCTTCCTTTCCTATAGTAGAAAACAACATCTGCCAAAGTACGTAATGGTTGATCCTACGTAATACATTACTCAATTATCTCAGTGGCTGAAGATCCACTATTTCATCAACTGATTTCTCATATTCACCTAGTACCCGACATTTAATATCGGTATTACTGTAAACCAATGAGTCAAATATACGAGGGAAATGTTTCGAAGACATCTATAATGGATTACTAGTAACTTAAGGATATCCTACTTAATGCTATTGGTTAAAACTATAACTTTTGAATAATTTAGAGATATCATCGTATCTTTTTTGGAAAATACTCCGATGTAGAAGTTTACTTGACTGATATTTATTAATTCAGTTGAATAAACCAATCAACAGGTAACATAAGGCGAAAATAAAAAGAGAAACAAACTTTGTTTCCAAACACTAACACGTATAAGACAAACCTGGTGGTGATAACGATGATGTTCCATCATTTATTATGTAGCTCTTTTCATCATTAGAAGTATTACCAGATCGTGTTGAACATGAACGCCGTCTAGAATGACTGACATGTTTCATGTCTTGATGAGAAATTGCCTCTAATTTGATTTTCGTACAAGAAGACGTATCATAATTATCAAAGCATTCAATAAATCGTAACAAACTAGGTGTCATTACATCATTAACCCAATTTTCCAACCATAAAGTATCATCAAACACTTGAGTATCAGGATCAGTATTATACAATTTTGCATTAGTTACTATCAAATTTAAATCAAATAACAAATCGCTAGGATTATATTCTTGTTGGATACGACTACGAATATGATATTTTGTTGTTGGTGGTGATGATGATGATGAATGCAAACTTGATTGAGTATTTATGAGTTTCTTTTGAATAGTAGATAAATCCATTGGACGTTCAATGATACTATGATAATCTGGATATTCTAAAGGATCAATTGGTACACGAAAGTAAAAACTTCTACGATGATTCAACAGTTCTTGGATAAGATTCAAAGCATCAGAAATCCATGAAGAACCACAAGTAACTGAACTATTATTTGTCAACATTTTCTTTCTTGTAGATATTCTTCCTCCCATTTGAAAATGTCTTTGATGTTTATTGAATTTGGTTGAATTATTACTCACATCATCATCATTATCATTAAGATACACACCATATGAACGTTTTGATAGTGATTGGTTCAGTCTTAATGACCTTCGTTGGTGAATCTCTTTCCTTTGCTTAGAAGAATAACATTTATTTACAATTTTTTCCTTTCTATCAATATGACATGGCTTGGTTCGAGTACGCTTTTCAACAGTTAGACTATCATTAAATGAATTCGATGAAGTTGTTGCAGTGATTTGACCACTGTTCTCCAAATTTGGAGAAGGTATATTGGTAGAAGTGAGAAGCTTATATCGGCGTAAAACTTCATCCTATTTCAAAGAGATAAAAAATTACGATAAATTGAATCAGTATATATGTATCACATTACAATTTATTTAAGAGGTGAAAAGCACCAGAACAGTTAACTGATCATATATAGTTATTTCCTACAAGCACAGCTGGTTGGTGGCTAGCGGTAGAAACCAGGATGTGAGTTTTACCCTAGCAGGGATTCATCAGATGGATATGCCTGCATCCCAGGGTCGATGTTCATTTTGGTACTCGAACCCATTACCATTTGCTTCAAACGTCATCCCATTATCCACTTAGCTACTGAATTCAGATAATCGCTGCCTTGTTTAATTGGGTGCATTTCAATTCATTTGCGTTTGTTGTTTGAATTTTCGCACTAATGCGTTAGGAATGTAATTGATCAATCTGTTATGTTTTTTTGTTAATTTTACTGAACACAATGAATAGAAGGTTATTCAACAAGTCGATTTGGTTAAATTCTATTCAAGCACGACGGAAATAATAGTACTAATCAGTTATCAAAAACGAGGAAGGTGAAGTTTTTATTTGATTGCTTAATTTCAGTTTATGGTAGGTGAGTGCCGGCCAATGTAAAATAACGACTCATAAGATGGGAAATACCTGTCCACCTTTCTAAATAAAAATAAGGTTTCCGTGTTCAGTCTATATCTATCGTTAAACCCGTTTACACAAAACAAGATATAAGAGTATTTTGTTTAATAATGCTTGGTAGTTCATCAGTAGCATCAAGACAACCATGATCAAACACAGAGAGCTGTCTAAAATTCTCAATTCGAAGAGATCAGGTTTCATAAGCATAGAGCAAAACTGCTCTCACTGACGCGTTGTATATACAAGTTTTACAGTCAGACTAACATCACGAAGGTGCCAAAGATGGTCCAGATTGGCAAAGGCCGCTCTGACTTTCACTATATGTGAATTGATCTCATCACTCACGCCACTATCAGCATTTTCGTAACTACCCAGATGCACGAACTTCTCGACTACATCTATCTGCTCACCACCTAGAGTTAGTGTAGGTTTAGGGTGCTTCTAGTCTTGTAGAAACACCTTGCACAGCATATGCCATGCCTATGGACATTGACTGCCAACTGACTAAGAAATTGGCATCCCATCATCACAGATAGTCTCACTCGCACCAAACCTTTTGCTATCAGTGACTCGGATGAGTTGAAAGAGTTTACAGCAGTTACCAGAAGTAACTGCCGGTAACAAATCGTTAGCACGCTCTAGCCACCAGACTTACAGTCCATACGCAAATTTTTCACAATTTAATTATGTAACAATCTTCCTTTATGGTCAAATTCGCGGAAGAAAGAATTAGTTGGTAGAAAAAAAGATATGAAGCGATTTTAATCTCACTTTTTTTTAAAAATACAGTATGCATACACCTACGCCATTGTGATCGATTATGGGTCATGACACGCAGTCTCCAATCATTGGTTACAATAGTCATATGGACCCCAACCAAGTACTCTGCATCTACAAACATAGCTCAGATTCGAAGTTAATGACTTCAACCACTGATGTCACGTTTTGGTTTGGCAGCAGCTAACATTCTTCCAACCATCTCCAAAACTAGTCAGCACTGCGTGAAAACTTTCTAGTACTAAGTCATATTGTTTAAAATCACCGACTATTGACTAATAACACTAATAAGATTCGATCTAATAACGTTAGATTGAAAAACTCAACCTATCAATCAATCATTCTTTAATAAATTAACACGATCGTACATAACATTGATCGTATGTATATCAACAATAGTTTGTTCAAAGGTTGAATATAATGTATAAATCTAACTGTAATTCATGCGAAATGTGTTTAGAAGCAATTGTGGTGAGACTATAATTTGTGAACGAACCAATCACGTATAAGATAACAGGTCTCGGATTTTGGCACGAAATTCACCCATCCATTCGGCTAAAATAGAGTTTTGGCATTATAGCTGATGTCAGTTTGTAATGAAAAACCTAACTGTTATATCTGAGCAAAGATTAAATCACGAGTAACTCCTGAGACATATTTATTGACTAATATTTTCTATATATTCTTGTGGTGTATCTATTCAATAATTAGATGATGTATATTTATATTCCTTTTATTATAAGCTTTATTTTGAACTATAATTTATTATTGTACGACTTAATGTTCTTAAGCTATGTTCGGTTTATTGAATACTGCCTCCCACGATCACAGCCACATTTGGCTAAATATTTTACAGATGTTATTTCCTATTTTATGGTACGTTGTGGTCTGCCTGGTTGATATATAAAACCGAGTATGTTTGAAATAAATGATTCCTATTGCAGAAGCTAGTATTGGTGTTCTGGACTCAAGTGGACGGGCTAGGCGGACACAGGACCAATAAGGACGCTAGGCTGTTCATACCGGTCGGTTGTCATTGGTTTGGCATAGTGCTAAGATTGTATAAGTTGTATTTTGATTGGTAAATAGATGACGTGATAAAAACCGAACATAAAGTTATAACACTAACTATCAATTGTAAATATTAATTCGAATTCCTCACATTGGTTTATAACCTTCATTCAGTACTAGTTATTGAGATAGACACTTTCAATATCATTTTAAGATCGCTTAAAGGTCGTTCAAAATTTTGATAGCGTGGACAGGACAACACTATGGAAGCTTCTTCGACACTATGGCGTGCCTCAAAAGATAGTCAATATCATACAGAGTTCATATGATGGATTACACTGCAAAATCGTGCATGGAGGACAGTTGACAAAGTCGTTCGAAATAAAGACCAGTGTCAGACAAGGTTGCTTACTCTCACCCTTTCTCTCTCCTCTGGTGATCGACTGGATCATGAAGACGTCAACATCTGAAGGGAAGAACGGGATACAATGGACATCTAGGACGCAGTTGGACGATCTAGACTTCGCAGATGATCTGGCCCTTCTATCCCAAACGCAACAACAAATGCAGGAGAAGACGAACAGTGTAGCAGCAACCTCAGCAGCAGTAGGTCTCAATATACACAAAGGGAAGAGCGAGGTTCTCCGATACAACACAGCATGCACCAATCCAATCACAATTGACGGAGAAGATTTGGAAGATGTAAAAACCTTTACATATTTGGGCAGCATCATTGATGAACAGGGTGGATCTGATGCAGATGTGAAGGCGTGGATCGGCAAAGCAAGAGCAGCGTATTTACAATTGAGGAACATCTGGAACTCAAAGCAACTGTCAACCAACACCAAGGTCAGGATTTTCAATACAAATGTCAAGACAGTTCTACTGTATGGGGCGGAAACCTGGAGAACTACGAAAGCCATCATCCAGAAGATACAGGTGTTTATTAACAGTTGTCTACGCAAAATACTTCAGATCCGTTGGCCGGACACTATTAGCAACAACGTACTGTGGGAGAGAACAAACCAGATGCCAGCGGAGGAAGAAATCAGAAAGAAGCGCTGGAAGTGGATAGGACACCCATTGAGGAAAGCACCCAACTGCGTCACAAGACGAGCACTCACATGGAATCCTCAAGGCCCAAGGAAAAGAGGAAGACCAAAAAACACATTACGCCGAGAAATGGAAATAGATATGAAAAAGATGAACAAGAATTGGATGGAATTAGAAAAGGAGGCCCAGGACAGAGTGGGTTTGAGAATGCTGGTCGGCGGCCTATGCTCCATTGGGAGTAACAGGCGTAAGTAAGTAAGTAAAGGTCGTTCATAGATTGATAGTCTCATTGCAATTCTAAACTAAAATATGATACAAATAATGTAGAGAAAATGGAACATTGAAAAGAAAAAAAAATGAGAAAAAAAACTTACACATGTCACTTTATTTTCTATACAATACAAGCCTAATTCATAAACGAATTGAGCATTTTTAACAATTGATGATCCTGGTAAATTATAACGTTTAGTATTTTCAAGTAATTGTAAAAAATCTGATTGAATTGATATAGATTGACGATAGAAACCATTTAATAAACGATTTAATATAAAATTTAAATCAACTGGATAAACATTAATAAATAAATAATCAGGATAAGCAGCTAAATCAACTGGATTAATAAATTGTTCACTTATATCTAATTGCATAATCTGTAAGTTAAGAAAAGAAAAGAATAATAATAAAATAAAATTAGTCAGTAGTTAAAACAAACAAAAAAAGTTTTACAATGACAAAAATGATTAAAGATTAGATGCAGTGGAATCCAGTTTGATGCACAATTCGTCGTATTTCGGACTCATCAGCTGGATGTTCATCCTGGGACTCGAACCCAGTACCGTTTGCTTCAAATGCTATTACGTTATCTACTTCGCTATTGAGTTTTGATAGTCACTTGCTTGTGAAATGGGATGAAAGTTTAAATTCACTGGGTATTGCTTGTTTGAATCTTCTTATTAATATTTAGAACTGTAATTGATCAGTCTCTTATTGGCATATGTGCAAACATCCAGCTGACGAGTCCCAAATAGGACGAAACACGCGTCCTGGATACCACTGCTAGCCACTATCTATGTTCGCATATAATGTCAATGGGAAGATTCAAACAAAGAATACTAAGTGAATTTAAAAAATAAGACTGTTTACATTGGGAAAATAGAATAGCATAATAATATAATTACCATTATTACCGTTTTTATTCTGAAAATAGAAATATATTGAGACATTATACAACTTACATACAATAATAGGGACGGGATGAGGTATTAAGAATTAAACTGAAGTTTTCAGTTAGGTATACAAATTAGAGTTAGTATTTCCAACATGAACTGATACCAGCTGTTATGGTGCAATTGCCTTATCATTTTTCTTTTCACAAATCTAAGAAACATTGAATTGAGTTTTACAATGAACCACACCAAGTGCTTTAGCATAAAATCTGCTCTCAAACACTCTGGTACGGCCGAGGGTGGAGAGAGTCCGTTCCCCCTCTCCAAATGCTTTCACATGGTCACGCGTGTACAGCCACTTCCAGGGGAGTCCTACTCATTGCTTTCTCGCCGCGCGGGTGTTGTTCACGAAATCGAGAGGACGAAAAGCGAATGTCTGGTGCTTTAATCGGGTTGGTGGAGTTGGAAAACTCTGATTACAAACTAATGATGCACATGGGCTATAGGATCCTGCGGGAACAAACGGCGTATGAACCAATTATTGGTCACCGGTTATCATGGGACTGCATCCCCTAACTTTGCTCCATTGTCTTATGGATCAGACCTTTGGGTCGAAGGTTCCAGGCGTGGTCCTTTAAGAAGACCACCTGCTTCGGTTTGGGAACCCGGGCAGTATCACAGCCCATACACAAATCAAGTGACTTGTGTGGCGCACATGTATGCCATGCCTCTGTATCAATATTTATATGTTCAAATAAATAAATAAAATGTACCTTCAGAGCATTTATGTAATTTCAATTAAGGACCAAGCATTGCTAATTTTTACTTCATTTATATAAACATACAAGTTATCTACTTTAAATTTTGCACGAAATACATGAGGCTTTATTTTAATTATAATTGACCACCTTAAAGCCGTTATTATATTATTCTTTTACCGATATAACTTCTGCATATTTAATTTATATAAGTATAATTTCAAGGAGTATGTATGCATTAATCTCATTTACGATATCTGATGTTTATATCATCTTCTGAATTCTTCTATTCATTTCAATTTCGCAAACTGAAGAAATGTTAACACCTAGCTTGCATGTAAACAACATGACATGTGTACATAACACACAATCGAGAATCAACAAGCCTATCACTAACACAGACGTCTCCAAGTTGATGAATGTAGGAAAAGAAAGTTTGTTCAGTGAAATCGTAATCATAAAATGTAATAAAAATTTTCTCGTTACTTAACAACATATTCCTGGATAAAGTAATCTGGCATAGTCAACAAGCAGTAAATGGTCAAATTCCCAGGAGGAGAAGTATGTACATAAATGTTGAACAAATTTCAAACTCAACAAATAGATTATCTTCCGGGAAAAATGGTTATACATTTTGGTATGTGGAAGATTTTATAATTCATACTACAATTTTATACGAATGGAGATAGAATTCTCAATCAAACTAAAGATTACAAGTTTGATATCACAATCACGTTCATGGTCTTAACAGGTAATGTGCACTAAAGGATAACGAATGTCACAGATTATAGTGTGATGACAGGTGGCTAGAATATTACCAAAAACGAATCTGGTTGATTGATCTTATTAAAACTACCGATGGAAACCTAGAAGCACTGAACAACTGCTTCGATCTAGTATGAAACCCTTTGACAGTGCAGACTTCCAATTTCGAACTCAAGAATCAAAATCCAGAACTTTCGGTCTCGCGCCTCAAGATGCGACTTCTGAAGCTCTAGTGAGAAAACGTAACTAGTGTAGCTAAATAATATTGAGTGTGAGTTATTGACCGCAGGTGGTAGACCAGGGTTGTGAAATATTGTGAATTAATTAAAGTTGGCCATTCACACCAAAGGATGCACGCTCAGTATCTATAAGTTAAGCGTTCATTCGTGAGATTGAAAGTGCCAGGTTCGATACACGGATCCAGCGTCAAGGATCCGCGCTGTTAAGGAGGCTCATTCTAAGACGAAACGGTCGTTCAGTGCTCACATGTTCTCACTAGTGATCTAGCTAATATCATTTCAGGATTTAAAATGTAACAAGAATGAATGAAAATAATTACCTGAGTTATGCACTCAACGAGACGTTTAATTTCTGCAAGATAGGCAGTTGAATGATTAGTTATATCCCAAAATTTCGAAGTACCATATAATAAACATATTTGTTCATGAGAAATATGTACATAACCATCAACTAAACCACCATATAATGTAAATTCTGAAAAAATAAAAGTTGGTATGATACATGAGGAAATGTTCGTAAAGGAAGTATATATATAAAATGAAATTTTAAGATTTACTTAAATGAACTCATTCAATAGGTGTACATACGTGTAGTTTAGATTGAGTTACACTGTAAGTTCGAAACCTGGTGGTACTTCTACCCAGTTATCCAGGACCGTGACTTAGTGATTCAAAGTTGAATAACGTTAACCATTAAGTGACGACTTCTCTTTTACAATTATAAATATATCCAACAAGGGGATAATCATATATTGATGTTTAAGAGAACTAGATACAATTCAAGCACATAACAATCTAAACAGCAAAGTGTGGTGAAGCCACACAGGTACCCAAAACGTCTAGAGTACCACCTACAGTTACTGTTTTTTGATGGAGTTTTGTTGTCTGAGCTACATAGCTTGATCGTGGAGCTTTTATCGTTCTTCTAAACGATATCATCAGCACAAACTTCAAATAGATATGAAGTGTTTGAATTTCTTCACATATGGCTCATTGTCAGTTCACTGTTATCTGAATGAAGTTTGTGCTGACGATGCCGTTCAGAATAACGATAAAAGCTCTAGGACCAAACCATTCAGCTCAGATAATAAAACCCCATCAAAACCACCCATCTGAGCTACAAATCTTCTCTACCATCTCATAGTTACCGTTTGAAAATACCTCTTAGCATCCAGGTGAAATGAAAAGAGAATATTATTGTTCAATTAGCGCTTTTTTTGAAAACTTTTGAAAAAAATATAGTATTCAACTCATCATATTTACTAGTATCCAACTTAATTTTTTCGATATAACTTGAATTCCCAGACTTTTGTTTAACATTTGAGTAGGTCAAGTCAAAGATCATGTAAAAAAGACAAATAAACTAGGAATACACTATTTAATGTGTAGAGGTTGGGAAAAAGAAGCAGATATGAAAAGGATGAATAGGAACTGGAAGGAGCTGGAACGGATTGCCCAGGACAGGGTTGGATGGAGAATGATGATGAGCGGCCTATGCTCCTTCACGAGGAGTAACAGGTGTAAGTAAGTAAGGTTGATACAAACTGAAATAATTGAAATTTCAATAAAAGAGAAAATACAAAAGGAGCCAACTGTTTACATTATTCTTTTTTTCAATTTTCTTTTTTACAATACAAAAAATCTTTAATTTCACAACCTTTGAACTGTCTCAATATCAACTATATACTAATCTTGAGTGCTGATTAATAATCGTTAGAATTATTGATAAGGGAAAGATGATACAGTTCAAATGAAAGTAGAGATAATGAGCACAAAGGGTAACTAAAATAACTCAGGTTAGCCAAAAAGGGAGACAGAAAGAAAATTACTGTCATGTTATGCAATAAATAAAGATCGAATGAACAAATGACATCCAGTACAAAAGAAATAGGAACAATAACGAGGCGGTTTGGGCAACCGGGCAGTATCACAGCCCTCACACATATCGAATGAGATTTGTGTGGCGCATATGTATTTAGTGCCTCCTTGTACCAATATCTATGTGTTAAAATAAATAAATAAAAATAAGTACAAAAGAAGAAAAAAGGCACTAACCTGAGTCTGTTGCATTATTTGACCGGTTATCAATATCAACAGATTCTGCATACCATTTATACATATCCCATGAATTAACATGATCAATATTATCTGGTAATTTATTTAGTGATCCAGTATGGTTAGTTTCTGATAAAGCTAATAAATTATGTGAATAGTTATCGTTGATTGTGATATCATTACCACTACCAGTAATACCATCATAGCATGGTTCATTCTCATCCAACCAACGAACTAAATATGTAGTGTTTAAAGAATGCATTGCATTATTAATTTCTACTAGGGAAGTGCTAGGTTGTAATGTTGATAAATCATCGTCTGAAAGATTTCGAATTACAAGACCACGCCACCACGAATCACCACCAACAGGGCATATAAACATATCACCTAATATAAATGAATAAATGATATTGTTTATATATCTTATTAAAAATAAATAAATCAAAAATGGTACGAAAAGGAATATACATATATATACACTCCGTACAGTGAATTTTTGTGTCTGAGATACTATCAGGGTGCTAAAAATGAAACAAGTGATTTTCTCATAAGACCACCCCTCCATACTTTCACGTACACGTCTAATCCACAATCCAGTGATCAACGTTAGGATATACAGTCTGATTGTACTCGGTGACCAACAATAGGTTCATACGCCATTTGTTCCCTATGGATCAATAGGCGCATGTGCACTAATGTTTTGAAACTAGTTTTTCCCAACGGATGCACCATACCCAAAAACTCGGTTTAACCAGTGAACATTCGTCATCAAAATTTCGTAAAAAAACACCCAACCACAAGAAGGCAACGAATAAGACTTCCCTGGCAGTGGCTATATACGCGTCGCCACCCTCGGCGGTTAAAGAACATTGTGAGGCCAAATAATACAGATAAAACTTACAGTAAACCAGTAAACAATGATTTTGTTCTATTTGAAAATACTTATGGAGTTCAATCATGTTCAGAATTCAACAGAAGACCATGATGATATGATGGAAAGAAAAGCCAATTTCCGATTGATTTACTAATTATGAGTTTTGTTCAAAGTTACTTTCATTCTGAGTCAATGTGATGATCATTCCGTGTAGTATTTGATTTGTTTTCTCATATGATATTTTATTCCATTTATTATCTATTTATTTATTTGAACACATAAAAATTGGTACAAGGGGGCATCAAATATATATGCGCCACAAAAAGCAATGAGAATGGGAAGGGAAAAAAGAAGATAAGGAGTGTATAAGAAAAAAAAAGAACAATAACGACCACAGATTAATGTAAGGTAGTGTAATAATAATAATAATAATAATAATAATAATAATAATAATAATAATAGGGGAAACGAAAAGGTACAATCAGAAGAAATCTTTCAGTTAAGGAAGACACAACCACTTTTTATGAAGAAAGTAAAAGAAGGTTACAGCAGGATCGACAGTGGCTTCTATTCTGAGCCATATCTCATAATGTCTCTAGCCACTGTGTCGCACCATCTTTAGGACCCCAGCCAGGGAGTCTTGAAGGAACAACACAAGCCAGACCTTTGTAGCTTTCTTTCATATCACGACACCATGTCATACACTAACCAGAGATAACAGATCCATAGAATAGTAAAGGAATGAAGAATGATGTAAGTTAAATTATTATTCTAATAAAAAATTATTTCGCAGTTATTTTTTCGATATCAACACAATCCACACTGGATGCCCATAATGCAATAAAGATTGTTCGAAATTCCGTCTTGAATATCGAATAAATGGGATAATTTAAACCTTTACCAATAACAACATATGATACTCATTCAATGAGTTATTGGATCTCTAAACTCAACACAGATTAACGGATAACGCATTAAACATTTAAAGAAAAAAGGTGTTGGATTCGAATCTTAAATGAACGTCTCTAATTTAACAGCTTAACATAAGCCAACAATTACTTTTTTTTGTTATTTTCAAAATACTATATTACAAACAAATTAGAATATATAAGATTTAACACTAACCTGGTTTCCATTCCTGTTTTAATGATGCATCAAATATTCGTCGAAGTATAATAAATTCTAAGATTCCATCTACATCATGATAAGTAACATGAATAGTATTCGAGGGATATTGTTGTTTCTCATCATAACAATGTTTAGAATGTTCAGTATTGATTTTTCCACATGATAATTTTCTATAAGGTTGATTCTCTTCAATTTGTAACTGTAAAGTGATAAGTCGAACAAAACTATCTCCATCATCTGATGATAATGATGAAGAATAAGCATTACCATAGCTGAGACTAGTCGATGCAATAGGATAATCATTATTGTATGATGATGAAGACATTGTGGTAGTATTAGAAAAGGAAGAAGTAGAAGCTAGATTAGTTGATTTATATTCTTTATGATAAGATAATTTTAGATCTTTCAAATTAATTAATTGTTTTGATTGTCTTAAAAGTTTAGTATTTAAATATTTTCTAGTTCTTTTCTTTAAATGTACAGCTGATGATGAAATAGATGATGATGATGAACGTGAAACATTTGATGGATGATAATAATTACCAGCTATACGTACAATATGATAAGTGATTTTTTGCACTGAACAACATAGAAATTGCTAGAAGTATAAAAGAAAAAAACAATCGAATAATTACATCAATCAATTAGTAATGAATTTTTTTATTGAGTAGACTCATTTTCTAAACGTAGTTCTACTATTAGTACTGATCAACTTCAGATATCCCAGTACAACCCCAATACTGTTCCCCAATCTCCAATATATCAGAACACGAACTGTAGATGAAAATTGTTTATGGGATCAGGAGAAGAATAAGAATAATACTTTACAGATAAATGCGTATTTATACTGTTAGGAGTACCGTGAATATTGACCAATAGGAAAATGACATCATTTCACGTTCAAGGATGTCTTTGCTTTTTAAACTGATGAAAGTAATTTTAAGAATGTTTTTAAAAATAATAAAAATTGTATGATGTGAATATCAAAACATAATATTTGATGGAATCGTAATCACGGTTAGGACTATTCATCATTAAATGCATGAATTATGTAAAACATTTATAAAGTACCGATTTATATACTCAGCTTTAAGGTGGTACAATTTGTGATAGGGATAGTAATAGAGTTTGGACGTTTAAATTAACCAGTAAAATATTAACAATTTAACCGATAAAACCACCAATTCAGAAAAACTGGTAAATATTTGGTCAGTCAGTCAGTCAGTTAAACGAAATGTAGAATCTGGTATATTTGTACATTGGTTTAAATTGGCAATACCCCCATTAGTACAGAAATGAGTTTGTCAGACCGAAACCCATAATAGTAGAGGTAGTAACAGAATCAGTGATCATAGGAATCATTAGGCATTGGAGATACGATTCAAGAAGAAAATATAAATTAGTGAGAAAAAGTCAAGAGGAATTTCAAATCTCAGGAATTGAGGGGAGACAAAGAATGGATGCTTTATCATGAACGATGTCGAAGGTATTCAACTATTGGTTGTGATAATCACTATTATTATGTATTACACAATTCCTTAATTATTGCCAATTAATTATGTACTGTACAAGTTAATAATGAGTGTTTGAGAATGATGTTAGCTG
This sequence comes from Schistosoma margrebowiei, assembly GCA_944470205.2. Lineage (NCBI taxonomy): Eukaryota > Metazoa > Platyhelminthes > Trematoda > Strigeidida > Schistosomatidae > Schistosoma > Schistosoma margrebowiei. The sequence goes on along the minus strand of OX104029.1, from coordinate 22,490,778 downwards.
TGCTGTGTTGACTAGACTGAGTGATAATCGATATGTGATAGTGAAAGTAAAATACGATTGGTCGTTGGGCACGGAAAAACAAGCGCTTAGCCTACTGACCATTATATATGTGATTTTCTTTTCTTCTATGGATTTGTACCCCGAACTCACTGAGTGTAACTGCTTGTAATTGCATTGAATAAAATATTATCTAATGTTATTCTGGTTCCCCACTTTGGGTTATGAATCCCTGGTTCTGATATAACGTGACTAGTCTCATGATTGTATTAACGTATTATCGTAGTATACATGAGAGAGAGAAGTATATTTGAAGTCTGATATATTAATAATGATGATAATAATAATAGGAAATTAGCATGCGAATTCTTTTTGGATTCGGAGCTCGGGATAGAGAAAGGCTTGAGGATAGGTGACAAATAGGGTTGTGGTTGACGTTGGTTTAAACTTAATTGTGTAGGTCAGAACGCATAATTAGATAGGTCTAGGACGCTACACTAAAGATGGAATAGTAGGCACAACAAAAGAAAATAATAATCGGGATTGTGATTGATGAATTCTCCACATGATATCCATTGACGTCACAAGTCATAACAAACATAAAACTTACCGGTAAATCAGGCCAAGTAATCCAAGGTAAGGAAGATGGAGAATTTGTTTTTTGTTGATCTAAATTACCCATTAATGGTAGATTGCCACATTCCCAAGCTTTTGATAAATAATCTTGATGACCACGATATAAATAGACGACGCGATCTCCAGTTTGAGGTAGATAAGGGGAAGCTGATGGTCGAACAGTAGATAACCAATCAAAATAAGGACCATCCCAATGATTAACATCAGTATTTGGAAGAATGAAGTCATTTTTATTTAATTCTTCTTCGTAACCTTCACATTCAGGAGATAGATAACAATCTAACGGTATTCGAGTTAACGGTAATCTACTGCAAGTCTAAAATGAAAATACTCACTCATGAAAATTACCGATAACACAAAAAAAAAACAAATAAGCATTATAAAGAAACAAACAATTATCAAATCATCAGTATAAGGGTTGTGGAGATGATTACGTTTTAGATTGAGATCATAAACCGATCGATGTTAGACCACTATTGGAAACCTGGAAGCACTGGACGGCCGTTTCGCACAATTGTGAAACTCCTCAGCAGTGCACATCCACGATCCCGTTCGCAGGATTTGAACCTAGGGCCTCCAGTCTCGCGCGCGAACGCCTAACCTACCGGATAACTGAACCGGCATCCAATGGTTTTAATGTCTAACCTCAACCAATCCGCGAAGTTGCGCAACCATCATCCATTGTACTGAAGTAGACACCTGCTTCTACCCGACACAGATTAGCTCCACTAGTCACGGCTTCTCACCAGAACTTCAGGAATTTCCTCACGAAGCTAGTCCCACAATAGGATGAGACGGCCGTCCAGTGCTTCCAGGTTTTCAATGGTGGTATAACATCAATCGGTTCATGATCTCAACAATCTCCACAACCCCTATACTGACAATAATAATGTGTCTTTTATATAACTTCTAACTAAATTGTTTCATATAAGTAATGTAAACTCATTTGATAATGGTGTCTTTTTAAACATCACAGGTTGTAAACAGCTGAAGAATGATAGACGAAATAAAATGAATTAGTGCTATTCTACAAGAATCTTTATTCTCGCTCTTTTCAAAATGATAAACAGGCCAATGTTCCATTGGGAGTAACAGGCGTAAGGAAGTAAGTATTCACATATATCAATACAAGGTTAAGTGGTAAACGAGAGAATCTGATTGGTGTACATTAAAAATCAAAATTTGAATTAACTTTTTGATGAAACAATTTATTTAGTTGATGGTATTAGACAAGTCAGTGAAAATAATAATGAATACTTCCAATGACGATTTACAACTTCAGAAAGTTATGTAGAAGTACATTGATTTTCGAATTCAAATTTCTATGGTTGCATGAACATAAAAAATTTTATTAGTATGAGGGAATTTATGAATATTGTAGAATTTTCATAACTTAAAACACAAATTGATTTTAGTTAGATGGGCTAACGAGAACCAAGAAGCACTGAACACATGTTGCGTTCTACAATGAACTTTCTCAGTGTTACGATCCCACGACCGTGCATCCAGAAATCGAACACAGTACCTCCGATCTGGTGCGTAAGCACTTAACCACTAGTTTGCGTGTAAAATTTCAATCAATTCACGACATTCCACAAAACCCAATAAAGTGTCTATCTTGGAAAACTGCCTCAAATTTGGCATCCTTGTACTCCTTCGGCTACAGTATCTAACTAGAGCTCCGGGTGTCGTATCTTGAAGACAGTCACAAGTTAGTAAATTGTTAAAATCCGTATAGAGGGATTTGTGAAGATTGTGGGATTTCCAGCTTAAATAACAAACTACTCTTCGTCAGATATTTTTTAAAAATGAAGAATATTTGAGCGAACAATTGTTTTCAACAACTTCATCATCTGGCTCTACAGTTATAAGTCCATAATTATAATATTTTACAAAGGCCAAAAATAAGGCATGTTTTAATGAGTTTGACAATGTTATGTGTTAAAAATGGTAAACGTTTGCATATGTAACGATATATCTATATACTTCAAAAAATTGTAATATTTGCAAATTAGAAAAGTCATTCAATAAAGGTCAGTAAACTGTTCAGTCACAATAAGATAATGTAATAGTACTATTGCAAAATTGAAAATAATTTTGTCAACTGAGATAATAATAATAATATTGTTGTGTGAATATAATATGTAATAAGGGGGGTGTTATCAATTTTGTTCATTGTAAATTTTTCAACGTTACCCAGACGTCGTTACATCAATAAATGTCTTCTATCATAATCATTCATATTTTAAATGTGAAACACTTAGTTATATGGGTAAAAAATTAAAATAGACCAATTCATGATTGAAATACCGTGACTAAAATTAACAATCTCAGTTTACAAAACACTTTCAACCGAAACAAACATGAAACACAGTGTATGAATGAATGAATCAATCAGTCAATCAAGCAACCAATGAATCCATTACAAAGATTTACGCATGTAAGGATAAAGATGATGACGATGATGAGATGGTGGAAAAGATTTGTAGCTCAGTTGGATGATTTTGGTGGAGTTTTGTTCTCTGAGCTGGATGGTTTTGTCGTGGAGCTTTCAGCGTTCTTCTGAACGACATCATCATCAGCACAAACTTCAGATAGAAGTGAAGTGTTCGAATTGTTCCATATGTGTTTCACAACTTGTTCAGTGCACTCCTCCCATTAGGAGACACAACCAAAAACAAAGAAGTAAACAATGACAAATTTAAGGTCAATAAGAACCAATCAACATCGAGGTGTACAGAACAAGCTTTGAAACACATATGGAGAAATTCAAACACTTTACTTCTATCTGAAGTTTGTGCTGTTGATTATGTCGTTCAGAAGAACGGTGAAAGCTCCACGACCAAACCATCCAGCTCAGAACTCCACCAAAATGATGATGATTCCCAGACGACTTTACATAAAATGAAAACACATTATAGTCAATTCAATAAGGTGAGTAAAAGAAAAAGAATAAAAAGTATAGTGATAATAATTATTTCAGATGATGTGTATGTAATGAGGTCATGCATATTCACCTTTTATTCAATGAATAAAACATCGTAATATTGTAACAACAGTAAAGAGAGAAAATAAAGGAAGATGGGAAAAATGAGAGATTCAGAGTAAAGAAAATCAGTTAATGACTAAATATATAACATAATGATGATGATCATAATAATAATAAGAAGTAAATGAATGATACAATTAAAACATTACCCGAATACCATTAGTGATTAACTGAAATAAACAAATTCATAAACATTTGTAAATAATAAATTTAAATGATTTTTAACTTAATAAATACAATAATTCAAATGAATTGTCATACTTACCATCACAGCATAATCAAGACTACGAATTAAACGTCGTTTAAGACGTTCTCTTTTAGAAGATGTATCAATGGGAATAGGTGTAATTGCTTCTGTAGATTGACTACGACTAGAAGATTCTGGTATACATGTATCCCGACTAGTGGAATCTTCATCTATTCTACTGCAATCATCACTTGTTAGATTGAGAAAACGTCTGGATCTACGAGCAACAGAGCATTTCTTTTCGATTTCTGCACGAGCAGCTCTTGCTTCTGCTTTTTTAGCTTCTCGCATTAGTCTTCGTTTTACTAAAAGACGACGTTGTTGACGTAAAGATCGTCGGATACTTCCTTCAGTAGTTGGCCCATTTTGATTTGTGTCTGTATGACCAGAGGAGAGAGATGCTTCTCCAACATCATATAAAGAAGTTAGATCTTCATTTGTTTCATCATTATCAAGATCCATCTCGGTACGATTCAAAATGTTTGAACTCAATTGTTCAGTATCATTGGAAGCTAATACATCATTTGTACTAACTTGACGTCTAGTTCTTCGACGACGTTGCCGACTCCACCAGCCAATATCAACATCGATATGAGCTGACCATTCAGATTCTTCAGATGAATCATCTTGATCATCAGCATCATCTTGTTCATCCATCGGAGATAAAATCGAGTTTGAAATTTGATTTGATTTATTTTGAGGTACTGTTTCAGATCTTGTTGACACACGTAGAGTTTTAGTCGAATTTACTTCATTCTAAAAACATTATAAATCAAATAAAATTGCATAATAATCATCGAAAGGTGAAGTAATGTCATGTTCAAATAAAAAACTAAGACAATTACAAACATTAATGTAAAATGACATTTATTATTGACAACCATCATTGATTTTGTACTCGTTATTTCCAACTGAAAATAATAAATTACGTCTACGTGCATCACTAATGATCATCGCAAGATTTTCAACATACTAGGACGAAACGGCCGTCCAATGCTTCCAAGTTTTCCATGGTGGTCTAGCTTCAATTGACTCATGATTTCAACCAGTGAATTTTCTAAAATCGTTACAAAACCCATTCTGATAATAATCACCTGATCACTAGTGACTGACTTCAAAAGATACTCATGGAGTTCTAGTGAGAAGTCGTTACCAGTCGAGTTCAACCAGGTCTGTTGTGAGGTAGGAATTCATTGAAGACAATTGTGTACGGTGGCACAACTTCGTGGATTGGTTGAAGCTAGACATTAACACCACTGGATACCGGCCGACTCAGTGGTCTAGTTGGTTAAGCACCCGGCGCGAGACTGACAGGTCCTGGGTTCGAATCTTGCGGGGGGCGGCATCGCGGATGTGCACTGCTGAAAAGTCCCATACTAGGAAGAAACGGTCGTCCAGTGCTTCCAGGTTTTCCACGGTGGTCTAGCTTCAATCGACTCATGATTTCAACCAGTGAAATTTCTAAAATCTCCACAAAACCTATTCTGATACTACTAATAAGTCAGAGAAACTTATGAAAATACACTATTGCTATTTTGTATAAAATATAAAGTATTTACAATTGACTGATCAGTGGGTTGTGATCAAAGACATGTGTGTCAAGTGCTTTCTGGTGCATATCGAGTTCTATCGACAAATTTGCAATGTGCTCACTGGTCTATGTGATTCAACATCGCGTACATTATGTTCATATGTAATGTGATGGTTGGATGTAGACGACAGGGAACCCTGTACCAAGGTTTCCTGCTATTTGACACTCATCATTAAGGTGTAACTGTAATATTGAAGGAAAAGCCAGAGAGGATCAGTTCCCTCAAGATTATTACAAGATTACTACTGCCTTACAAAATCTAAAGCAATTTAATTAGTCTTAAAATCTGCAAAATACAAATTCAGCCATTGTATTTTGTTGATTTTTCTTCAGTGCATACAAGTTAATAATGACCATGCGACTCACGCATGCTAATCCGCGTATAAACGAACTACATAATATAAACCTAGAGTACGAACGAGTCTAATAATGTTCATGATTAATTAACCGGCTTGATGGCCAGCTAACAATCTGGGATTGACTTCAAAAGAAACGACTACATGCAGAGCAAAGGATACGCTTGAATTTGCGGAAGTAGTAGACCAAAAAAATGTATCAAATAATCTGATGGTCTCAATAAAAACGTATTCACTGTTTCACTTATATACTTTTGGAGGAAGTAATTGACCAATATTAACCAACATTCAAAACGTATATCCATACTATAAATGCAACTCAAAGAATCGATATGAATAGGTGAAAAGTTCAGTTTCAATAAAACAATTATTTATACTATTAAACAGATGGTATGGCTATGCGAAACTTTATTTGGACTGGTTCATGCTGATATATTCGTTGCTAATTCGGAAAATAAATTACCACGCGGTATTAGTGAAACTGTACTGTGTAAGGTACGTTGGTGTTACTTTTGTTTGTGTAACGACATAAATCTTATATGACAAAGTTTATCAGTTTAAACATTCTGTAACAGTCTCCTTTAACAATTATAAAAACCTTATAACTTTAATTATTAGCTTCTTCATTGCAAACATTTTAATGGTTAATGGCAATTCATTTCTTTAAATTGAATATTATATTAGTAGTTAGTAAGGGATTATGAAAATTATAGAATTTCATTGAAATCATGAATAGATCTAAGTTGAATCACTACTAAAAATGGACAGACATTTTAGAATAGTAAGGGACACCACAGAAGCGCTTATCCAAGACCCTGAACGTGGAAATCGAGCTCGAAAACCTTAGGTCTCGCGCGTGAACGCCTAACCTCTAGACGATTGAGTCAGCATCCATTAATATTAATGTCTAAATTCAATCAATCGACGACAATGTGCAATTGTCTTCTATTGTTATTGATGGATAACTGTTTCACACTTGACATGGGTTCACTCCACTTGTCAAACCCTCTCACTAAAAACTCCGGAAATTTCATCCATAAGCTATATTAATGACAAATAGTTAATAAGCCTATTAGCTTGTATTGCCGTTCTTGGTTTGTTTAAATTTGTAAAAGAAATGATTTGTATGAAAATTAATTAGATTATTTTCGATTAATAATCAATACGATATTTCGCATTGACTGATCAATGATGGTGGTCGGTGTTCAAGAAGTATCAGTTTCCTTAAAATTACAAGTAAGCGTAGCTGACAACTGTTAACTAGATGAAAAATTAGCTCCAGGATTTCGTGATAACTAGATCTAATCAACTAACATTAATATGATACTTGATTTGGAAAGTTATTCTTTAATTAACCTGTGACTAACAGGAATAAACACTTCATACGACATGTTTACGATACAAGTATTATCATGAATATACACAGTGAATATTACTTTCATCAAATTATTAAACAGAGAAAGCAGAAGGTAATCAGAATCTCATCTTTTTGTATGTGTTGTTATCGTTGTCGTGCTTGATATGAACAACGTACATATTAATAATGATTTATAACGCTAAAGCTGACACTTGCAGAATAGTGAACTATTTTTCTAAATTGTGAAATAAGTCGTATTGATTCAATGCATCATGCATCATAATAAAAACGCATGAAACATACAACACACATATTAACAAAATATGAATTTAGAAAAGAAAACAACCGAAAAAATAGAGAGATTTTGTTCAACTAACTCTTGTTTTTCTTAAATATGTATGGAGAAATGATGGACCAGCAATACTGGAACTGTTCGATTCATTCAATGTATCATCGGAAATATTATTGAATTGATTTGAACAATGATTTTTCACCAGTGATGCATCTATTTCTTTATTTTCTTTGATAATAATAGTTGGTGACAGATTAGTGGTTATATGATTGCTTTCATTATTGTAATGTATTGATGATGATAATGAAAGAGAAGAGGATTTTTGACAAGCTATTTGTGATTGGCGGAAACAATTACGTTCTGGTTGCATAATAATAATTTGTTCAGTTGAATGTTTTGAACTATTAAACTATTAGGAAAAGAGAGAAAGAAAACGAAATGAATGAATGAATAGTAATTCAATTGATTAATTTGAATTACGAAACAAAAGTTCCTACGACATCATGTTCATACTGTAAATTCTCAAACACAATTGAAACTTCTTATATGCGAATAAACGATTACAGCACTGTATCCATTCAAAAGTGCTCGGTTAAAAAAATTACATCAAGAAGGCACATATTAATAAAAGTGAGTATTGAAAGGGGGAATAACATTTGTAATGATGTGAAATCTCTCTTTCTCTTTCTGTTCTACGACAAATCAAAAACGTGGTTTCTTAAACGTCTAATGAAGCGGTTACTTTCAGTAAATACTGTAATTTATCGAATTTGGTAACAAATTACTATTTTTATTACCTTAGTTATGTTATCTCGTACATATATTTCGAACAGCTAGGAAAGAGTATATTTAGAAAGATGCTTTCCTGAGAAATATATGGCGAGTTTCAGTTTGAATAAGTTTCGAATGCTAAAGCATAACTTTTTGACAAATTAAAAAATAACGTGCTATTCCATGAAGATAGACTAGTGTAGATCTATCTTCGTAATCTCCTAGTTTGATACGTACTGCTACACTCTTATACGTTCTTTACAAATTGCTGGACTCCTGAAATAGACTGTTCAATTCTCAATCCACTTAGACTGTTCTTTTTTCAGAGCACGAATAAACTTCTACATACTTGGGTAAACAGCACCAATACGCTCGCTAAAGCCTCTATGCCGTGTACCATTACGTTGTTCGCATTAGGAAGGACTTCAATAAGAGAGAGCGAATCGATTCATATTTCAAATCATTACAAATGTTATTCCCCCTTTCAATGCTCAACTTTATTAATATGTGCCTCTTAGATCGTCGTCTTTATCAGTATGAACATTGTGGTACAATATGAATGCATTAATTAAAGTCTGAATAGCTAAGTTGATATCATTAAACGACGAATGTCAAAATAAAAATAAACTTCAAATAACCAATCTTTGTATGAAAACTTACAGAAGGACTGTGTTAGCAGGTCATAGATTGAATAAATACATGTTCCATGCAGGATGATTTTGAGGCACGCTGATTGACCCATTTCTTAGTCAATCAGCGCTAGAAGAAATATGTGTATAAAAGATAAATTTACTAACACTTTTCTCACTGCAATGGTGATTCCCAACTAACTTTTTTATTTAAAATATAATTCGTCCATGTTATTATTTTGGGTACTTTTCAAATGAAGCAAAGTGTCTGAATAATATTACGTAATAGGAGTAGTCGGGTCGTAAAAAAAGATCTTAACAGACTGAATGTAAGTAGAAACGCAATATTACATCAAAATTAACTAAGTTCGTAAAACCTCTTTATTAAAATCTAATCAATCATGCACAATCCAGAACACAGTGAATACAATCTATATCAGAGCATCTTCGCATACCCTATGGAACCACTAATTGATAAGCGCTGAATTAGAGCATACAACAAAGGAATAGTCAAATATGAAAAATTGGTTGACAAAATTTAGATCCTCAAAGAACCTCAATGATTTAAATCCGTGTCACCCACATCGAAGTGCTATACTGATTAGAGAAGGAAAAGAGTGACAACGGAATAACAGATATATATATGAAATCAGTTTGTGAGGTCGTTCATTGGCTTTTAATGCAAGCCATGCGTATTGATGTAGAGTTTTTGGTTTGAACCCGCATATAATAACTGTAATTTATGCTTATAGAAAGTTAATTATATAATTAACAATTAACAGTAGGTACATTCATTCCTATTGTTTCGCATAAAAATAGAATACAGTAACATTCAATACTTTCAACTTTTGACAAATAATATTTACGTTTTTGCATAAAATAGTTCATCAGTATGAATAACACATACTTAACAAACGTTTCTTACCTCGTCTCCGAAAGACACAACAGGTTCACCACCGGCAGAAAAGAAGTTTCTTTCATCTTCATAACGTTGTTGCTGTTCAACGAACTTTAAACTGAAAGGAATTAATTTACATTTTCAGTAATGAGTTAACAAGAAACATGGAAAAATTCAGTTATAATGAATATGAGAGTAAACACTTATTAATTGCAAATTTGTTTACTTGGTTTTGAGTTAGTCGAAGTGTGATAGATATTAATACTAGCAGAACAGTGTGTTTCGAACCTGAAACCAAGTACTCATATGCATTAACCATCAGTTAGTTGGAGAACAGTAACAGTAAAAGTGGCAAACTTAAGGTCCTAGGGTGATTCCACTGAGATATCATGATAGCTGGGTACTTCTCTCAAACAACCTTGCTACAAAGAAGGAATGGATTAGAAAAGGTCAGAACTCAAAGAGTACAAATTAGTGATGAGAAAGTTAGGAATATATTTCAGTGACAACTAGACGATGAGCTAGTCAACCGTGAAAAATATATCCTGATATAGCTTGGTGTGATATCTGAAAAGCTGTAGAAACAGCAGTAATATCTGTTAGTAACTTTAACCAAAAGATTAGAAAAATCAGCAGCGTATGCAGAACTGATAGAACCTCGGAAACTGATTCCATTTAACACTGAACACGATCAGGAGCAGAGGCAGCATAAACATAGATTAATAAAAAGTCTACGTAGTGATCGTGAGCAGTGGTGGGTTACGAATCATAAGAGATGGGAAAGGTAGAAGCGATAGGTAACAGTAGAAAACTATTCACACTTATTAAGGAGACGCATGTTGAAAATCCAGCTGTTAGTGAAAATTTCTCGGAAAGAGACAGGACTATTATTCACTTTCAATCCAGGAGATTGAAACCATTAGCAGAATACTTTGGTAAACATTCCAACTGGCCTCCAGTCACACTTCAATCGCCCACTATATCCAAACAACGTGAATGGCAAATTGATGTAAGCCCTTCAACTCTTGGTGAGGTTGAAAGGGCGAAAAGTAATCTAAAGCAATGAAAACCAGCAGGACCCGATGGACTAACCGCTGAGATTTTTAAGGATATTGGCCTAGTCTTTGCAGCTAGGTTAACTGAGATTTTAGCCAAAATCTGGGAACTGGACTTAATCCCATCTGATTGGTTTCTATCACTGATGGTCCCAGTCTGTAATAAATGACAACAATCCTCTTGTGACAATCAGAGAGGAATCAGTTTAAATAGTATTGTGTCTCAAATATTAGCCTCAGTAGTACTTCAACATCTAACTAGAGTATCAGGAAGAGCGAACCCGAGAGAAACAGGCTGATTTCAGACCTTGACGTAAATGTATAGACGAAATATTAATCCTTTGGAAGGTTCTAAAACACAGACATAGTTTTCGACGTCCGACCATAGCTGTATTCCTTGACCTTAAGGCGGTGTTCGGTTTTGTTGATCGTGAGGTTCTGTGGCAATGTCTGTCATTGAAAGGTGTAATAAAGAATTATGTTGGAATTGTGCAAGCTCTCGATTCGAACATCACGAATCGAGTCAGCTTATGGCGGACTGTGATTGGAATTGGTTCGTCAGGGTTGCCCGCTCTTCCCATTTTTATTTAACTTTTTCATATACATGGTTTCAGGGAAAACACTCTCATAGTTTGACTTTTCAGGAGTTTATATTTAATCAGAAGATTCACTTGTTGACATATAATACACAGATGATATATTCCTGTTTAGTGAAGACTCCGAATAAAGAGTGTTTTGACCATCTTAAGCAACAATGCAAACATGTTTGGTATTGGGTTCTATCCCTCCAAATGTAAAATGTTACTTCAGGATTGATTTGCGTCACGGCCTGAGGTAGTGATGGGACATGAAGTATTCAAACGCATAGACCACTTCACTTATCTTATGAGTCTCATCAGTACTGATGGTCTGGTGTCTGACGAGATCTCGACATAGATTTAGAAGGCTCGATTGGCTTTGCCCGGCTTGCATCACTTGTGGCGTAGGCGAGACATTTGTTTGTCAATCCAAGGGTGAGTTCACTACGCATCAGTTCTCCTCGTTCTGTTTTATGAGGTAATGAATCTTCATCAACTGAGGTAGTTTGGACATATGTTACGTATGCTCGACCACCGCCTACCTCGACTGGTGTTGTCTTGTGTAAAGGCAAGCAACCAAACCAAAACATGTTATAAGTTCTTGAAGTCACTGGCCATTGAACTTAACCCTGTTAATAGGTACAGACTACCTGATAGGGGTCGGTATGATTATCGTAATCAATGGTTAGACTTTGGATGACATAGACCAAAGTCGTTTGCAATTACACAAGTTTATCCATTAATGTCTTCCCACAAATCCTGATATCCTGAATTTACTATAGCCCTTTTTGTTTTGTTAATTTTGCTAGGTTTGAAGCGGTTACGAGTTCACTTAGACTGCGAACGGAACAAAGACTCGGTGACCAAAGACCAACAAGCTAGCTATTCGATGCGTCCCAGCCCTGCTAACCAGAGGAAGAAGTCCAAGCTTGGAATGGGGAAGTATATTTTGCAAACAGCCAGAAACGAGCGATAACAACAAACACAAATCAAAACGCATATATACAGCATAAAGCCGTCCTTAGAGAGAGTTACAAAATAGCATACTAAAAAACACAACGAACCAATAGCACTTAAAATTCTCCCAAGTGGGAAATAAGACATGAAGGTGAAAAGAGCACTTTTGGAGCGAAAACAATGAAATTCAAATTTTCTAAATAAAATTACAAAATTAGGTCCCTTTCTAAGTGAGTTCTGGGGATCTAATGTCCCCAACAAATTTATATTTACTTTTCTAGTCGCATCTTAGATCTTTCCTACAACCACTGATTCTATTACTACCTCTAATATTGAGGTTTTCCTGACAATACTTCTCTGTGCTAATGGGGGTATGGAAACATGAACCGATGTATATGAGTACAGGTTCTATGTTGTGACTGATTGATAAATCTGAAAACAAGATTTACCTTGTTCATGACTGATACAATCATTAAAAAATGTGAAATAATCAAAGTTCTAGTAGTTCATATTTAAACTTAATGTAAATGCGTTAGCGAATATGGCTATTATAAATATGGATTAGACAGCATCTATAGGTCACATCCTTGTAGATTTAAATAAGTTTACTATTAGAAAGATTTGAGTCAGTTACCACAAATACAAGTCTAATATATGTATAAGGAATTTCCGAATACTCGCTTTCACTGATAAACATGATTTTCACAGCATTTTACATCAAAAAAGAGAAACAATGAAAGACACAAAGAGTTGAACATAAAATGAGCATACTCTCAATGGTCTCTTGATCAGTCCAGGATGTCATATCTCAAAAATATTACAGACACGTGAAATTGACAGACTGAATAGCAAGAGTCAAAATAATATTACAACCAACGATAGTAAGACTCAACATTTAAAATATAGTTCGAAAAGAATATACGCATGAAGAAATATTGAATCTTAAGATTAAGAAAAACGTACAAATGCACCACAGTGACCGATTTTTGATCTAATCACCTAATCTTTCTATTCACTGAATGCCGTTATTTTGCGGACTCTAACTGGGTGATTTGGACCTATTAACAAGGTTCAGTTTAACAATCCCTGATTCTATAGATATAAAAAATGACTACCCATGCAAAAATTAATAAATTTGTCAAACAAAAACGTCTAAAATTAAAAATGTACAATTGACAATGATGATGAAAGATAGACATAAATACCTACTTCAACTCATTCGAATCCAAAGGTTCTATCAACGGTGTTTTGTTAGTTAACCATGGTGAGCACCAAAGATAATTTTTACCATAAATCGGTTGAGTACTCGATAATTCAGGTATTGGACAGTAATCGATTGGAACATTTGGACAAAATTGAATATCATCCACAACAATATCTTCACCAGCTAAATAAATAACAGGGTTAGGAAAATAAACAAGAATCAACATGTTAGATTAATTTTACAAATATATTTATACTGTAAATGAGATTAGAGTACTGTTCTGGTTAGTGGTCTTTATCAATCCAAACTGATCAGGACGTTGTCAAAGGTAGAATGGATATTTTTTCTATTGCTAAATTCAGTTAATTTTGAAAGCTTTTACATCTTCACTAAATTCAAAATATTTTTTAAGGCTCAGTGATTAAGGTAATCGACTTTTAATCACCCTGCTCCACATACTCTCGTTCGATCAATTGACTAGTGTATCACTAGCCTTCATATTTAAAGGGTGATTTAAAATCAAGTATACAATCCTGTATTTAATAAGTGAGTTATTCATTAATAACTAACAGTGATAGCATCAATTATTGATTAAGGTCGAATGCATGAACCAATTCATCAATGAATTCCTCTATTCACATATTTTCATTGTATTAATTAATTTATTGTGATTTTGTATTCAATGAATACAATTATCCAATATGATGAGTTCTTTAATTGATAATTATCGATTTGTAATTGAATGAATTTGAATGGAAATTGAAATTTTCTAATGGTTTCTTTCAATAAAACTTGAACTTCTCTATCTCTCTTATTTGTGTATGGATCATTAATGTTGAAGTTTTGTAATGTGTTAATCGTCCGGTCTATGTAATTCGCATTGATCCTATCAGTTAATAGAAGAATCTTTTAAATTACTGAATCCCATTAAAACAACAACAACAACAGATTACAAGACACATTGAACATGATTTTAAAAAATCCATTATCAGTTACTTGAAAATACTACTACAGTTTCAATTACTCACTTTCTTCATCTAATGTGACTGATGGTAATAAATCTGATGGTTGTATTAAATGACTACGACCTGGTATTTGTAATTGACGTTTTGATGGATATGGGAATCCTCTTAAATTGGTTAAATAACCCGGTGGTAATCGATGAAATGGCACACCGCTAGGTGCATGTATAATTTCATATAGTACAGCTGGAGGAGGTCTATAACGAATGATTCGACCAGAATTATTATTATCATTTTCATTGTTATGATTATTAATTAATTCCCTATGATGATTATTTTGTGAATTTTCTCGTGATAAATTAACTCGACCGTTTGATGGTGAATTAGCTGACTGTTGAGCTGGTGGACTTCCTAACGCCTGTAGAGTATTTTCATAGATACGAAGTACGTTAGAATTAAAATTACTATCATTATTAGTATTATTACTACTACTAGGATCGGGTACAACTTCTCTCCATTCCGCTGTATCCAATTCCCAATGAAGAAACTGTTCATCAACTGGTGATGACTGGAAAAAAAAGTGGCAGGTAAATGGAACAATGGTAATAATAATAACTTGTAAAGATATCATTGATTTCAATAAGAAAAATATCTTGTAGGATATCTTCAGCATGTATTTCAACAAATTTAACAGAAAGGAAACAGTAAATAGTAAAGATCAAAGTGTTTAATGTTTCGCTTGATCACACTGTTCAATGAACGATAATTTGTGAATTTAATTGATTGAGAAATTCATTGTATATAATTATCTAGTCACTTATTCACGTTACTTCGAGACAATACGCAGTCAAATAGCGTAGAACTTGGTTGTAAAAAGTTTACATGAGATACAATCATCATAAAATATTCATTTGTACAGCCATTCATTATTGTTATATACTATATAAAATGATACAAACTTTTAGATTAGAATCTATAAAATAATCGTAGCCTATAATTAGAGATGTTATAAGTGATATGAATTCTAATAAGTCACAGTGTAATAGATTCCCTCATTTCTCTCCTATTTCTATGACATCATTAGCTTAGTAATATCCATTTATACTTCTCACTTAACTTTTATTCATTCTTTTTTTGTAATACATCTCTTTTAAATACATTTCTGTGACTTTTATTTCTAGTGTAGTTACGTATCTATAAATTGTCTTGTAATTGTTGATGAATATAAACAACAGACTTATGTCCAAAACTTTGTTATTTATGTAGATAATTAAAACTAATAAGCAAAAAAAGACTATTGTAAGTTGATTGGCGATATCCCAATCAGTCAGAGACAACGTAGAACTTCGTACGTACGTATATCAGTTCGAGTTGCCATAGAAAAATGTATTTGTAATAGAGTAAACAATTAAAATTTAATAAACACTTTAGTAGCCATTAATTTAGTTAAACAATAAAGAAAGAGTGAATGGCCAATAAATGATAACTACATTATTCAGATTCTTAATTATAAGAGTGAAGATTTCAAATGGTTTTCTGTTGTAAAAACTAACCAGTAAATTCATAATGCTTTATGCCTCCCTGTCTTTTTGAATAAGTAGAAAACTAGGCAATATATAAACACATCCAATCTTACCTGAATATTATATTTACATGATGAATCAGTTGTTGTAGACTCGTCTGCCGGAGAGAATAAAGACATAACACCACTTTTAGTAACCACAAGAAATCCAACACCTTCAATGGTAGGTATTGCACGACAAGCGGTTATCCTTTGCATTTTTGTATTAGACAATGAACTTGTTCTAGTAGCAGTACTATTCAACTGAGAACGAGATCCTGTCAATGCACGATGAGAAGATGCACTATTACCATAATTGTTACTACTACTAATAGTGCTATTAGTAGTATTGTCAGTTAGCAAATCAATTGTGTGATTTGACGGATCTAATGCAGATAATTGTAGGTTATCACGAGTAGTTCTACGATTAACTGCAGTTGTATTTGCACCAGACCATATAGGTTGATCATCTGGTGGGTTGTCAAAACGCCATACTAATCCTTGTATTATGTCTAAATCACCAGGAGGAAATCGATAATGGAATAATAAAGGTTTATCTATTGATTGGTGATTATCTTCATCATGTTGCGGGTTTTGTTGAAAACGTCGAAGATTTGAAATATTCCACAGTTGAAAACGACCATCAACTCCACCTGTAGCTAAAATATTCTCATCAAATGGTGATGGTGATACAGCGTGAATTGCACCTTCATGTCCCTTGGTTGGCATTTTTTTAGAAACATAAAAAAATGAAAATTAGAACTATTAAGGGTATATAAAACGTTTAAAGTACAGTCTTTCAAAAGAGAAATGAATAAGCAATGTTTTACTGAAGTAGTTAATTATTCTAATTTAGAAAGAATAATATAAACAAGAAATTATCTGGTATAATGGAAATGTACGTTATATTTACTACAAGTAAACTTTGGTACAATTATCAAAATAAAATATATGCTATACAGAATAAGAAGTGATAAACGTGTGAGGAGATAAACAAAGGGAGATCATTGTGGGTTGATAATTGTCATTAATCCTAAATATTTTTCTATAATGCCGCGGTTTTATGTCATAATCTGAACGCCTTTCAGATTTTCGGTGCAGTCCTAGAATTGGTGATTAATGAACAATGTAGAAACCACTAGGATAACATTTGCAAAACATGTCAGTCAGTCATTCAGCCAGCTACAATATAGGACTAGGTACATATATGCATCGATCCAAGTTACATCTCATTAGCACAACAAGATGAACACCAGATTCATGGAAGAAGTTACTTCAATGGTAGTAATATATAAAAGAAAGATTGCATATATTGACATAGTACAGGAAGGAATTAGTTCGTAGAAAGAAAGATATGAAGCGATGTTAATCCTATAGTTTAAAGGAAGACAGTGTATGCAACTACGCCATTGTGATGGATTTTGAGCCATATCACCCAAAGTCTTCAACCGTTGGTTACGATAGTCACGCGGACACCAACCAAGTAGTTTGCATCTACCAACATGGCTTGGACTAATACTCTGCGTCTAACCTCACTATTAATTACCCGGTGATCCCAGCAGATGCGAGCAAAAACATGTCCAAATCACTGAAGTTGGTGTCACAAAATGGTGACACCAATCGACTTATCATCACTGCCTCTAAGCACACATTCCTGAATTTCAGCATTAATAGTGATCAGATAAAGAGGGTCATTTGATATCTTTATTTTGGAGATGTCAGGTTTCATAAACATACAGAAACGCCACCCAACATTTTACAGCCAAACCAACATCAAGAAGGTACTAAAGATGGAGCAGGTTGATATAAGACTCTCAGCAACTGTAGATTAATTTCATATCATTTTTTGCCATAACCCATAAGAAATATTCTGAAAATTTTTCTTCGAAATATAAAAAAGTACTTCCACTAATAGTGAGGAACTTACTTAAGTGACAGAGTAACCTTAAATTACATCGATGACTGAGAAAAGATGAGAGAAAACTTGACCACACAATGAGATTTGGAAAAGACTAATTACCGAAAACAATAGATATTTAGGTCCGGTTATAAAAAAGTATCAATGTAAATAAATAATGGAATTTCATAAAACGTTATGTATAAATTCAATCTACTTCAATAATTGTGACCAATTGCCCACTATGACCAAAATATATATAAACTGATCCATTCTTCATTGAAGCAATTAAGTATTGATCATGTATTGACCAAATTAAAAGACAAGGTCGACATTTTACCCTGAAATAATTCATAAAATACAGAAACCATTATGCACATTGTCACTCAACGAAAAGCATATTCTACGTATAAATCCATCTAGAAAATCATTAATTTTAATTAAAGTAGGAATAATCAATTTCGTGGCCTGTTGACACAGTACTAAACACTACATGAATATAACAGAATAACATGAATTCATTTTATTTTGTGATTTGTTCGTCAACATATGAACTATATTTTCTAGTTCTTCTATACTTATTACTCTTCATGAGTTTTTATGGATGAGAACTTTTTCGATATTTGTAGGTATGTATGCCAAGGTTGGACGTGCTATTTTCATATATATTCCAATGAGTAGGAAAATTGTATTTCTGATGTTTCGTAAATATTTACTTTGAAGAAGTGGCTTACATGAAGTCACGAAACGTCAGAAATGCAATTATTCTACTCATCGGGATATAACAAAAAATATATATTCATTATTTTACGATATCATAATATGTAAAATATGTACGCCAATTTCCAATTTGTAATCAGCTGATGAGCAATCGTGAAATGTAAGTGAATTCATGTTAGTCTACTACATTCATCGTGCTTGATTTCGTCAAATTTACCAATCGGAAATGATGTATAAAATTACTAACAAACTGCTGTTTCGTACCTATACACAGAACTCAACAGCAACCGTAAATTTTAATTCATTCTTGTATTGATTGTTTGAAACCTCCCATTGATGTTTAGGACTGTAATTGACCAATCTCTTACTGGCATATGTGCATCCTGCGGATGACCTCGATACTGCCCCAAGTCACAAGCATTATAAGTAAAGATAGATAGTAGCTAAGAGTGGAATCGTCTTATTTGAAACTTCACCCCATTGCACAAGCTAGAGGCTATCTGGACTTAGTAGCGAAGTGTATAACACGGCGTTTGGAGCGGAAGGTACTGGGTTTGAGTCCCAAAGTGATGCGGATAAATACAGCTGAAGAATCCCAAACAGGGAGAAACGTGTGTCCTGCTCATAAAAGCGTAAATCACATTTTCTAGTAACTGTAGTACTTCTATACAACAACACTATACAGTGTGATAACAAAGATCGCTGTCAAAAAAGATGATTACTACGTTGAATCTCTTTTTCTATAATTAAACGGCAATTTTGAAACTATTTAACGGGCGTTAAACTCTGTTATTTGATGACACCTGTCCAGTGAAATAATTCATACTTTACACCTTCTCTTTGGTAGCATTGTGTTCTCTGAGCTTAACTGGTTGACTGAGAAGCTTTCATTATCATCTTGGACGTTATTCGAAGGGTCTCAAAACACTTGCAGGGATTTCTGAAATGAATTACATATACAGTAGGATAATCTAGTTTTTGGTTTCTAGGGTGATTTTGTGATGACACGTCTATTTTCTCGACAATCTTTGGCGAAGTTGTATGGATAGCCATTTTTACAGAAGACGGTTATGAAATGGATTTTTTCAACCCTCAGAAGTATTTCGTTTACAACCCAACGCAACATTGCATTTTATGGAGAAAAAGTACAACAGATAAGGAGATTAAGTGAACCACTATCCACAAAATAGTATCTATTGGGCTCACTACGTCGGACAAAAAGCACACCCACCTTCACCAATGTATACATGAGCATAAATTAGCAGTGAAAGGACATGACACGCTACCAATTATATCAGTTCATACAACAATGATTGCAAAATCTCAGTGTGTAAACATAAGAATTATGGACAGATGATTAGAGGTCAATTGAACAACAGATTTAGCGAAAAATGGGAACGCAAAGATAATACAATCAATCGAGAAAAAGACTATCAGAATGAAGTGATTTGGTGCATATGGACAAATTTTGAAAGACTCATTTATATTTAAATTATGTCCTCACGATATGTTTTTCAGAATGACAAAAAAGCTTCACAATCAAATCAATTCACCTCAGAAAACGTAACACCTAAACTGTAAGTTTCTTCCATTATTTTAAAATAGTTCATAGATGACAAACTAGCTTCAACAATCTATCAGCTCAAAAGGATAGATAATTAGTGGTTAAACCACTCTTCTAAAGATGAGTAGATCCCATGTTCTAACCTAACTGCATGTAATTTTGTTTGCCCAGAAGAGTGTTATCACTAGTCTGCAAACAAGCTCTGTAACTAGATGTGAAGTAAGTCAGCGTGAACTCAATACATGAAATACACTACAAATATTATCTTAAGATTACTATTTCTCTAGAGTGCAATGCAGATAAGGTGTTGTGCAACTTTATACTTTTCTTACCTTTTAGATTTTCTGAGCAAATACAGATACCCTCTCTTTTTGGAAAAATGGATTACGGATACTAATATTTCATGAAGTTTATGTGCTGTTGCCTAACTGAATTTCATTAGGGCCCCAATGAAACAATATAACGGAGTTGTTTTAATTTCCATTTTTAACTTTTCCGTTCATGTGGGTTTTTCCAGAGTTTGAATTCAGATAGAGGATATTCAACAGAATTGAATATACACAGAAGTGATTCAAAGCGCTTATGACATTTCAACACGTTTTGCCTTGGGAAAAAACATGGTCATGTGGAATTATGACAAAAAAAGTAGTTTTGATTTACACTACTCTATGTAGTCGACTATATTCTGATATAGTAATGTCTTCAAGAAACAGCTACTCCAGTTATGAAGTTTCAAACGGATTAGAATGACAGACAAACTGATCAATGTTAAGGCAGAGATTATGGTAATGAGACCACTAAATATAATTGAATTATGAGCAATAAATCCTGTGCATAGAATAAATAATCTATAGGAAAACTACTGTTAAAATGGACAATTAGAACAATTGGTAATAAAAAATCCCGAAAGTACCTTTTACGAAATAGTAACGTCATACTTCTCCATTGACCTGCTTGGAATTTCCACAGCCAACAACTTCCACCATCTGAACTGCCGGTGGCCAATTTTAATCCAGAATGACTGAATGCTACGCTATTGACACTTTCCTATTTTGTTGGACAGTAGTTTGTCAGTTTTTTCAACGTGTGATTTTTGAAATTTGGTTTTCAAGTAAAAAATAGTTAAAAAATAGTAAAATACAGAAAAAAAAACGGAAAATACAAAACTTGGTTTCTAAAATGAGTAAACTATGAGTTTTTGATTATTCTTCTAACCAATTATGAAACCCAATCGTTGTGAGCAGCTTCGGCAGATTAAATTTTGGTACGACCTGGAGTGAAGAAACACAGCCCCTTCACTGTTGCGATATGTTTACATACAATCATGCATTCATGGTCACTATCAAGGAAGCCCAGTTCACAGCCTTCAAGCGATAGGAATGTATGTTACTTACGAAAGTAAGAGGAGGAAAAGCGAACGTACGAAATTTAAACTGAATTAACGGAAACAAAAGATTATTTATCTATTTGGTCACATAAATATTGGTATAAAGGGGCAATGAATACATATGCGCCACACAAGTCACTTGAATTGTGTGTGGGCTAGGATACTGCCCGGGTGCCCAAAGTGAAGCAGATGGCTTTTGTTATATCTTGAGGCGATTGCCCAAACCTTTGACCTAGAGGTCTAATCCACAAAGCAGTAGAGGAACGTCAGAAGATGCAGTCCCATGGTAGCCGGTGATCAACAATATGTTCACATGCCATTTGTTCCTTCAGTATCCAAAAGCCCATGTGCATCATTGGTTTGGAATGAGGGTTTTCCAACTCCCCTAGGTGGACACCCGTGTCCACCAACCCGTTTAAAGCGCCAGACATTCGCTTCTCATCTTCTCAATGTCGTGAACAGCACTACTGCGGCGAGAAGGCAGTGGGTAGGACTTCCCGGCAGTGTTTGTATTCACGTGACCATGTGAGAGCATTTCGAGTGAGAGTTGACTCTCCCCACCCTAGGCCGTATCAGGGCATTTGGGGAAGTTGGAAAACCCTGGTATTAAACCAATGGTATGCATGAGCCCCAGTATCCTGAGGAAACAAATGGCAATATGAACCTAATTCTGATCGCCGGCTACCGTGGGATGGCATCTGAGATTTCTTCAACGACTTGGGGATTAGATTTCTAGGTTGCAAACTCTGAGAATGGTTTCCTCAAAAAGGCCAGTATTCAAGCTCACTTGTGTGGGACGTATAAATTCTGATGCCCCGCTATACCAGATTTTGTAAATAAAATGAGTTAACAAGAATTAGTATCGTAAGATAATAATTAACACTAATGGTATGAATTAAAGAAAGTAAGCTTTGCTCATGTATTTAAGATAACAGACTATGAAATGTCAGAGGATTTGGTGAGATATGACGAGAACGGATCCTAGGTCATTTTTCTCCAAGTATGTAGTAATGAATGGATAAAATAATAATTAACTCATTTAGCAGGTACTTCGGTACGAGTCACACGGAAAATATAGGGGTTAATGATACAATGAGGTCGCTCAGACTAAACTAGGTGGGGGTGGGGTTTGAACTTGCGAGTTAGCGGCTGAAACTCAGATACCTTGATCATTAAACCACTGCTCCGACTGTCCACTTTCTTGTTTTACATTTGTATTGAATGAGATTTTATAAAATGTTTATATCCTACGTTGAGACTAGTTAGAACAAAATCCAAATGAAGTCATCAGAAGAGCTGATACACTTTCATGTCTGTTTATTGTTAGGAAAAAGGGAATGGTAATACAGTGAATTCTATGTATCAAATATAATGCATGGTGAAAGAATGTCATAGGAATTATAATGATCATTAACAACTGTCATTACAGGTGCATATGGCAGTTAATCACCGTCGGAAAACGTTTTTACACATATTTTAATGTGTTTACATGTTAAACCTTAACATGATAGGAATTTGATACAATAGTAAACCTTTATGCTGAAAACTCTTCATCGTAACCAAACATACACAATTAAAATATAGTAGATTTCATTATTGTGTCTTGTGCCTTTACAATAATCGGTATTATTGTGATTTTCAAAGAAAAAAACAGCAGAGGAAATGAAATATGATTGGAGGAAGTCAAAATAAAATATGTGAGATGATTTTGGAGATGAATAAAATATGCAAAGGGAAAAACTTTTTATTCTGAATACTTACGATTCACGACTTCATAACCTTCCATTAACAACATAAACACATGGACAAAGTCAATATAGAAAAAAAAACCAGAAAATTGACGGGCATAACACTCTAAATTTATAACATAACACTTTATACTCACCTCATGAGCAGCCAGTACACCAGCTGGTTCGGGTTTGAGTGGATTCATGAACTGATACAAACGAATACGTTGATCTGAACAACCGGCTGCAACTAAGAGTCCACCTTAAATGATAAACAAATAATACGAAGTAAAGAATCATTCAAATTCTACACTATAAAGTCTTAAAATAAATAATACGGGTACACAATACATTCGGTTTACTTACAC
Organism: Schistosoma margrebowiei; assembly: GCA_944470205.2. Classification (NCBI taxonomy): domain Eukaryota; kingdom Metazoa; phylum Platyhelminthes; class Trematoda; order Strigeidida; family Schistosomatidae; genus Schistosoma; species Schistosoma margrebowiei. The sequence goes on along the minus strand of OX104029.1, from coordinate 22,466,975 downwards.
AAAACATAAACATTCTTATTCGTAGTGAGGCCCAAACAAAGACTAGAATAATTAAGACCACGACTGAAGACTAAGAAGCACAGAACAGTCGTCTTACCTCAGTATGAAACTTCAGACTAAATCCATAGCTCTAATATTTTCTCATATGAGGTGAAACAGAGTTCAGCTCCAGAAGATACGCAACACACCATGATTGCCAGTTAACTTCGTCGGTAAACATTTTTATTGAGCTGAGTCAAAAGAAAACCTGAGGCTGCTGAAGGATTTAGATAAGCAGCTATCAGTAACTGACTACGTGGCCTACTGACTGGACTGTAAAAACGTTAATCAAGCAATAATCTTACTTCGATCATTGACTGTTATGCCTAATGATTATACTAATGGAAGGCAAAAAGTTAAGCCAAGATGATATGGGCTTAATTCCTATAGAAATACAGATTTTCCTTTCAACTTCGATTATCATAATTGCATGCAATTATCGATTTATAAACCAACGTTACACTTATTACAAAGTCTAGTCAACAACTTAGTTTTAAAAGGTAACAAAATCAATAAAGAAAAACTATTTGGTCAACTCACCAGGACTGACATCAATACATGCAATGGATGGCCAATATATATTCGGTGTACCTTCAGGAGCTGTTGTAAAACGAATCGTAGGAAGTAGTTGGACAGCACAACAAATCCATCTATTTTCAAAATGATTAGCTACATTACCGAACTCATCCTCACGATGAGCATGATGAACGGTGTGAATATAAGGTATGATGTGAAGATAACCACCAAAGGATGATACTATGAGCATACCAGAAGGATGATTAACATCATTCGAATTCAATGAATCTATAAAAAATTGCAAAATTTAGCTTAATGATACTTAGTCAACTTCACGAAGTAGCTGTGCTTAATTTAAATTTACATATCTACTCCATAATAATAACTCAGTTTTATCTCAACAGTTCAAACAGACTTATCGTCTCCTTGACCTGCTGCTGTTAACTTGGAATAAATTCAAGCGAATTCTAAAGAACCAAAACAGAAAACCAGGTTATATCCAGGTGTTGAGTAAATATAAATAACGTTTACAGGAACATAAGCATGGAAATTTACAATTGTCTGGAACACATCTCTAAATCATCCTTAGTTCATAAATAGCAAGTGATATCCACTTCTTATAATGAGGATATGAAGTTTTGTAGTGAACAAACACCCAAGTGGGGAAGACCAACCTATTGTTTAATGCAAAACTATGGTGCTTTCGTAAAATATGGAAACTATACATTAAATCGATAATCCGCATGTCTTTCATCTGTCGTTCTTTACACGCTCCACGATTCTTTTAATCCCATTGTTATTACGACTACTTTCTGTTAATATCGATATTTAAACAGACTGAGTTAAATGTACGGTGCGAGGATTTGTCTTAGTACAGAAAAATAAACATTTCACAAGTACAAATCACTAGTTTAATGCTAGTCAACTGAAAGGAAGTATTATCTTTTTTTGTACTCTCAAAACTACAATTTTACTAGTGACAACCAACACCATTGCAAAACAGTAACTTTTTTGGAGTTCATTAGTTGTGATTCCTGACACTATATGATTAAAACAATACCACTCCTATCAATAAACTGATCATTTGATACACTCACGTGTACTTGACGACTACTTTTAACGAGTCACCGCATGTAATGGATGAGGATGCAGGCTTCTCTTAGCCCTGTGAAAGTACTTTCCATTCAGAATTTGAAAATTATATGCTATACTTACGAACACTTGCAAACTGATTAAGTGAAACTTGTATAGATTGTGCATTATTGTACAGTCAAACGATTTCATCCCGTAGCTCAAGGTTGAAACGTTTGTTAGAAGGTAACAGACCTCTACACCACCGCCACTACCTACTTCCTACAGAGGTGCTTTCCTAAAGTTTGGGAGAAATAGTTAGGTTCGGCAATCCCACTTGAAACCATTGCTAGATTGAGACAACTGAGAGGTGACATGCCCCCACTTTGCCTAACGTTTGTATAAAGATCCTTTAAGATGACAGTAGATTTCCCAAACACTCTTTTTCAACACAACCTTGAAAAGGGTTGAAAGTAGAACATTTAGCCCTGATGAATTACAGCATTTCAGAGTTTGAAGTCCTTTGTGAACCTCTACTTTGTTAAGTAGATCAGCCGTTAACGTTCGGGAAGAAAAGGATGGTTTGATCGATGTTTCTGGGGTAACAGACCAACTTGATTTTCCTTAGAATAACTCTAGCCAATGTCCGAGACGTTTCGGATGTTACTAACTAGCATCACATCAGCATTACAGACTGTTTCACTGACATGAGAATTCTCGGCTATTGGCTTAAACGAGATGGGATAGCTTCTAGAAGTTATCAGAGACAGTCGCTGCTTCCAACTCATTAACACTCTCCAAGAACCAAGTTTTTCGGTCCTTACACAAGGCTTGTGAGATTTCCTAATGCAAGGATTTAATTACATTTATCTAATTCTAGACTACTCACGAATAAGGAAACGTTTTTATAATCCATATATGACCTATTTTATTTTGTCTTTAGCTCACTTTACATATATCACACATAACCTCATACATGGGCTGTTTCATGTTCATGATCTACAGAATTGGGTCTCCTGAAAGATCATTTCTAACATCATAAGCCAATTCACTTCATTTTAAAGTGACAGCACGCAATTTAGCTTGTGAAACTTATTAAAACTAAGGTCAAATTTCTATCAAAAACATCGAAGATTATTTCCACTCGAGAAAATAAGGATGGGTTGCGAAAACGAAAAGACTGACTAAATCACGCAGTCAAGAACAACAAGTTAACATTTTGAGAAGAGGAAAGCACTAATAGGCAATCTGATACTTTTTACCTTTGTTCACTGGCCCCAATTTTTTAGGTACATTGAGGAAAGCGAGACCAGACAGTACCCGATTATTACGTGATCCTCGAACAGCTACTACTGGTTGTCCAGTTTTCAGGCACCATATTACTAAACAGCAGTTTGAATCTATTGATGCGAGTAAATGGTTGTCGATAGATACAGTTAGTTCAATTATTTCGGCAACATGACCTCGAAGAGTATGGCGTAGGGTACATGACGGTGTACTTGATCCTTTTACAGACCAGATTTTAATGGTGTAATCGTCGGATCCCTGAAACAATGGGACATTAAAGTGAAAATTAAAATGCCTTCGCAATAATTAAATACTGTTAAAGACCACAATCACACTAAGTAGCTTAATAAACACTGGGATTTCGGTCAGCCTGATTTTATGATAAGACAAAGTCAAATGATTTGCAAGCAAATAATACAATGCATGTAGTCATATGATTAGCCTTGTCCGAGTTGTGATAGGATGATGGCAATTACTCTATAAGATTCAGCCGAAAAGACTGCTTCCATGGACGTATCATACTAACTATCGATGAATTCAGTGATTAATGTCATATCCTAATCCGGAAACAACTAGCACTCTACCAATTTAATTTTGTCTTAAGCTGAATTGAGGTCATACGTCAAAAAGCCTAGTAGTTTGGCTGAGTAAAGAAAATACATCGGTTCACAAAAGTATACGCGGTGAAGTATATGGGGACGCAACAAGCTACCAACGCTATATTCTATTAGTAATATTTGATTTATTTTCAGATTGTTTGATATTTCTATCGTTGCGAGACAAAACTAAACAAATTTGTCGTTATCTTTGTAAGTACTTAAATATAAACTAAAAAAGTGGTACACCAGAGCCAATCAAAGTAGTTTCTTGAATGGGTAGAGGTAAACATCCGAATTTTAGAAAAATTCCTCGACATTATTTATAAAAAGATAAAACCTTGATGAATATTTTGCTCAATACTCATTTCAAGTATCTGAAATAAGAGCACTGTAAATAGTGTGCATTACTTATGAAACAATGAAGCCCGTGAAGTTAACAAACCGAAATAATTCAATTAAACTTTTGCAGGAACAAAACATTGTTAAACCTACTGTGAAAGCATAATTCCCACGCTTATCAAACTCCAAACAATAAATTGCCGTACGGTGAGCAAGAATGTGTAACTGCAGCTTTGAATGCTGATGCAAGTGGTTTATTAAAGGCCTCCGTAACCTTTTGTGATCTTTCGAGACTATATGAAGATCTAAAAGTATATAAAATAAGTATCTAAAACAAGCAACCTATGCGCCTTGTGCTGAAAGCCTTTTCAAATTTATCTAAAAGAGACTAATTAAAAACTAAAATAGGCTACTTTGAATTCCGATTAGGGTTTTTAGGTGGGAAGCACATCTGTTACTATCATGCACTAACTTTACCAGAAGCTGGTAATATTCAACCAAAACAGACGGCTTGCTTAGATTGTGAAGGCTATTCTACAACAAAAATGGTCATTATTAGAAACACAACAAACATAGTTATCAAACGTGTTGTCAAATGGGACACCGACAGTGTTGATACGAGAAGGCAACAGCTAAACAGTTGACGAGAAACAAACAAACCTACTTTGTTATCGTCAATGAATCTTTTCAAAGACTAAATTGTCCGAACATTAGAAAAAAAATCAGCACTTACCTCAGCCGCAATAACACACCCTTCATCTTCTAACAGCTTCACTACCAAGAAAAACAACTCTGGAAAAAAATAAACCGAAAGCTTTGAAAACATACCGGCTTTTATATCCATTACGCGCAACCCTCAGTACTGCTATACTGAGTACTTTATGCCACAGTACGCTCTTTGCATTACGAACGGCCTTGATGGGTTTTGCGCCATATATCATTGTCCAAGCGCTTCAAGCTTCTTTTCAAAGGAATCTATGTTCAACAGTGGGAAGGCAATGCTCTTAGATAAATATCTAAACATGTAGGGTAAGAAAAAATAAATTTTGTTGGTAAAATGAATATCAATAATGCAATGAGAAGACGAAGTTTATCTGAATTATGTGATAAATTTGCGAAATACATTTCGAACTGTCTGTAGCGGTAAATAAATCCCCAAAATAAATAGCTCTGTAAGTTTTTGACATTGAATGCTGACCAGATTAGTTTTAGTGGACTCATCTAGCTGGAAGCGCTCGGTCATGCATCCACACCAGATCACGTGTGGGAACGCCGTGCTCAACTGCTAATGCAATCGCTAGCCAGATTAAATCAAATAATTCCGATATATTGGCAATCGTCAAATACAACTTCTGATCTCCTCGATTCTGTCTTGTGATTTTTCTTGGTGGGTACGAGTTATATAAGAAGGTGTTACTGGCAAAAGCGTTGTCAAACACTGAATACCTGTGCTATCTTCAAGTCTGATCACAGATATATTTCTTAAAACATTTTTATATGAATGTTAAAACGTCAACCAGACAGATTAAAGGTAAGCCTTAACAGGTTGTTTGAAATGCATTTCACAAACATATCACATGATTCTGATAAACTTCATCTCAATGCATTATCAAAATTTACCAAAGGGGCTAATTGTTTTAAAATAAATATCACTTTGCTTGGTACGGAAAAGTGTTTCGCAAAACTAACAAACTAGTATACAAATGCTTGGAGCCTAATAAACAAAGTAAAACAGCCCGTAAACTTAGTGTGCTAAACAAGAGCTTCCTTTAATTTCGAATCATAGACACGGATAACCCTGGGGGCGAATGACTATAAAGTGAACTATAAAAACCATTTTGTTCATGGATGACGGCTCGTTTTGACATTAGCAATCGTGATTAGCTTTTACAACCATTGTCTTATCATTGGCCAAACCTGATTTTTTGATACTATGTGTATCCATAAAATGGGTTGATTTTAAAATGTTTCTTGATTACTGATTGATCTGATTGCCAAGTTTCCGAAAAATTCTCAAGTCTTCTTTGTGTTATGTCTACGCAAAATCTAGACGTTTTGCCGACCGATTGTGTGTCCATAACTATCGGTAAATATGTACATTGACTTAAGTGGAAATAATCATAGCAGAAAGAATACTCTGAAATCCCTCTTAAGTGTCTTATTAGACAGTACTGTTATTAATTTATTCTTTCGCTTTATCTTATGTTCTAACTTTTTTTCCGGACTCTTGTAAACATGTTTACATTCTCCACTCTTCCTTGTCTGAGCTTTTATTAAGTGAATTCAGTCATTATTTACATCCATAATGTAGTTTCGTTATCGCACTATGCCAGACCATCGACAATAAGGTTGCGTTTTGCTAAATCTAAGGTTCCTGTGTTACTCCGTTGATGGTTGTCAATCTTTGATTGGCTTCTAAAAGTGATTAGTTTGTAGCGTGGTGTCGAGTCGAAGTTGCCTATGAACACCGCTACAGTGAAACACGTGTCAAATAAATCCATAAAATCCCCCGGAAGCCAAATATCCAAAGGCATTTACTGGACCAAGTCGAGATATATTTGCTGGCTATCTCGTGGTATCGAAAGGATACCGAGATCGTGCCAAGATACAAGCTTGGTTACGGAACGTAACCGAATCCGCGCGAGTTCATAATCAAAGTGTAAGAAAAATGGATGTTTTTAGCACAGTTAAATAAAAGCACATTAAAACAGTCACTGGTACAATTGGTTATAATAATAATTGTTTTCAATAAACCAATCGTGTTCTCGTGATAAAAGTGAGTCGCTACAAGTTTAATTGTCGCAGATAGATAATTGATGCCATCCTGTTGTAAATACTCCTATTGACTCTTAAGTACCGAACACACTATTTTATGCTAATGATGTGTCATTAATCAGACGTTCAACAACTCCCTGAACTCCTACACACCAGTGAGACATTTTAGTATGGACCTCCCACTATCTAGGATGATTATAAATATAACGGGCAACTACTGTCATGAGAATAGGTATGACCAAATGAAACACGTAATTTCTTTTCTTCCATTCTTCATTCATTATTAGTCATGTCCTTATGTTCCTAACCCTCAAATTCAGATTCCTAATCTTCATTTCTGTTCCCTTGTTTTCTTCATTTCCTTCATTTTAGTCAACTCACTATTCTTCCCAACTACACGGAACCATTTTATTATATGACAAATATTGTGCCAACACTACTGAAACTTATGTATTACTGAAGTTCTGAAGAAACCGGAAATGGTTTCTTCACAACACTATTTGTGTATAAAAATAATGCTCAAAGACACGTCACTTTTGCTGAGTAATGTTATGTCTTTTGGCTGATCACCAGAAGTTCATAATATCCCAAATTCTTATGAGTTCCTTCTAACGTTTGGTTTTCTTACGTATCGTCCTACACTGAAATCTTGCAATCCCAAACTATTCTCACATATCCTTCGATCTGCTATCTATCCTTATCATCTCTAGACCACATATAATCTGACCACCATTTTATAACATATACCATTATTTATCTTCATAGCAGTGTGATATAGTAAATGGAAGTCTAACCCACAATACAAAAGCTTTATTTGTCTGATTGACCTGTAACATGGAACTGGTAGCAATGTTCAGAGAAGAGACTGAGTAAGCATACTTTAAGCATTCCTTCATGAACATTGTCTGCTTTGCTACTCGTCCTTTATTTTTCTTGCACCCTTTTTCTGCCTTTATGAGATATGCCACTGAAAGCAGATATGGAACGGGTGATGTCGTCGTGCAACATCATTAAAGCCTCAGATATTCCAGAGCGATATAGGGTTGCGATTTCTAGAAGCCTCCAACTTCAATGGATCTATTCTCGACCATTAGTTGCACGTCGAGACTCAACCTCCACAAAGCGCACCAACTGTGATACTGCCACCTACATTCATTTCTTATAAAACATCAACCCAGCTGAGTAATTTACTAAAGTGAAAATTGTATCTTTTGTAACAATTCGATCTTGCCTGTAAACTGGCATGCCTCATGTAACAAACTGTCATTTGAGAATAAATTATTATTATTATTATTATTATTAATATTCTAGTAGCCTCGGTCGGCTTAATTCTATGTCATACATTTTCACCCACCTAACTGTGGTTTCATGAGGCATGTGTCAACACTTAAATTTTTTCTGACAAGTTTCTTTTTCTCACTGTTACTTTACTCATCAACATACACGTTAACCTGGTTTGTACACGCTTTGAATCATGTCAACTCTATGCCATTTGAATTTAACGATTATTTGAACAAATTTTAATAGTTTCCACCAAACACATCATAATCGTTATCACTATACGCATATGGGTTTATGAATTAGGCCATCGTATTATGCACCTGTACAGACGCTTAACACGGTTACAACAATAAAGTTATTGCACTATAATGTCATCATACTTCACTGGTATAATGACTAAATTGCCATTTGATTGTTAACCAAGCAAGCGTTCAAAATAAAAATTCTGGAGTCTACTATCAAAATGAACACTAACTGAACAAATATTTCTTTGATCTGGATGGCGTTTTTTAATAAGAATTTTTCTACGTGCTGAGATTGATGAACCCATGTCCAAACTTCCTCCTTTTACTGGGAATCGATATTTCCCGACCGTGATTCGTAATGGGCTGCTCGGATCCGTTAATGCTACAAACTTTTGATATTTAATGATTACTTAAAACAACAATGCTGATTCTCCACCGGATAACTCTTTATGAATATTATGATAGTCATTCATAATGATTTCTATATATCGTCATGAAGCATTGCCATGACTTGACGATCATACAATGCGATTGATAAAATTGGTGAAGCTGTTGACAAAGTCGTTTGACAAATTAACTGATAATTAGTGACACAATCATCTATGTGAGTCGTTGGTATAAGAAATCGAGCAAATCTGCAAACTGGAAACATTACTGTAGAAATTATCAAGGTATTATAGATCAGGTAGTCACATTATGAGACTGTACATGTGACAATCAAAATTAGAGAAGTTTTAATAAGCTCATACATACCGCTGTTTTGACTACTTAAAGATTTATTAGGTTTATGGACGAAGTAAAATGTCTTCACTAATAACACTATCGAGTATGATATCAAGAGTTAACCGGTAACGTCTTGTAAGAGCTTGAGTGTATATGAACAATATGAAGTAAAACACACTATGTTCACTATTTTATCTTTGATCACAACAAATGGATGTTGGCGGGTGCACTCCATTTCAAAAACGCGATTTGACTACATGATCTATAAGAACTTACGTGGAAGTCACAACACTGTTGACTCTGACCCGTCGTATTGTGACAATCAGCAATACTATGTCTAGAAATTCTGAGCAACACATTTGGGCTAAAGATGTAATAGTATATTTAGTGTGAATCTATATACGCCACACAGGATGGACATGCCCGCAAGACCAAGCCATATCATTATCATTGATTGTGTTTTTGCCGCATTCATCATTGTTGTTATTCCCCAAGTGGTATATGTAGGATGTAAATCGCCTTAGTACCTAAACGTTCAACTTCAGAAACCGTCTGGTAATGAATCAACAGCACTACAATATTTAGGTAGTTAATATTCATCAAGACGGAAGAGATTCTTGTACGGCATTATGTATAAGTTAACGGCAGTTTTCAGATCGTTCGGGCTGCACATCGCTACAGCTTCCGATGGCGCTTTGTATGAACTTAGTAACTTTCGAGAGAAAGTCAACATAATCTTTGAAGTATTGAGTCAGCGTTTTCCGCAGTTATATCGCCTCCAATCCTCATACTTACCACAAGTTTTTTGGCTCCTCTTTTACTGATAGACACTTATAAAAAACCTCTTCAACTCCCTTATTTTTTTAACTCCTGCGCTTTATTTAAAAGAACAGTAGTATTGTTTCTCGTTGAGTTAATTAAGTGTTTTGAATGTAAATTACGCATCAGAACTACTGTTTACACTTTAATTGCATCTACCCCACTTAAAGTGATATTGTATTGAGTGTTTCGGTTTTGCTTTTGTGTATTTATTGCATCGAAGCATACTTGGTCGACTTTCGCTTGATTGGAAGGACGCTAAAGTCAGTCCTATATTTAAGGACGGTCAGCGACAGATAGTATTTAACTACCGGCCTGTCAATCTAACTAGCATAGTCGTTAAGTTACTTGAAAAGATAATTCGGGTTAGGTTGCTAAGCCACATAGATTTACACAATCTGTTAGCTCCTCAGCAACACGGATTTCGTAACAAGCGTTCATGCTTGATTAAATTGCTTATTGCGAGGGAGGATTGGACAGCAGCCCTAGATAACGGTCTGTCTGTCTACGTGATATTCATAGATTTTAGCAAAGCATTTGGCAAGGTTTCACACGTAGGTCTTATGCAAAAGCTCACGAGCTTCGGAATAATAGGTACTGTACATGAGTGGATAGGAAGTTTCTTATGTGACCACAGACAGAGAGTGAGCGTCAACGGGACGCTATCCGATTGGAAGCCGGTCAAAAGTGGTGTACCCCGAGGCTCCATCTTAAGCCCTCTGTTCTTCCTTCTTTACGTTAATGAGTTACCGCTGTTACTTAGGTCGTCGACATTATTGTTTGCGGATGATGTGAAAATCTGTAGAACAATAAAAAGTGAGGCTGATCACCTGGATCTTCAAGCTGACTTAGATGGGCTCGAGAGTGGGGCTTAGAAATCAATGCTAGGAAGAGTGTACTAATGCACATCGGTCACGGTAATAGTTACCGTTACACTAATGAGGGTAAACCTCTTCCTTGCGTTCAAGAGCATAAAGACTTAGGAGTAGTATTGAGTCATGATTTAAAAACAACTACGCATTGCAAAGCAGCCTCTGTCAAAGGTTTTCGTGCGTTATGGTCACTTCGTCGAGCGTTCAAATCTTTTGACGAGGAAACGTTTCGAATTTTATATTCCACTTATGTGAGACCATATTTAGAGTACTGTATCCAAGCAGCTAGCCCGTGTCTGGTAAAGGATACTAACTCCCTTGAGCGTGTCCAGCGTGTAGAAACGAAATTAATGAAGGGTCTTTCTAAACTCCGTTATGATGAGCGTTTAAAACGCTAAATCTTTTCCCCTTATCGTATCGTAGGACACAAGGTGAACTTATGCAGGCATTTCGCATCTTTAATTATGATTTGGGTGTTAATATGTCTTATCTTTTTGCTCCCTCCAGCACTAATAATCTCTGAGGTCATAGCAAGAAGGTTCATAAACCACGATCTAATAAACTTAAAGTGTGGTCCTGTTTTTCTCATCGAGCAGTCAATGATTGGAACGCCTTACCCGAAAAGGTGGTATCAGCCCCATCAGTGAATACTTTCAAGGAGAAAATGGACCTTCACTGGAAAGCAATGTGTCAGGATTAATACAGGTTCACCAACCTATTATCCTTATTACTGAAGACTTAAGATAGATACAAAAATGAAATCGGCTTCGGAATCGAAATATCAATTAGCAGTAGCTAGAATTAAAACTCAATTGAATAGACATTTGGTAAAAGCGGATTGAGATGACACTTTCTCCTGAAGATAGATTAAAACAGCGTTATGATTAGTATTCGTGTCAATGCATTTTATGCATTCCAAGAACCTCAGGTTTCATATTATTCAAATAAATTTGAAGAAACCCGTGCAAAATTGTGAACTGCACCGAATGTGCGTTACACTGTTTTTTGGCGGCATGTATCTGCATTTGTGCTTGTTTTTGCCCGAATTGCCTAGGCCTGAGTTTTTCCCCAAAATCTGCCCAAGAACACCTAACAAAAAGCCAGAATTTTCAAATTAGGCACAGTCAGCTTGTTACAATCATTACAATGAATGGGTACTTAATTTACTGTGCACATGTGTAATCACGTTTGCAACTGTTTATTCTGATTTTGCATAAGAAATTCGACTTCGACTACCTTGTACCTGAAAAATGCATCGCGGTTTAAAAACACTAATTTTCAAGTGGAGTAAGATTTAAATCTCAATCTAAATACCTGTCACTATATCTTGTTTATAATCTAGTAAGTTACTACGAAGATTTTTTGTGTTACACATCCTGGCATATATTCGTCTAAACATGAATTCGCAACTATAAATTAGGGGTAGTGTATCGATCAATCAAAATGCCTTAGAACGACAAACACTCAAGGTGTTTTTTCGGCGAGACTACAATATATGGACGACCTTTGAGCGAAGCTGAAGTGACCTTGGGAATGAACGATTATTATTACTAATTAGGACTAAATGACGGTTATAAAGCAGTCAGAATTATCATTTACAGTTGATGGTTAGGGTCAAAAAATTAGATTTGGGGTTTTCATCACGAACTGACATAAGCTATAATGCCAAAACTTGATATCTTATATCTGACTGGTCCGTCCATAAATTATAGTCTCACCCCCAAACATAAGTAATTAGTTTTCTTGGGAGGCCACTCTCCGATCCTTTGACCTAGAGGTGTAATCCGGAAGGTGGTGGAGCAACATCAGATGAACTTCCATGGTAGCAGGTGTCCAACTTTTCTCACCTTCGGTCGTACCATAGCATTTAGGGTCTGGTGTTATGAATACACCTGAAGGAAAATTCAGCAAAGTGATCCGTGGTTAAATATTGACTAGTTTGTTGGTTATTTCAGCGTGAGCCCATATTTGTCGTACTTAAAGTGCTTTTCCTATTCTACCGTTTTATATATTGCCATTTATGAGTCAAATTTATCGCTTCAGCTACTTGTACTGCCTGAGATAGTTAAAACGATGAGTCTGAATACAATGCTCTCCTATTAAGCAGTAGATCCATTCAATTTATTGGGATATTTTTACATTCATAGTTAAGGATGTTCAATAATTTCACAGAATTTCCACCACCTACATGTTGTCATGATATACTTCAAATTTATGTTTTTTTGTCTACTAGTAGGCATTGTGTTGGCCGTCGGATATGTATTCCCTAATAAATTTGTTTGTCTTTGAATCGTAGTTCTTATGGTACTCAAAGCATCTTCAAGTTGCTTTAAAAGATGGGTGAGGTAAGAATATATTTATTACCTAACTTCTATTTGCTTCAGAGCTTTTTAGCCCATGAGTACTTTTGCCTTATTGATCGGTTGCATTTCTCACTGGGCATGCTGAAGGTCGAGGATTAAAATAAGAAAACAAAATATTTTTTTGACATCCTGCTGTGTACATAACACGATTCCAAGATTTTTCACTGCATTCCTTAAATTCTTCCAAATATATCTTTTTTTATGGATTTGAATACCTTTTGCAAAATAACTCTGTTTGAAGTGATTTTCTATTATATTTGGATTACAGTAATACGATAATGAATTAATATCACAGGTTGGTTAAATACCCCCAAGATCTGTAAGACCGAAGGAAGTAAACTCTAGGAAAGTTATTAAATGCATTGTATATTTTAATGCTGTATCGAAGCACACACGACTTGGATTTACTTGTCATATGCAACATAAACCGAAAAAGGAGTATCTTAGTCAACATTAAGTATAGACACCTTAAGTGAATTAGCATAGACTTTATCAATGCGTGGTTAGTCATCACATCCCTCAGCTCGTTGTGTTATTTGGGTTGAGATTGGATTATGGAACAACCAAGGATATATGAACCTAGGAATGAAACCCTGAAATTATTGAGTATCTGTTTAATTCCGTCTGTTTGAATATATTTCTGTCTGGTATTGGATATCACTATTTAAACATTAAAAATCCTATTTTTATTTACCAGTTTTTTCATACATCTTAGAGTGCCACAGTCGATCTTGATGCAGGTGACGAGCCAAGTAGCACATTTACAAACCGACAACTATGTGGTAAGTTCGTTCTAGCATCTAACAATCTATTGATCAGAAAGTCGGGATAGATTTTTGCTTAATAGCATCCTAATATTTGTTCTTCGAAAGGGGTATACAGGAATTTTAAAAGAAGGTAATCATGAAGTTTACATTATCATCATTACCATTTTTATTCATAAGTTTTGTTTATTGGAGTTTGGGTCAAATTGAAGTTCATGAGACATTTATTGGTTAGAACTGTATAACAAAGTGGACGACCAGACCAAAACATAGCACAAGTCCATGAAGTCACTGACAAGTGGACTGAGTCATGTTGGTAGGTGTAGACTACCTGATTGGGGACCGCGAGATGATAGCAACCTATGGTTAGAGACCTTGAATGACATGGCTCAAAATCGTTTGCAATGGCACAGGTGCATACACTCTTTGTATTCTCCCAAATTCTAATCCCCTGATTCCTCCTTGTTTCTTTTTTCTCTTCCCAAATTTATTTCACTGTATTATACTCTTTAAATAACATCTTCAAACCTTAATCTTCCCGATTACTGTTTATCCTCTTACTCTTGCCTCTACCACTACGGGATTTGAATGAGAAACTGCATCTCTGTGCTAATGTGGTATGGTAACTCGAACTGATGTACGTACGTACGAAGTTCTACGTTGTTACTGACTGACTGACCTTAGATGTAGCATTGCTTTATCTCTTTTTGATAATCAGCTCATATAATATTTTTACTAAATATTTCGTCTGTGAATTAGAGGTTTATTTCAGATAGGGATGCCTCACTAATTGGTTAATATTTCTGTCTTTTGAAGTTTGTCCACTTGATATGGGCTTCATACTCGTTAAAGATAATCTATTCGATCAAGTAGTTTCAATGTTTGTTTGATCAGAATTTGTTTCGTTCCTGTTATAATGAAAATTAAAACAAACTTTCAATAAAATTACATGTCTCAGGCCAATTAAATCGAAAAGTGATCAGTTAAATAATTGTCATCGATAATTTAAAATTACCACAGTTGATGGATAGACATTTTCTTAAAATTGTTTTTACACAACTTAGCATACTCATTTAAATAATTATTTTTCCTCTTGTGTTTTATTTTTTTAGTTATTCAGCTTTACGGTCAATTATGTCTTAAACCACCACCTTTTTGTGTATGGTGTTGTGCAACGGTGTTATTTTCTAAAACTTTAAATGAAAATTTGATTGAGACCGATTCTAACAATTGCAATTTATCTACTAATTATCAAGATCAATTAGAGACTTTAATTACAGTGGGAAATAATTTATTTTCTAAATTAAATGATTCATCGCCGTATAAACCATACCTTAACACTTATTTAAAGGAGGCTAGACGTGTTGTAAGTTATCATTTATGTATTATATTGTTGCACTTGAACATGATACTATTATTATTAACTACATGAGTGTACATTTTATTTTATGTTTTATATGTTCTTATTGTCACTATTAAGAATTACTTAAGGGAATGTTAGTAAATGACAATATAGAGGATTAACTGATATATGTAAAAATCATTTCACCAATGTAAGTAGATATATGGGTTGTTTCTATGCTTATTTTATCTAAAATAATTCAAGAATATTATCTAGCTTGCTGGAAATGGTTTTATTAGAAGCTCGATAGTTGAAAACCTTGTAAACACAGGCCTTTCGACCAAAATAAACTTTGCGTTCAAAATCATCTACAGGGTAATTTGAAAACTGCCATGGCAGTTAGCTCCCGTCTTCTTAGCATTGTCGAGGCATTTGCTATAGATTTTGAAAAACTAGGATCACATGTACAGGAGAAATTTGTAAAACCTTTTCTTCTACCATGGTCTTAGTCTTTCGTAACCTTTTAAAATCTTTTCTCTCAAAGCCATCTGCTTCCCTTCTATCTTTTTTATGAACTTTTTGTTCCTGTTTCTATGATCCTACTGATTACAGTTCATCTGAATTCCAACATTTTATCTCATCTCACTGAGTCTTTCCTTTCCAATTATAATTTTTGTATGCATCTTCATAATGAATATTCAAGCTACTATTATTTTAATAAAAATAGCGTTTTTACGTCTTCATTTATTTTACCTTACTGTTTCTATGTTTAGCGAAAATAAGTTACAGACACGTAATTAATAGGGCAAGCAGCTAACTTACATACGATTATCAAAAGTCAGGGTTAATAAGCAAATAAGTGACAAGGTCAAAATGTAGCATGAGAAGAATGAATAAATTGGCCTATCCAAAAGCTAGAAGAACCTAAATGAGCTCGACATGGTACCAACCGCTACAAACTCTTCTCTGAATCAATCTTTCTTATTTTACACCTCAATAGATATATTCCGTTTACTAAACTAAATATTTTGTATTGTGAATTTTTAGGATACAACTAATAAATCTCACATACTTTCTTACAAAATTATATTGAGTATATATGACAGTTGCGTTTTTAGTGTTAGTTTTGTATCAAGTTCATAAATCATTTCACCAATTGCAAGACAATTAATTACTTTAATAAATTTAGATAAACCAATGAGAAGATGAAGTTAAACGGAGACTAAAAGAATCCTTTCCGGTTGTATTTTACTTAACTGAACTGCCACTCAGAATTATCATTATATTTTTTTCACTCTTATAGCAATTCATGTACATTGACTTTTTTTGACTCTTTCAACTAATTTATATAACAGATAGTGTCATTTAGTCAATAACAATTTGTTTCTTTAAACTTTCCAACATTATTTTCAACTCATTAGTTTGATTTTTTGAGCAACTGTATTTGGCTGACCTTTCATTTCATTGTTGGGATATGACGACGACAATTAAACAAATTGTTTAGATGGGATGGGTTCTTCATAAACTGATCCATTTTCATCTTTTTCCTGGTACTTTACATTTCACGAACAGCTTGAATAATATTTTTTAGATGTACAAAAAGTGTAGTGGAATTTTTTCGAGAATATTCCAACGCATTGACTGCGGTTCATTATCGTACAGTGCACATCACAAATCCACAAGTCTGTGATGCGAATATTAACAGAAATGGGAACGAACGAATGAATAGGATTTAAGCGGATAAGTTATCCTACAGTTTAAGCGACTAACATTTAAGCTAGTAAGATGGATATACATGTAGGTTGTAACCACTGATTGTCCCAATATATAAGGGGTCAAATTCATCCTGTGATAAAAATAGAGGGATCAGTTTAATTAATATAGCATCTAAAATACTAGTCTCAATAATTACCATACGCTTAACAAAGACTCGTAAACTGCAAACACGAGAAAATCAGGCTGGTTTTAGATTTGGCTGCATAGACCACATATTCACCATTTGTCAGATTCTAGGACAGACGTGCTTATCGGCGCCCGACAATGATAGTTTTTCTTCACTTAAAAGCATCATTTGAGTCTGTAGACCGAGAGGTTCTGTGTCAGTGTCTGTCATTGAAAGGCGTACCTCAGAAGTACATAAACCTTGTGCAGGCTCTTTACTTAAAAACTACTAGTCGAGTGAATGCTTATGGTGAACTGTCATCTGATTTTCCAACCTCAACTGATGTCCGTCAGGGCTATCCACTATCTTCATTTCTGTTTAATTTCATCATAGACATACTGCTGCAAATAACGTTCTCGTCGACTGAATTTTCAGGATTTGATCTCTTTCCAGGAGGTTCATTTGTCGACTTAGAATACACAGATGACATAGTCCTGTTTGGTGAAAACACTGATAAAATGAAGTCTTTTGATAGCACTGAGCGACATTGCCAGGATGTTTGGAATGCGTTTCTTTCCCTCTAAATGCAAATTGTTGCATCATCATCTGAACTGAGGATAGGGAGTGAAGTAGTCGAACGCGTTGACAACTTCACTTATCTTGGAAGTCTGACCAGCCCTAATGGGTTGGTGTCTGAAGAAGTCTCTGCACGGATTCGAAAATCTCGTTTGGCTTCTGCCAACTTACGTCACCTATGGCGAAGGCGAGATATCCGTCTATCAATTAAGGGACGAGTATACTGCGCAGCAGCTCGTTCTGTTCTACTTTAGGCTACGAAACACGGCCATTAAGAGTAGAAGATACTCGTAAGTTCCTAGTATTTGATCACTGATGTCTTAGTGTTGGAGATGACTAGAAGAAATTTAGAGGCGGCAAATCAAGAGTTGGCATCAATCCATAAAGTCACTAACTTCTAGTCTGAGCCATGTTGGTAGATGCAGACTACTTGGTTGGAATCCGCATAACTATCGTAATCAATGGTTGAATACTCTTGGTGACATGACTCAGAATTGATCACAGTGGCGTAGGCGTATACATTCTTTGCCTTCCTTTAAACTATGAGATTAAAATCGCTTCATTCTACGAACTAATTCTTTCTTCCTGTACTATGTCATTATATGTAATCTTTCTTTTATATATTACTACCATTAAAGTAACTACTATGAATCCGGTTGTTGTGCTAATGAGGTATGGCAACTTGGACCGATGCATATATGTGCCTGGTCCTACGATGTAGTTGACTGACTGACTGAACATGTAATCAAGTATGCACGCTCATACAAACATGGTAATAATAATATGAGAATATAGACACGTCCTTGCCATTCCGATCATACTGTTAAATAAGTTAATTGAGGAGTTTAACAAAATTAAACGCATATAAATTCAAGTGTAGGCGAGGTGCTATACTATAATTCATTTACTGTTATTTTTCTGTTATATTCATCTTCCTTTTTGTTCATAATACCATTCTTTTGGGCACATTTATTTTGTCGTTTCATTGTACCAGTATTTATTCTTGATTAAATAAACGATCACAATACATTTAAAATTATTTGACTACTCATTTCACCTGAATCAAAATAGTTGAACTCATGTCTTCATTTGTATCATTAAGGTAATTAATCACAATACTTGTCTGTTCCAAATTCTTTAGTTCATCTCTCGTTTATCATTATCTAGTAAGTTATTCATCTAATTGATGGTTTACTAACCAACTTTCGACGTTCATAATATCAGCTCAATTCGTTCAAGTATATCACAAATTAAATCATTTTTGAGCTAGTAGAACAAACCCACATTGCATAAATCATTATTATCTAATTAAAACTACTTATCTTAATGAGACATTAAAAAGAAGAATATATTTGTAAAATCTCAGCGAATGAATTTTAAGTAAATCCTACTTATCTTAATGTTTCAAAGTAGTTGAGACTAGTTTAGAACTATGTAGTTTTTCGTTATTATATTCAGAACATTTTAACAATTAAACCTATGAGATACTCAGGACAAAGTTCATTGTTATCTGTCTGTTACGTTTTTCTTTTCTACATCATCTTTGAAATACTCTTACAACTATCTAACCGTTATATTACGGTTTTGTAGTCTGAATTTTCTGTGTAGTCAATGAAAAAAATATTTGAGTTCAAGTAAAATTTAGACTACCTCTTGTTTCTGTAAGTTTGCAAAAAAAATAAATCAATTTGGTACAGAATTTCTGTTCCTCTAAAGCGTTATTCTCTTAGGTTGATTAATTAATCACTATCACTCCTCATACACAAAAAAATTATTTTATCATTCTGTAATTTAGATTATGCATCTATACTTGGAATCATCTGCACCAACAAGTAATTATACTCTGTGTTTTTCCAAATTAAATCAACACTATTCTCAATCAGATCTAGTAAGTTAGCTATTTTATGTCAATATCCTATGAATATCTGTTCATTTAGTCATTGGGTTATGTTTTCTAGTTGAAAGAGGAAAATGTTCTTGATGACTAACGTATACAGTTGCATTATAAACACATGCCTAATAGTTTCTACTTTTCTCTTCCTTTGATACTGGCTAAGCTATTACACAGATTGAAATCATGAGTCAGTTGAAGCTAGACCACCATTGAAAACCTGGAAGCACTGGACGGCCGTTTTATCCTAGTATGGGACTCCAGCAGTGCGCATCCACGATCCCGCACCACGCGGGGCTCAAACCCAGGACCTGCTGTCTTCGCGCGCGAGCACTTAACCACTAGACCACTGAGCCGGCATACAACGGTGTTAATGTCTAACTTCAACCAATCGTGGATCGTAGATGCGCACTGCTGAGGAGTCCCATACTAGGATAAAACGGCCGTCCAGTGCTTCCAGGTTTTCAATGGTGGTCTAGCTTCAACTGACTCATGATTTCAATCTGTGAAATTTCTAAAATCTCCATAAAACCCATTCTGATAAGCTATTACAGTCATTAGCTTTGTTTTAGATAACTTTTTCGTTACATTTTTGATAAAATTAGTTTACAATATCAAAAAACTGTGCCAAGATCTGGTAAATATTCGTAATTTTCAATGTTTCTTGTTATCTGCTTAGTTAGTTAGTTTGAGGTCAGTGAGTAGTGTTCCCTGGGATGTTTTACTTCTAATACTATTATTGTGGAGGGTAATTAAAGCTCCTTACACATTTGAGAAATTGCGTCATCTATAGTTCTAGCGAGCTACCCAAATGTTCAGATATAAGATGTAGCCATCCCGAGTTGACAAGGCTTAACAGCTGAAATATTTAACTTTCAGTCACTGATTTCATGAGGAAATTGTGTTTCATTCAATTGGATTCAGGTAGCCAAATATCACAACTAGCTCATCCTGAAAGTGTCAAAATAAGTGGTTATAGCTTAATATCCTGAAAACACACCCGTTTAGTTAAAAATGAAAATGAAAATGTCTTCCAGGGGAGTTTACTCAGATTTAGAAGGTAGGGTGAGATTTTTATGTTGCTTATTAATAAAGCTAGTTCTAGGATCTTAGCTGAATGATATTTCTTTAAAATGGATAGGATTTAGTCAACCTCGTAGTAGATTTTAAAACATCATCGGGCTACAGTAGACTCATATTTGATGTAAGACATGCTAGTTTGATAGCGGTTGTCTAACCTATTTCCAATAAATCTATAATCGAGAATTATAAATTGTAAATTCTCTATTTCAACCGAAGTTGAAATGTTTTTCGTCTAAGACAAGTCGGTACTACTGTAGTGACCAAGAACACGGGTGGGGACAATCGAATGTATTTAACACAAAATTATAGAGCATTTCAATAAAATCTGAGAACCATATATTAAATCATTAATTTGCAAAATGTCCACCAGTTGTCTCAAAATGCCTCAGAATTCATTGTGCTTACATTTTCATACAAATTGCATTCTATTCCCGCTCCTGCTTTCTTGATCTTCCCTCATCTTCTGCTGCCAGACATTACATTCCTGACTCGCAGAATATACTACTCATATCAATATAAGTAGCACGCACCACACTACCATTGAGTCAGACAACCAACCTAACAACGATACTGCTTTCCCACAAGGAGGGCTGGGGTTAGAAAAGGCAGACCCTAAAAATGCACACCTCGCCTTATCCCACGGATATCCGTCTCCGAAGGTAAGGTCTCAAGAAGTACGGAGCTAACACGGAAATTACTCACATAAAGATCATGAGTGACCGACGTCAAGTCGTTGTTCCTTGGACACTGCGGTCACGCTCTCAGGTCACTAAGACCAACTCTAACCCAATTTCCTTTTCAGGTACCTCTAGTAAGACTCTTCCACAGTGTGGGCAATCGGGAAACGATAACCACCCTCATACCTCTAACGGCACTCAAGATCACTAACTGACTGACTGAAAAGTAGTCTGTAAATAACATCATGAAGCACTTAAAAGGGGCCTTAAATATTTATATTGAAGCAGGCGAAAAACAACCAGCAGACCTGTTTTATGTGTTAATCAGAATTATACCGAACGGAGTGTTTTACACCACCAATTGCTTTAATATGAAAATCATTTCTTAAAACTAAAATACCTGCTGGTCTCATGCAACCAATTATTATGTCTCATAACATAGTTTTATCAAAATTTAATGTTTTCAGTGATTTATATGGATAAAATTACAGCCAAGTTCATTGTTAAAGATACTTATCTATTTTAACAAGCTCATGCAATTTATTCTGGTCATAAATTTAAGTAAAACAAGGATAAATATTAGAAAGTAGAAAAATGAATTCATTATAACGTAGAATAATTTTTATATTCAAATACATAAAACTGTTAACATAGTTTCTAAAAAGATATTGATTAGATGAAAAGACAGCCTTACTATTGATAACTTGAAGTCCGGTGCTACTGGACAGTTATAATTACAATTCGGTAATAGGGAGTTTATTATTTATTTGAACACATAGATATTGGTACAAGGGGGCACCAGATACATATGCACCTCATTTGATTTGTGTTAGGGCTATGATACTGCCCGGCTGCCCAGACCGAAGGAGTTGGTTTTCTTGAGGAGCCACACCTGGAACCTTCGACCTAAAGGACTGATCCATAAGGCAGTGGAGCATCGTGAGGAGATGCAGTCCCATGGTAGCCTGTGACCAACGATTGGTTCATATGCCGTTTGTCCCTTCAGGATCCTGGAGCCAGCCCATGTGCATCATTGGTTTGGAATCAGGGTTTTCCAACTCCCCTAGGTGGACTCTCCATGTCCACCAACCCTATTAAAGCACCGGACATTCGGTTTTCGTCCTGTCAATTTCGTAAACAATACCCATCGTGCAAGAAGGCAGTGAGTAGGAATTCCACGCAGAGGCTATATACGCGTGGTCATATGAGAGCATTTTGAGAGGGAGAGCTGATTCTCCCCACTCTCGGCCATACCAGAGCATTTGCGGGCGGTAGTAGGAAGACTTATGGATATTTTTGATACATTTAAGTAAAGTTTGTACACTAGAACAAGAAAGTTCACACAAGGAATTTATTTATTTGCTAGTTCCGATGTAAACTTTTATCTAAAATCTTATTAACGATCTTACTGTCTTGTATTCAAATTACTTCAAGTTATTGAATTGTGTATCAGCTTTATCTTCTTTACATTCACACATACGTTCAATGTTTCATGGTTAAATTTGAATGATGAACCTCAATGAATCCTCAGGAAATCATAGTCACATAGTCAACTAATTCATTCATTAAGAATACATTATACAGTCAGTCAGTAACAACGTAGGACTTCGTACGTAAGTACATCAGTTCGAGTTTCCATACCAAATTAGCACAGAGATGCAGTTGTCGATTCAAATCCCGTAGTGGTAGAGGTAGTAAGAGTATAAGCAGTAATCAGGAAGATTAGGGTTTGGAGATGTTATTTAAAGTGTATAATCCAGTGAAATAAATTTGGGAAGAGGAAAAAAACGGGACATGAAGAATTCAGAAGATTAGAATTTGGGAGAACACAAAGAGTGGATGCACCTGCGCCATTGCAAATGATTTTGAGCCATGTCATTATCCAACAATCAGTTTTGTATATTTGTCGAATTTCATCGATTATAAATGCAAAATCATTTCATCATTCCACAATAATTACTAATTATTGTGTATTTTTAATTACTTTGAATCATATATTTATTTCATTTTGCTATTATTACTATTATAATCAATGTCTCAATAATTTACAATAATTGAATTCTAATTAGTCACTTTTAAGTCACTACTTATTCTCATTCATATCACTATCATGATGAATTTCTTCTATATTGTTTTTTTAAGACTGATGAAGTACACAACTTCCGATTACGATTTTTAACACTATTCGTATCTGAGGACAAAGTGAATTGTTATTTAAATGAAAGATGGTTCCCGGCTAGATTTAATGTTTTTAAAAAATTACAACAATTAGCATTTGATATTGTTAAACATTTACCTGAAGTATTATTCGACAAAGTGAGTAATATCAATAATAGTTCACTTTTTTAAGTTTATATTAATGTTTAATAGAATAGGATAATAAACAATAATCGGTAGGAAATTTACTATTTTAATATCCAAACCGTCCAGCTATCATAATCTCACAATGTCTATATACTGTTAATGTGACTTAACTTTTTATTTGAATACAAAAATAAGCTGATAATATTATCACTATCAACTCCGCCTGTAGCTGTTCTAGAGTTACTGCCGGTCCCAAGCCCGGGTAAAGGAGGAGGGTTGGGCATGGGGTTAGCTACCCCATCCCGTAGAAAACTAACTCGCTAAAAAACGCTAACCAGAAAAATTAATTCAAACCATTTAAACTCTGTCCTGGGAGTTAGAAGGTCTTCGTTTAGAAGAATTATGACGCTTCATGGTGAAAGCCGAGTTCTTTCGGAAGCCACGAGGCCGATATCCCTTCTAACAACCAGAGCAACAATTTTTGTAGGTACATGGAACGTCCGAACAATGTGGGAGACCGGGAAGACCAGTCAAATAGCAACGGAAATGAGGAGATACAATTTGGCAGTACTGGGAATCAGCGAAACCCATTGAACCGAAGCTGGACAACAAAGGCTAAATACGGGAGAGATGCTGCTATACTCCAGCCACGAAGATGAAAATGCTCCACACACTCAGGGAGTTGCTCTAATGCTGTCCAAAGTAGCACGAAATGCACTTGTAGAATGGGAATCTCACGGATCCAAAATCATCAAAGCATCATTCAAAACAAAGAAGGAGGGGATCACAATGAATATTATCCAATGTTATGCACTCACCAATGATAGCAACGACGACATTAAAGATCAATTCTACGAGCGGCTGCAGTCAATCATAGAGAAGTGCCCAAGAAAGAATCTCACCATTCTGATGGGAGATCTAAATGCCAAAGTCGGAATAGACAACACCGGATATGAAGATATCATGAGACGACATGGACTGGGAGAGAGAAACGAAAATGGAGAAAGATTTGCAAATCTGTGTGCATTCAACAAATTGGTCATAGGAGGCACAATATTCCCACACAAGCGTATACACAAAACTACATGGATCTCACCGGACCACAACACTACAGAGAACCAGATAGATCATATTTACATCAATAAAAAGTTCCGAAGGACAATGGAAGATGTGAGAAGCAGGAGAGGAGCTGACATAGCTTCAGATTACCGCCTAGTTGTAGCCAATTTAAAACTGAAGCTAAAAAAGAATTGGACAACTGGACAAATAACAGTCTTCCTTCGAGATACTGACAAACCCAATGAATTCAAGATAGCTCTCAACAACAGGTTCCAAACCTTACAGGATCTACTAAAGGAAGAAGAAACTACTATGGAGGATAACTGGAAAAGTATCAAAGAAGCACTAACTTCAACGTGTCAGGAGGTTATGGGTCTAAAGAAGCATCATCATAAGGACTGGATCTCTATAGAAACACTGGACATGATCAAAGAAAGGAAGAACAAGAAGACAGCAATTAACAACAGCTGAACACGAGCAGAGAAAACCTAAGCACAAACTGAATACGTAGAAGCAAACTGTTATGGATGCAGAGGAATATACCAATCATTATCATGATTAAATCTAATGATGTCCTTGGACTTTAAATGGACATTTCCTATTGGCCATCATTTATTTCACTCGTTAAATATTGTACAGATGTTGTTTTCTATTTTTATGGTACGATGTGGTCTGTTTGGTTGGTATATAAACAGAGTATGTTTGAAACATAACGATTCATATCTCAGAGGCTGTGACTTGTGTTCTGGACTCAACTGGCTGGGCTAGACAGGGAAGCGGGACCAATCAGAACTCTGGGTCGTTCTACACTGCTCTCTAGTCTTTTCAGTCAAGGACGCAACAATTGGCACGGGGTAAAAATCGACCCAAGTTTAAAGTCACAACACAAACAAGTAAGCGAGAAAAAGCATTAGAGCCGGCAAGAAGAAATACATGGAAGAACTAGCAACGACGGCGGAAGAAGCTGCAAGGGAAGGGAATATGAAACAACTTTACGATACAACGAAGAAACTAGCAAGGAAATACAATAAACCAGAGAGACCGGTCAGAGACAAAGAAAGCAGGCCAACCACTGAAATTCAGCAACAGCGGAACAGATGGGTAAAATTCCTGAGAAGATTGTCAATATTATCCGAAACTCATATGATGGACTACAGTGCAAGGTCGTGCATAAAGGACAGCTGTCAGATGCATTCCAAGTAAGGACCGGAGTCAGATAAGGCTGTCCACTCTCTGTCTTCCTCTTTCTTCTCGTGGTCGACTGAATTATGAAGACCTCGACACCTGAGGGAAAAGAAATTTCCATAACGTTCTCCTATCCGCACTGTCAAATGCCTTTTCATAATCAATGAAGTTGATGTATAGTTACGAGTTTCACTCAACTGATTGTTCGACAATGATCCGTAGTGTTGTGGTGGTCGGTATCTGATATAATCCTTAACTTCGTATACAGTTCGTCTTGATAACCGTTCTATATAACGCCCCAACGGTATATTAATTAGAAGGCAAATACGAAGTGTTGATTACGTTTATTGCGAGACCACATACATATATCCAAATGTACAGATGCGTTAAACAAGCATAGAAGAGTTGTGCCGAAAGGCAAGCGAGCGAGTGCAAGAGCGATACGAGAGCGTGTGAGTGAGTGTTGAGTATGAATAACATGGACATATATATACCATGTGAAATGAATGAGTAATCGAATCGAATAATCGGTTAGTAGTAAGACTAGCAGAGTGAATAAATACGTAATCAGTAAGCAATATTCAAGCATACATATTTCATACAAGCGCAAAATAATAAGGGTACAATAAATTGTAATAGTGCGGATGACTTTGTTCGCTAAATAAGTTAGCAAAAGGGCTTAACTGAGTTAAATGAGAATAAACCCATTTGCACGTGAGTCGCTATAGTGTCGCAATTCGGTCTGTGCACGACCGATCCTTACGGAATCCAGCTTGTTGATCTCGAAATCGGGCGTCTACTGAGTCTTTCATCCGGTTCAGCAACACTCTGTTAAAGACTTTCCCTAGCATTGGCAGTAGTGTAATGCCTCTGTAGTTTTCACATTTGCTCAGATCTCCTTTATTTGGAATCTTGATGAGGTGTCCTTCTTCCCAGTCCGTCGGCACTTGTTCCTACTCTCAGATCTTTTTGAGTAGAAGGCGAAACATGTTTGTAGTTACTCCGATGTCTGACTTCAGTGCTTCAGCTGGTATGTTGTCGGGTCCTGCTGCATTCCCGCTCTTGATTTGTCTGATGGCCATTCTGATTTCTTCCGACGTTGGTGGATTGGCATCTCTAAGAAGATCTGTGTGTGCTGCTTCGATGTTCGGTTGATTTACTGGAGCTGGCTTATTCAGGAGTTCCTCGGAGTATTCTGCCCATCTGTTCCGCTGTTGTTGAATTTCAGTGGTTGGCCTGCTTTCTTTGTCTCTGACCGGTCTCTCTGGTTTATTGTATTTCCTTGCTAGTTTCTTCGTTGTATCGTAAATTTGTTTCATATTCCCTTCCCTTGCAGCTTCTTCCGCCGTCGTTGCTAGTTCTTCCATGTATTTCTTCTTGCCGGCTCTAATGCTTTTTCTCGCTTACTTGTTTGTGTTGTGACTTTAAACTTGGGTCGATTTTTACCCCGTGCCAATTGTTGCGTCCTTGACTGAAAAGACTAGAGAGCAGTGTAGAACGACCCAGAGTTTTGATTGGTCCCGCTTCCCTGTCTAGCCCAGCCAGTTGAGTCCAGAACACAAGTCACAGCCTCTGAGATATGAATCGTTATGTTTCAAACATACTCTGTTTATATACCAACCAAACAGACCACATCGTACCATAAAAATAGAAAACAACATCTGTACAATATTTAACGAGTGAAATAAATGATGGCCAATAGGAAATGTCCATTTAAAGTCCAAGGACATCATTAGATTTAATCATGATAATGATTGGTATATTCCTCTGCATCCATAACAGTTTGCTTCTACGTATTCAGTTTGTGCTTAGGTTTTCTCTGCTCGTGTTCAGCTGTTGTTAATTGCTGTCTTCTTGTTCTTCCTTTCTTTGATCATGTCCAGTGTTTCTATAGAGATCCAGTCCTTATGATGATGCTTCTTTAGACCCATAACCTCCTGACACGTTGAAGTTAGTGCTTCTTTGATACTTTTCCAGTTATCCTCCATAGTAGTTTCTTCTTCCTTTAGTAGATCCTGTAAGGTTTGGAACCTGTTGTTGAGAGCTATCTTGAATTCATTGGGTTTGTCAGTATCTCGAAGGAAGACTGTTATTTGTCCAGTTGTCCAATTCTTTTTTAGCTTCAGTTTTAAATTGGCTACAACTAGGCGGTAATCTGAAGCTATGTCAGCTCCTCTCCTGCTTCTCACATCTTCCATTGTCCTTCGGAACTTTTTATTGATGTAAATATGATCTATCTGGTTCTCTGTAGTGTTGTGGTCCGGTGAGATCCATGTAGTTTTGTGTATACGCTTGTGTGGGAATATTGTGCCTCCTATGACCAATTTGTTGAATGCACACAGATTTGCAAATCTTTCTCCATTTTCGTTTCTCTCTCCCAGTCCATGTCGTCTCATGATATCTTCATATCCGGTGTTGTCTATTCCGACTTTGGCATTTAGATCTCCCATCAGAATGGTGAGATTCTTTCTTGGGCACTTCTCTATGATTGACTGCAGCCGCTCGTAGAATTGATCTTTAATGTCGTCGTTGCTATCATTGGTGAGTGCATAACATTGGATAATATTCATTGTGATCCCCTCCTTCTTTGTTTTGAATGATGCTTTGATGATTTTGGATCCGTGAGATTCCCATTCTACAAGTGCATTTCGTGCTACTTTGGACAGCATTAGAGCAACTCCCTGAGTGTGTGGAGCATTTTCATCTTCGTGGCTGGAGTATAGCAGCATCTCTCCCGTATTTAGCCTTTGTTGTCCAGCTTCGGTTCAATGGGTTTCGCTGATTCCCAGTACTGCCAAATTGTATCTCCTCATTTCCGTTGCTATTTGACTGGTCTTCCCGGTCTCCCACATTGTTCGGACGTTCCATGTACCTACAAAAATTGTTGCTCTGGTTGTTAGAAGGGATATCGGCCTCGTGGCTTCCGAAAGAACTCGACTTTCACCATGAAGCGTCATAATTCTTCTAAACGAAGACCTTCTAACCCCCAGGACAGAGTTTAAATGGTTTGAATTAATTTTTCTGGTTAGCGTTTTTTAGCGAGTTAGTTTTCTACGGGATGGGGTAGCTAACCCCATGCCCAACCCTCCTCCTTTACCCGGGCTTGGGACCGGCAGTAACTCTAGAACAGCTACAGGCGGAGTTGATAGTGATAATATTATCAGCTTATTTTTGTATCCTTTACCCGGGCTTGGGACCGTCAGTAGCTTTGGATGTTCCGCAGGCGGATTTATCTGTCGAGGTGGTTAAAGCAATATGGAGTTTTTCGTTCTATGCGTGTTGTCGATGAGCTGGAAGCTCCTGTTAATTGTGTAACTATGTTATTAATCTGAAAAAATTTAACAATATGCCATTGCCTTTATATATGGTGAGTGCGGTCATGGACTTTGAGAGTTCATATAATATTTTGGAAGTAGTGTTTTTTAACTTTATATGTCTGGTTGCTTTACTGCTTCATTCTCATAAAAAGGAAGAAACAATTAAGAACTAAAGTTTGCTAGATAGTATGTACCTCACCACCTAGGATTCTCCATGATTTTCTTATGATCTAGACTACTCCAAGTATATTTATTTCCATGAGTGTGTTGAGCTTAATACTGTTTGTCGAAATTCGAGTAATCAGTATTTTGTTTATCGATCAAGTCATTTCACAATCTTGTTTGTTATTTATTGATATGTTTTAATCAATCAATTGATTTCAATAAGATCTCAATTAGTTTTTTTCCATATCAATTGCTGATAAGTATATGAAAATTTGACTTAAACTTCATGTTTCAGTACTAATATTTCGAAGTGTGTAGTTGATGATTGTTTTGTTTAAAGATTGTGTTTACTCAATTTTAACAAAGTTCTCAATGTATAATATATTCGTAATATCCCAACGAGTAGAAAATTTGATTTTCTTATTGTTACGTCGTACTGTTTAAACTTGGATTAATTTTGATTTGGTTATTTATTTATTCTCTGAAGAAGTGATCTACACTAAGTCACGAAACGTCAGAAAATCTAATTTTCTACTCGTTTTAATATTACAAATAATTTATTTATTTATTTATATATAACAATCTACCCAATGCTCAATTTATTCGAAATGATCGAATCAGACCTTGGTAATGATACTTACAAAGTTCACAATGTTTTCAATAACTCTTATTAAATATTCTCTTAATGAGAGTTGAAAAAAACCCCAGTAATTAATGAATAATTTTTTATTTCATTGAAAGGTTGGATCAAGTGAATGGGTATATAATGATGCAATACTATTAGAATTAAATACACTTTTAGCTTTAATTATACGTCAACAATTAATTCGTAAATCTACATGTACAGAAGAAGATTTATTTGAACTTATTCATACTTATAATTCTCAATCATGTCCATCTCAGTTACTTTAAAATTGGTAGATTGTTTGTTTGTTTGTTTTTAATTAAATTAAATTTTGTAAATAGTTTTACAAATTGTATTTTTAGATACATGTTGCCATAATCATGTTTACGTTGATTCTTTTTTGTTTTCCAAAGTGAAATTTTATTTTTATGATCATTCTTACATGTATTCATTTGTTAAAACAGTAGAAATGTGTTCGAGTCCCACGGTGAACACCAATTCTGAGATTCAGGTACATCCAGCTGACGAGTCCCAAATAGGACGAAACGCACGTCAAACTGGATTCCACTGCTAGCCACTATCCATCAATGCTTACAAAAAGCCTGTGAATTAAGGCAATATCGAGGCATACGCACAGTATGCACATATGCCAATAACAGACTGATCAGTTGCAGTCTTAAACCTCAATGGGAAGATACAAGCCAAACAATACCAACTGAATGTGTTAATGGTTAAAAATGGTAAAAAAAAATCATAAAGATTGTAAATTGTAGTGCATAAGTAATATATAAATATGGTAATGAAATTAAAGGCAAAATAATTAATTTATGAATAACATATCATGTGCTGTATCATGTCAATGGTTCGCATGAGTTTTTCTTTTTATTCTCGAAGAATATCCAGATCTCATCCTTAAATCAGTCAATCAGCTACAACGTAGGACCAGGCACATATATACATCGGTCCAAGTTGCCACACCTTATTAGCAAAACAAGATGTACACCAAATTCATAGAAGTAGTCACTTCAATGGGAGTGATGTTTAAAATAAAGATTGTGTATAAGGATATAATAATACAGGAAGAAAGAATTAGTTCATAGAAAGAAAGTTTAAAGGAAGACAGAGCATGTATACACCTAAACCATTGTGATCAATTCCTAAATGACAAATAGAGGTTAAAAAATGTTTTCAGAAGTCCCTGTATAAAGTCCAACTTTATTCGTAGGATCAAGTACGAGATTTATCGATTGCATGACGAAATTGGGATTTAAGTAGAAAATTTGCTTGATTCAATTTAGGTTTTTTTCATTTACAGCTCTTTTTAGAGCATATGCTATACTTGGGATTTATTCTTTTGGATCTGCCATCCACATAAATGAAAATGTTTTTTACCATTAATAAATGAATTTGATATTGATTTCTTAAAGTTTTGGCAAAGAGTTACTTTTCTTGGTTGAGATCATGAATCAATTGATGTTAGACCACCGTTGGAAACCTGGAAGCACTGGACGGCCGTTTCGTCCTAGTATGGGACTCCTCAGCAGTGCGGGATCGTGGATGCGCACTGCTGAGGAGTCCCATACTAGGACGAAACGGCCGTCCAGTGCTTCCAGGTTTCCAACGGTGGTCTAACATCAATTGATTCATGATCTCAACCAAAAGCTTAACAATCTCCACAACCCCCATACTGATGGTTACTTTTCTTCCAGAAGATTCTTTGGCTATTTTCTTGATACAGTTAAACTTCAGGAAGTTTGCATCAATTCTGAAAAAAATACACATATTCGTTTTCCAGTGGTTTACAAGTATCATTTCTTCACCAGAACCTTTTGTTGCACTTCGACTATCTTCTTTATCCCGTCTCTATAAGATTCATTAGTTTGCTCTGTTTACGAGTTATTTATGAGATTGATGTGCGTTAGTGAAAGTGTGGTTGGTCACTGAGTTTGGACAAAAAGACACACAACTTAAGGACTATTAAATGTGTGGTTTCCTTTCCTTTTATTGATTTCTGCTCCAGACCCACTGAGAGTGACTGCTTGTAATTGTAAGGCACAAAGTATTGTATAATTTGTACTCCAGTTTTCTATTCGTGATCATGAATCTTGTATCTGATATAATGTGATCTACATGTGTATGGAGGGTCGTTCGAGTATTTTATCCTGCAGTAGTGTAAACTCGGTTATCCAGCCCAGTGTTATTACCGTCTTAGCATAGAATATCGCAGAGAGAAATCTATCTGAATTCGTCGGTTGTATCGGAAATCCATTCCTCAATGATTATACGAACTAGGGAAGCAGCTATTAATGACTTTTGGATGTCTATCTAGTTATTTTTGCACTCCTCAGATTTAGAGTTGTGCTTTTCATTGCTCTATGAAATTTCCTGGACTCTTCTGCTACTTCAAAAATCGTCTGCTTTTTTGTGGATAATGCATTCTATACATCCAGATTCCGAACCTTTTAATGGTGCATGACTTGGAAGATAATATCCATAACATTTTAGCGGATTTAATGGCTATTAACTACGATTTTCTAGCTACGGTGTGACTAGATGTTACAATTTATTCAGACAAGACAGTTGGTGATCGATTGTATTCTAAAACTACGCTCGAAAACTTTCTAGATAATCTGAAATGCTCTTGTTTCTTTTTCTCTAGAGTTACGGAATTCGCATTTGTACTAGTAGTTCTTACAATAATGGTGTCAACAATATATAAGAACAAAAATTGGTAAAACGATTTGAATATAATAGATTACTGTGATAATGAACTTCTTGAAAACGAATTTATTATTTTGAAAAAATAGCATTTATTATAGTAGAATGTTATAAAGGCATGTATATTCTGCCTAACTTCGTGAAATTTCATATGAGGGACGAAGATAGATAAACTCAGTGACTTTACGACATCTTTCATGAAGCGGTGAAATAAATTGGTCTAATTCTTGCAAAATTTATCACGAGAATGAAAATGCAGTACTGAAATTTGTAGTTGCTGTAAATCTGCTGGGAAATAATGTTTCATACTAAGTGGAGGCAATATAGCGTGCTGGAGTTAGTCATCAAGCCATTAATAAAATTTTTACCGGATATTGACCCGTTGGAGGATAAATGAAAATGAGGAAATGTCAGAGAACCAGTAAATAAAGAATTACAATTGTCGACTTATTATTAACATGTGTAAAAATGACATGAAGTCTATTTAAGAGTAAAATGAATTAGCATAGCCATTAATAATTTAACATAAAAATGATTTAGTAAGTCACACTGAAATAGCATTAATAAGTCTCTAACAGTTCTTCATCAGATAGTACAAAGCTTTTTTGATAAGATTATTTATATTACAGCTGTGAAATATTATTTTGACTGGTGAATGATACTAGTAATTGTATTTGCTTTAGTGGGAATATTACACTACAATAATTAGTTATTATGTATCGTCGACAGAATCCTAATTTCAAGTGTTAGCTTCCTGTTACATCTGTATTAGCAAGCTAATTGAAAGCACTGGAGTATAACAATGGAGAAAGCAGATCATTATTTGAACATATGAAGTTAGCAGTCGGGGTTAGTACTCAGATGTTTGAGAGATGAGATAATTGTATGATCTTACAATCGGTAGGGCTCCTAAACTACAAGTAACGGTGGTATTTGATGTTTGATATGTCTTCGACTGATATATCATCTGTATGTGATGTTAAATAGTAAGTGCTCCATTGTACTCCAAAAATTAATCACCAGATCACCGTCAAGCGGAACATGAGTAGTAATCAAAAAGTTTCCTTATGACACCTCTACAACATTGGTCCCTATTGTTGTCGATGTTTGGTAAATGCTATATTGTAGCTGTTAGTTTTCAGGAGGTTTGCTTGAGATTCGCGGTCATGATTGTGTCACCATTTGAAACGATCAGGTTGTGAGTTATTTACTATAAGAGTGTATGTACTGAAATCGTCTGTTAGATAAAAATGGTCATTCGAAAGCAATACCTCATTTGTTGACTAGTTACTTATATCTATCTGTCGACAGTCATTTTCAATGAATAATCGAGTGTATTGATCATATTTCTTGATTGTCAAGTCATACAGGTGCTCTATGATGCATATATAATGTTAATGAGTCATTGATGTTGAATGCAAGCAGTACTATTTTGGATGCCTTGAACCATTTATGCCTTTCATTTGCTCACTTCTGTAGCGGCTTCATATCTATAAAAGCTTGTCTTTTTTTGAACTGATTTAGGGCTAAATTATCTTGTGAATGTTAAATAAGTCAATCACAATCCTATTAATTGTGAACTTTTACCTGCGAACCATATTATTCTTGGACTACATAAACTCAAATTGCTTTTAACTGAGGATTTAAACCTGCAGTACGATTGATATTTACATCAATCAATTAATCACTTCACAACATACACTATATATGATTCTCATTTCATACAAACTCAATACTCTGCAATTGTTCTACTGGATCACTGTGTGTGAAATCTACCTCCTAAACATCTCATATTCGACTTTCAACATTACATTGTAATCTAAGTTCGTTATAAAACAGGAAAAGTCGTACCAGTAACTTGAGTCCAATATAATGTCGTATATGCTTCCGAGAATTGGTGAGCCTCACAAACGAAATAAATGCAGCGTATCTTGCAAAGGTTCAAGTGAATTCCCACGTGTAGATTGTCCTACTGATGTCGAAGTCATTGACAGTGTAACTACAACGCTGCATACCACAGGTTATTTCCTTTCCATTTGACTCCAATTTATGGTGTCCAGTCAACAGAACTTTAGCAGGCCGATTCTCCCCTAGTAGTGCTATGAATTTACTTCAGAATATCCAAAAGTCAGAACACCAGTTGTTGTGGTAGTGTATTGTTAATCATAAAATTCATAATTACGAGTGAGGCAAGTACATGGGGGAGGGAGTGTGTGAGTCAAAATCGAAATTTCTATTTGTGTTAATCAATTGTAGGTAAGTTATTGGTTGTCTGTGTAAACAACCGATGGGAGGAAAGATGAAGGTTGAGGTGCAAATATGCGTTTAATCAGACCCACAGATACTTTAACATAATGGGTTAAATTACAGCAGGTAGGCAATAAAAAACTCAATGTGTTAATTACAGATTACTACAAACCTATTGTTACGACGCAGTGTTTCAACGTTGCATCAAATTATTTTACCTTCTAACATAATGGAGTTATTATATTGAGTGATATTGCTTAAAGTGTGAGAAAATACAATGTAATCAATTACTGTGCAAATATATCCCACAATACAATAACTCCACAAACGTTTGCGTTATTCTTTCAGTATATTCACTCACCTGTGAGCTTTCGTTTGACACATACACAGTTCTGTTTTTTGTTATATCCCGACGAGAGTATTGAATGTTGACTGTTGGGATCCATTTATGGACAAATACTATATATACATGATTCATATCGCAGAAGATGACATTTGTGTTCTAGACGTAACAGGCAGGCAGGAAGCGGGACCGATAATGACTCAAGACTGTTCGAAAGGGATTATGCGTCTTTGGTCCGGTTGATAATTTACTGTTCTCTAATTGGTGGTATCATTACGTTATGCATTAATTGAGCACAAATGCCCAAGTTACTACATTTTTACCTTGCTTAAGTTCTTGCTAGTTAATTATGTAGCTATTTCTCAGTTATCCTTCACTTATGGTGCAGTTATGAGCACATTGTAATTTTTCATTGACGTTGTTTGTGGTCAGAAATGTACTGTACATTGTCATATGAATTT
This sequence comes from Schistosoma margrebowiei, assembly GCA_944470205.2. Taxonomy (NCBI): domain Eukaryota; kingdom Metazoa; phylum Platyhelminthes; class Trematoda; order Strigeidida; family Schistosomatidae; genus Schistosoma; species Schistosoma margrebowiei. Next base: position 22,431,407 of record OX104029.1, on the reverse strand, counting down.
GAGTGTTTTAAAAATGGATGAATAATAGGAATCTTACCTGTGGAGAAAATATAAGTTTCTCCCGTCTACTCGGTTCACTGAATGTCTAAAGCATACCGCCTGAGTATGAGTGGAGAAATTTCCTAACTACATATTAGTGAACAGATTGCAAAAGAATTTTAATACTTTCTGTAGTCATTGAGACAATGTTCTCATTAGTGTCCCGAAAAAACACTTAACATTCCGTCACCGTCGTTTATCCAGCTAGTGACAATCTACAGCATGAAATTCAGTAAAATATCTCACTTTCCTTTGATAAGATGAAAAATAGTGGACAAAACAGCCAGAACCTTATTGATTAGAGAATTAATGACCTGCAAGTTGATTTCCTTCAACCGCCATGACATTTAAGTCTCATTGAAATCATGACCGTTTCGTCTCAGCATCGAACGCCTCAGCAACACACATTTACGATATTCCACACAGGACATTAACAACAGTGGATGTCGTATCCGTCGTCTAGAGCGTAGGTGTTCGCGCAAGACCGCATACTGTAACGGACCGACATGGCTTGTTGCACTGCTGTGTGCTCCAGAACACAGTGCATCGCATATAAATTACCAACCCGAGTGAAACTCAGAAATTCAACTGTACAGATTACACTGCGCTAATGTTTAGCTTAATAATGTAGAGTGCAATAGTCAAGCTCAATCGAACTGCACAATAATCCAACCTGTTATTTTACAGGTGTTGCTTCCAATCTCATGACTTTCTAATCGATCTGCATGATATGGTTTGGCCCGAAGGAATGCTTGCATCATATGTTACACGTATTCAACCAATATGTTATATTGCGTAGCTTATGAGTAACGTGAAAAGTTGAGTGGTAGATAAGCTGTCACTGCACAAATCACTGATTACTAGTACGAGATCGGTGGTAAAGGTTCCGTAGGAATTAATGTTTATATTCCTCTTAACGTATAAATCAGTATCATTCCACACTTTAATTTCCTTCGATCTGATTCTTCCAACATTTGATGGAGTCACTCACTCAGCATTTAACGTAGAGAATGAAGAAGAAATCAAAGTGTTGACAAATAGTTTTGAAGACAGTCGGATGGAGAGACCATTAAGCGGTGGAGGCAGTACCGATCTAATTTTTAAAAATCTATTATTGAACGTCTACAATCCTGTTTAGGAAGGTATTCCTGAAATGAACTAAGATGTAATAGATGAGTGCAAGAAAGAGTTTAATTGACTCTTTGGCATCACTCATCCAGACACAGAAACTCACCGACTGTGTTATGGAAATTTGAAGATGAATGTGACATTCACATTGATGTTACGTTGATAAGTTTTGTTTAGGTTTGTTGTATTTAGTCATTCAATAGATTGGTGAGATTATTTTATCTGATTAATGAAATCGTTCTCCTGGGTGGAAGAGTTATCGATGGGAAGATTTGAAGTTCGAAGTGATAGATCTAACATACATGAAACTACTTGAGTCTACATCTCAGTGTATGCAGAACAGATTTGTAAAACGTAATAGCATTAACATATTTATTTAAGTCAGAGTACAATAATTTTAGATGAGGTCATTTCATATTGAACTTCACACCCTTGTGGAGACATCATCCAAATCTTAAAAACGGATCATATCCTTGGAAAAGAAAAGAAACGTTTGGTTACCTCGTGTTAAACAAAAACAGATTAAATGTGATTTATACTGTTTGAATGAGTGAACTCACTTTTTAGAAAATCTGGATGGACAGGTCCTCCATCCACTATTTGAAAGTAAATGCAATATAAAAATATACAGAAGAGAATAGTTTTGATCAACAGTTGATTCACTGTATGGATTGAATACATGATCAGTATAAGGAATTGGTTATTACATATACATTTCATTATTTATACACTATTATTGTATTTGTATATATGATTGTAACCAATCTCCAAATGTTTAGTTTCTCATTTAGTGTAATCATCCATATGGACAAAATCATTTCATTAACCAGTCATATCTATGTGTAATTCACTCATGTGACATCTAACATACAAAGTTATGTACTATTCTATATATTCTTAATCTTTTGCACAAGATGAACTGATACCTATCGGGTCATCGATTTCTATTTTCGTCTGACAATAGATAGAATATATTTTTTCATTTCTTTTGTTTTTGTTGAACTAGTACTAATGAAAATGTTTCATAATGTATTCAATTTTTGAGGACAATCACTGATGATCAATACATGGTGTTCTTATCTATGTTGATGCCAAAATCTTGTTGACTTTGTATACAGTATTAGTTAAAATATTGTGAATATCATGGGTTTATTGTTAAATCTATTGTATGCAATGCGTGAGTAATGAAGTTTGACATGGTTTCTTTAGAGTAGCCATCTATGAGTAGGTTGCATGTGAAGGAAAATAATAATAGTAATGAAAACTCTTCAAAACTACACGACAAAAGTTATATTTTAGAGGATATCTGTTGAAAAATATTCACATAGACTAAAAATATCAAATGATTTAGTACTAAACTCTGGGCAACCCTAATATAACATCTTGAATCGTGAAGAAATGAATAATTTGTCTTCAATTTAGATACAACATTGTTAAAATATGACTTAGGTCAGCCAACCATCAGTGATCGAATAGCTAACTGTTTGTGTAATGACCGAGCATTCAATATTTGGTATGAATGGAGATGACGATACAAGAAACAAAGTTTATTTCAAAACACGTTCTTCTCTTTGGTACTTGGAGATTTTTCGAGTCACTCCTAACGAATAATTATATCTAAACAGAAATTCTGTGCATAATTATTATGTTAATGAATGTGAATGTCTCGGAAAATCTCCACCTACTATACAGAAGAACGTGTTTTGAAATAAACGTTGGTTTGCCATATCATCATCTACATTCATACTAAATTTTGGAAGTTTTGTAGTGTTAATTTGAGCATAACTGATCCGATCAGAAATTTAGGATAAGTCCAGATAGCTTCCATAAACCTTACTCTTGTAGTGATATTGGATCATAGCCGTTATAACTTGTGGCATTGTGCCCTAATAATATATAACGTAATGATACCGTCAATTAGAGGACAGTGAATTATCGGCCGGACCAATGACGCATAATCCTTTTCGAACAGTCTACAGTCTTCGTCGGTCCCGCTTTCTGCCTAGCTCCGCCTGCATGTTGAGTCCAGAACACCAATTTCAGCATCGGCGATATGAATCATATATTTCAAACATATTGGGTTTATATACAAGTCAAACAGACCATATCACACCACAAAATAGAAAATAGCATTTGTACAAGAGCTAGCCAAAAATAGTTGTGATTGTGGGAGACTGTAATTAATAGACTGGGAATAACTCAAGAACAGTAAATTTTATAATAGTTTATTGGTCAAAATAAAGCTTATAATAGGAGGAACATGAATATGCATAATTTAGTTACTTAATAATTATACAATGAAAATTTATGTATAGTGTTAGTTGATAAATTTATCCGAACAGTTAATATTCAGTATCGTCGTAGGAACGTAACACTAACCACACGATTCTTTTATCTGTTCATATATTGCCTGAGAAGATTTAAATTCAATGTGTAACACGCAAAGGTCAGAAATGATGAGCGCCTGGACGGAATCGGTATGGTGTTGTTCGGCCTTGTGGGTGCGGTCAATCCGTGTAACTTTTCCCCACTTACAATAAATATGTTATTCTATCTCCAGCCCAAATGTGTTCTTAAGATGTGGTAAACATTATACTGCTGGTTGCCACAAGATTCAGTAAAGACAATGATACGATTTCCACGTAAGATCTTATAGATTATGTAGTCACATCATGACAAATCTACAGTTTTGAGATTATGCCTATCATCATATTAGCAAAGATAAACGTACTAATGTTGACTTAAACTATAATTCTACGCTTTTATAATCGAGGGTGTTGGTCCAATCATCCACTCAAGTCCGAAGACTCTCAATTTAGGAGCGAGCCGTTCAAAACTATAATGTTTAGGCGGAGACTACGGCATTATGTGCTAACGTTCATTTACCTGGGACCTCCTTGTTTGGACAATATTAAAAAGTATTCTGGGAAGGTTGTCACCAGAAGTGAGACTGCTGATGGGATAGTCGAGTGAGCTATGTTCGCATCATAAAATATATTTTTTTACATCTTCATTATTCTTATTATTCACAAATAACTTATCAGCACATAAGTATTTTGAAGAAACCAATCCACTTCTCATTACGGATGCAATTACATACAAGAGTTTCAATAGTGTCCATATAATGCTTGCAATATTTTAACAGTTTCTGTGATATTTAGAAGAATATTAAGTTAGCATCAAAAAGTAGATGTTAGTGTTTTAATAACCACGTGTAAGATCTTTTTTAAAAGTCTTGGAAATCTCTCCACTTGCTTACCTTTGGGATTTATTCTCCATGATCTATCCAGTTGTATACTCTTTAGTTTTGTTTTTCTATTTGTTCTACTTAAGTTTCCATCTTTCTTTTGAACTACGTCTAGATTGTTTTGCTCGATATTTTGATCTTGGAAACTACCGCATAGATTGATTCATCTCTTTTATTGTATTTTCTGAGTTGACAAGGATTGTGCACTTTTTGGTTGTTGTTTGAAGTACATTTCCAGAACTGGGTACACTTAGTATTGTAACAGGTTATTCTTGATACATTTGTTATTGATATTTTTGTACAGCTGAATATTACCTTCTGTATAATCTGTACATGGTCAATCCAGAAAGGATAGAGCAATATTCCTGTATCAATAGAAACGTTTATTTGTCGAAATTGGCAGGTCATATCTTTTGTCAATTCATCTACCTAATATCAGTTAGATTTAATTGTTTATTGAACAATTATAGGTTGAATAACCTGATGATGAGGTTTGTTTAAGCAATAATGTACATTTGAATCTATAACTATATATAGAACTATTCCTTATCCAGGCGCTTTGTTTCGGATTACGACTGGGCAGGAGCACGACTGTCTGAACAAGCCTCCAGGTTTATTTCTCATTCCGAACCGCTTTAGTTTGGAAGATACAGTATGTCCATAGAAAAGAATAAGCAGTATTATATGCATTACACAGAATTTAAGATAGATCTTCATTGTAAAAGGACTTGGTAGCGGAGTGACAGTTCAGTAATAGTTTAAAATTATTCAATAAAAGTCTTAATTGAAAGCAGAAAAAAGATCGTCAATTTGTAAGAGTGATATTTACACGACGAAAATAACAAAGAACGTTGAAAGTCAATTTATTTTGTTTGAGTTAGTGGAGTACAGCCTTCTGTTTTTAATTAAGAATTCAGGAAGAGTAAGAACAAAACTTATGCTAAAATTGTCAGATGTGTAGTGACTCACTTTCATCACGAGAACACAATTGGTTTGTTGAAAACAATTATTATTATTATAACCAATTGTACCAGTGACTGTTTTAATGTACTTTTGTTTAACTGTGCTAAAAAGCATCCATTAAACTTCAATTGTGACCTCGCGCGTATTCGGTTACATTGTGTAACCAAGCTTGTATCCTGGCACGATCTCGGTATCCTTTCGATACCACGAGATCGCCAGCGAATATATCTCGATTTGTTCCATTAACTGCCTTCTGATATTTGGCTTCCGGGAACTCTTCTGGATATCCTGGCATGCGTTCCTTTGTAGCGGTGTTCATAGTTAATCTCCACTCGACTCCACGCTACAAATGTTTCATGGAATCAATCACAATAATAAAAGTAAATTGCATAGTAACATCTTAGGTGAAATATCAATTTTAAGTTAGCTCAGGTAAAAGTATATAAACTTGTGTGGTATGGTATAAAGCAAGATGTGTTAGTAAAATGAGTTTTTAAGCAGCAACAGTTTGGAATGATGCATTGAAAGTTATAGTGAGTTTTTGTTTTATGATCGAGAATTCATGTGGTGCCAGAATATCTTTATAAAATATGAGGACCATTCACAGAATATTTATTTGCACATTTCCATCAATTGTACTTCACATTCTGTATGATTCTTTCAGTTCTTAATTTTTTTATATTTCCATTTCTATTCTCTTCTGCTCGATCTTATTAACCTTTTGCTCTCAGGTTCTCCACTTCCAACTGGTGTTACATGCTACTTATGTTAACAGACTTTCATTACTATTGTTTCAATTTGTGATTATTGCGCGATATATTACCATACTACCGATTTCAAACCGGAGCTTCTAGCAGCTTGAGCTCATTCATATTGAAGGTACAGAGCACCTATCCACTAAAATTTACACGTATATGGCACATTTATTCAAGCCTGCATTCTGTGAATTGACAAAAATGAGATCTTCGCATCATTTTATAAATAATAATTAGTAATTTATTTTCATATAACAGTATACTACAGGAGGCATGCCAGTTTACAAGCAAGATTAGAACGTTACAGGGTTTATTGAAATATGTTATTCAGTTAGGTTGACACATAATGACGTGTAAGTCAGTTCTTCAGAGAATAAATAACCAAATTTGGTTATTACAGGTCGCGAACTCGGGAAAACTTCCTTATCAAGTGTGCATCAATATGAAATAGTTTTTCCTCTGAAATACACATGGTAGATGAATTACATACGTTTTTAAAACTTCTTGATGAAGCCTTCACAAGTTTGTGCTCCACCCAGACATTATAGGCCTTCCGCATGTCTAAGGCAAATCACACTCAAATTTTAGTTTCCCTTACTTTTCTTCTTTGCGGTTGTATTTGATATGTTTTCGTAGCTATATGTCTCTCCTTATTTCTACTTGAAATAGACAGGTAACTCACTGGACCTATCGATACTACTCAACTATAGTCGATCGCATATGATGCTCACTATTATCCTAAAGAGTCGTCAGAAGAACCCCACTATCTCCTGCGTACCACCAGTGATCTAGCATCTGTGGTGGTTCTTACCCATCAGCCGGTTAGAATTGCACGAAACACCGCCAGCACCAAGTTAATGTAAGTTCCTTTTTGTCTGTTTTACATCAGCTTTCCAACTTCTCGTACACTATAATGACTTACCATTAATTTTATTCCACCACTCATTGCTTAATACACGACTACTACATTCCTAGACTTTTCCACCTACTTCGATAAAAATTTGTCCTACATCGTACTCTTTCTAACATCTATACCTTGTTCGGAAACCTGTAATTCATGTTAGAGTCAGTTAAAGCATCGATGCTTTACCCACAGTACATCATTTGTAACCGTCTGATGAGCTGGTAAAACAGTACTTGTAGAAATGGTGTTTTCCAACAGGATGTGAAACAGAACATCGTGTTAGATGTAGTATTTTATCTAAAAATATATCTCAATGAGCCTAATATCACAAAAAAATGGGGATGGACTTACTGACTAGAGAGTATTGGTGGTGATAGGGACGAATTCAATCTACCCATGTTCGTGGGGCAGAACATTCCGTTTATTTCTGGATCTTTGTGATAGAGGACGAGGTAATCAGTCGGTGGTACTGAATTTGTCCACCGGCACTTGATACTTTGATTCATATTTCCGATTTTTTGTTGAATTCCCCACTTTACTAAGATGACCAAGAAAATACTAACACAGAATTACACATTATTACCTAGTGGCTGGTATAAGATGAAAAAATGAGAATTATAAAGGCAAACAATAAAATATACGTTTCATAGTTTCTTACAATTGAAACAAACTTAATGTATGCGTTTTTTAAGATGACAGATCATACCAAGCGCTCTCCATATTAACTTTATAACGACTTTTGACTTGTTGAGACGCAGGACCAAAAATATAACACGATAATCTTAGTAGTGTTGTCTCATAACCATACAGTCTTCGCAGCTGAGCCTATTATTACTGGGAAGATTTGCTTTCGTCATGCAACACTAGGGGTGAACGCGGGAACATTCATTAAATTGGATGGCATGGCCCAGTCCTTCGGACGTGGTCATTCCGTACAATTTATTCACATTAAACATGTTATTTTATCTACAGATGTGTTTTTCAGTAATACTAGACGTTATATTGCTGATCCTTAGGATACAACGAGCCAGTATAGACAATGATGAAACTTCCACGTAGGATCTCATAGATTAGATAGTCACATCATGACGAATGTACAATTTTAGGATTAGGTCTATTATTAGAGTAGTGCTAATACCGAACTAGACCATTCTATATAATGTCAAGTTTCGACCTTCTGTGATTTTTCCAGGGTCAGATACGTGGATGGTATGTCATTTTTGAAAAATTATAAAAACTGAACTCTTAGATCGATACTAAAACTGAGGATGATACAGGTATTCAGTGTTTGACAACGCTTCTACCAGTAACACCTAATATACTTTGTTCCCACCTAGAGAAATCAAAAGACAGAGTCCAAGAGATCGGAAGAGTGTATTTGGCGATAACCAATATATCCGAAAATCTCTGATCTAATCTGGCTAGCGATTGCGGTAGATGTTGAGCACAGCGTTACCACATGTGATCTGGTGCGGATGCATGACCGAGCGCCTTCAGCTAGATGAGTCCACTAAAACATGTGGTCAGCATCCAATGTCGAAAACTTACAGAGCTATTTAGTTTGGGGATTTATTTAGCGCTACAGATCACTCCCCCCCTAGTGGGGCAGTGATGACCCTAAGACGTGGCCAGAAGTTTAAACCCAACGAGTTTGTCGTTGGTAAACACTCTTCTGATAGCTTACTAAATTTAGCAGTGTCTGGTCGTCTTTCCTTACTATATGGGACCAAGGTACAACATAGTAAAAAAAGAAAAGTACAATGAACATTTTCGATTCCTCGTAAACTGCATCGTTCTTTTCCAGCTGTCCTGGAAAGGAAAAAAGAAAATATAAGTGTCCAAATACACTCGTATGTACGTAAAAATGCAATGTTAGCGAAAGAAAAGGAAAATAAACTCAAGCACACGTAATAGCGTTAAAAAAATTGAATTTTTTGTGTTTTTTTAAAATAAAAATACACATATAAGCGCATATTAAAATTGTTTTTTAAAAAAAATTATATATCGTAAAAGGAAGGATCGAGATAATATAAAATGTTGAGTAGTGCCTTACGTGCAATAGTCGTTTAAATGTTCTGGAAATCTTACTATTCTTCCAGAACGCGTCGTTTTAAGTTTATTTTCAGACACATTCGGAGTGTCATCGCTAGTTTTGATTGTTGGTTGAGGAATCATGAGTGTAGGAGTCGTGTTGTGCGATTGTACCGAAAGAAAATCGGCGTGAATAGGATTTCCTTCCAAATACGCTGCTTTTAAGCGATCGATGCTGATGCTATCGTTTGTTCCGTTCTTATCGACTATATAATACTTAGATTCGCGTTGAAGAACTATGAAAGGTCCTTCGTATGCTGATTCGAATGGTCGTCGATGTGCGTCTCGACGAACGAAAACGTGTGTACTATATTGTAAGTCAGGTTGAACGAACACATCGGTGGATTGTGGTCGTGTGGAAGCAGGTTTAACTGAACGCATTGCGTTTGTAAGCCTGTTCATGTAGGAGGTTAGATCCATGTTCATTGAAGAGGATGAAGGATCCACGAATTCTCCTGGGAGTCGGAGTGTCGTTCCATAAACGAGTTGAGCCGCAGTGTATCCAATGTCAGCTTTCACTGCATTGCGGATACCTAGAAGGATGAGTGGAAGAGCGTCGGTCCACTGTGAAACGTTTGCAGCTGATAGTGAAGCTTTTAGTTGTCGGTGGAAACGTTCTACCAACCCGTTTGCTTGTGGGTGGTAGGCGGTCGTTCGGAAGCGAGTGCTTCCTAATAGTGGTTGATACAGTGGGTCTATCATATGCTTAACTGTGACTGGGGATAATCTACAACCTGTAAACGAGGTTACGTAAACGGATAAATTAGTGTTTCGGTCTACTAGCCTCCGTTTGCGCGTGTTGATTGTCGAAACTTCCAAAGAAGCCAATTTGGTGAGTCTATTATTTATCTATCCACGTCTGTCGTATATTTTCATATTATCTTTTAATATATAATATACTCGACATGACGAATAACGATAAGATTAATGTTAATATAATAGACTCTCATGTATGTGTACCGAATCCTTGTCACTTTTTATTCGCATGACGGTAAATCCCATGCGTTATTCGAGAAATTTTACCCTATGAACGATTCTCCTCGCTGACTCGGCTGCTTGGTACGGAATGCATACCCATAAGCATATCCGTCTACCACCCAGCATCAAATGGTTAAGTGAACGATTTCACTGCCAACTTAAAAGTGCTCTACGAGCACACGGAAACGGCAACTGGCACGAAACCTTACCGCTCGTCCTTTTAGGGGTCAGAACGAGCTTGAAGGCAGATATTCAATGTTCCGCCTCTGAACTTGTAAACGGCACGACATTGCGTCTGCCCGAAGAATTCTTCACACCATGGAGCAGACCTAATTTCGGTAAATCTGACTACGTCCAACGACTGTCTGTATTTATGCGAACGCTGTCACCGGTGTCAACTAAAATACAACATCGACAGGTCGCTCTTCCTCGAGAGTTATCTACCTGTAAACGTGTTTTCATACGAGTAGATTTGGTACGCCAACCCTTGCAACAACCTTATGAAAGCCCTTTTCGCGTGATCGCTCGTCACGAAAAGACCTTCAAGGATGATCGATATGGACGCGTCGAGATCGTCAGCGTTGATCGTCTCAAATCAGCACACGTCGAAGACAGTCACCAATCTAATAACTTGAGATTCAATGCTAGACCTATCAAACCTAGCGGGATCCTTAAATCTTCTTCAGATCCCACGCTAGATACATCCGAGACCTCATTCTCACGTCACAGTCAACAGCACGCGTCATCTGCACCGTCTACGGACGAGATGACAGTCTAACGTCCAGATCGGCAGACCACGCCGCCTCTGACCTCGGATGAGATTGCAGGCTCACGAAATACGAACGAGACTACCGTCTCACGTTCCGGTCACTGAGTGCAGTTATCTGTACGCTTCCGCAAACAGTTGCACAGTCAACGACCGATACGGTGTAGGATTATTCCTATACTACACGCATGCTACACTCTTCTCTTTTTTGATTTTCTTTTTGTTTCCTGAGCCCACGCCTTCGACCATCTCGGTTTGGTTCCGTCTACTTCAGTCAACTTTGACGAAAGCTAGACTGGTCACCCACGCTCTTGTCAACGCACTCAGTCGAGATATTGATTTCGAATGTTTGGCATACGCATGGTCTCGAACTTTGTCGTTATGGTCGCTTCTGGTTCATCGGCTCAACGTGGTTTCGTCCTACGTCTGCAGCTTTCTCTGGTCAAGACCCCTACGAACGCAATCTCCAGATTCTGGATTCAATCCACTCGTGTGGCATGACAACTCAGTCAACAAATACAGCACATGGCTCCTGTTACCGTTCTCCGAAAACGACTAGCGTTGGCAACTCGACGATCAACGATCACTTTCTTGTTCGCCAATCCTTCCTTTTTACATAAGCTTGTCAGCCGATCAGTCCCACGGTTTAAACCGCTAATTATCGAATGTGTAAACCTTTTCTAGCGTGGGGCTCATGTAGTGACTCACATTTATCACGAGAACACGACTGGTTTATTGAAAACAATTATTATTATTATAACCAATTGTACTAGTGGCTGTTTTAATGTGCTTTTGTTTAACTGTGCTAAAAAGCATCCATTAAACTTCGATTGTGACCTCGCACGAATTCGGTTACGTTCTGTAGCCAAGCTTGTATCCTGTACGTTCTCGGTATCCTTTCGATACCACGAGATCGCCAGCGAATATATCTCGACTTGGTCCATTAACTGCCTTCTGATATTTGGCTCTCGGGGATTTTACGGAGTCATTTGGAACGAGCTTCTTGGTAGTTTATCATTATCAATCCGATGAGTTTTCTAGCTTTGGATACTTGAGATGCAATGTGCTCAGGAACGTTCAGACTGTTGCTATATCTTAAACTCAAGTCACAAACAGTGTTGAGAGGTTTCAGTGTATGTTTGTGTATAAACAGATTTAAGTTAAGGCAGCGGCCAATGTGAATAAATTCACTTTGTCAACATTAAGTGGCAAATTACGCGAAATAGTTCTTTCGTATACCTCGGTTTACGGCTGAAATATAGTTTTCTTTCATGGGAGAAGAGAATGAATAAACTACTTCCAGGTAATCGCCAAAAAGGAAAGGTTTACCATATTGAAAGAAGGAATACACCTAATTGATTAAAAGGAGAACGAGTAATGAACCAACCACACTTCCTTGTATAACCCTACTGGTTACACTCACAGGTTGAAAGTAGCGAGACCCAAGGCGAACTATTTGGCTACGTTCTTCTAAAAAAGATTTGAGCCAATAAAGTCCAAACGCTGCGGAAAACCAGTTATCAAACTTCAGGTAGACCCGAGGAAGAGATCTTATTTTTTGAAAGAGTGAGGTGTTGGGAAGATCCAGAAAACTCCTCGAAAAAAGCCGAAAATGCTCCGAAAATATTGAGAAGCGTCTCATCCAATTAGCATTCATTAGAAGCTTTGTCAGAAACATCTATAAAGTGAAAAATCACATATCAAATTTCTGATTGGACGATTACCTATTCTGCCACCACGTTTAGTGGAGTTATGGAATTTCCCGGAATCCCTAGGCCATCTGAAACCTTATAAAAACCCAAGATTTTCTGCATATAAGCGAATCTTTGCATTAAAGCGTTTATTCTGTATTCAGTCTCAGAGCCTTTTTTCTTGTGTTCAAGTTTCTGTAAATATCTAGCCTAGGGGTTACTCGAAGAGCTTAGGAACTGTATCTAGTGTTTAGTTGAAAGACTTATCAGACACCTAACCAAACTTTGCTTGTCTCATTTGCCTGCCTATGTATATTTACGTCGATTAAGAGCATCATTCGCTAATGGTTGATGTTTTAAAGAGTCATTGAAGCATGTAGATTTTACTAAAGCTCGTTACGTAACAACCATAACTAATCCGCTCGTGAGTGGTCGGTTATTGGTATTGTTCGAGCTAGTAAACTGTGAGTATTAATCAATATCAAAATACAGTGCGCGTGAGCATTAATCAATAGAATAATATAAAAATGGGTTAACATAAGAAAGAATCAATCGATAAATTAGAAGTGAAAATGAGAATTTATAGCAAGTTGTGTTCCTTTAGTCGGTCTCACCGATATGGAATATTTATCTGTTTCGAAATAAGTATATTTATCTTTGTTCATATAATGATAGACTTAATCCCAAAAGAATAGATTATTCATGCTATGAAGAATAACATCATTCGAATTCTTAGACTTACAAACTACTACTAAGTAGGATATAAAGGAACTAGCGACAACACATTTGGGCATTTCAAACAACCAAGGAACAGGTGCACAAAGACGGTAAGAATAGACGGATTTCAGTATTGCATAAACCTGGTCGACAAACTAATCAACAATGAGAACTGCTAATTCCATCGTGTAGCCTCCCTTCGACAACCTAAAACCAGAGTTTCCTAAATGCTGAGTCCCAATGGCCAAACCGATAGAGACAGTAGCTCCGCTGACATTCTGACAGAACAACACTTTCAAACCATGTCGACGAGAGCACCACCCGCAATTCATCAGAACTCTCAGAAGTAAACCTGAGAGCCGACATCGTGAGTAAGAAACCGCAATACCCAGACAAGGACACATCACCCGGATCATATACGGTTCATTGTACTACATTGAGAGATTCGGTTTCAATCTCGATCCACACCTCTAAGCATGGTGTTCTCACATTCGCCAAGTTGAGGCACATTACCAGGAAATTGGAAGCTGGCTCACATTACACCGATTCTCAAAAGATATTGACGCAGAGAACCTTCAACCTACCATGTGGTGCCACTTTTCTCAATATCCTCAAGAATTATGGAGTGTCTAAAATGCGACGTTTCACGTGACTACATCAGTTAGTCAGCTACAACGTAGGACCAGGCACATATATGCATCGGTCCAAGTTGCTTCTTTTCATACCAACAACACAGTTTCAGAAAATGTCACTCTTGTATGACCAACATGGTGACTGCGGTGGACAGATGAACAACCATCCTTGATCGAAAGGGGAAGCTTGATGTCATATAGTCGGTTTTCTCTGAAGCTTTCGATATGGTCAATTATATATGTTTTATCGATAAGCCCAAATAATTGAGTATCAAGTCATTGTTAATTGGTTAACTTGCTTCGTATTTCAATAATTGACATTTTGAGGTCAGGGTAATCTTCAATTTTTTCTCAGGCTACAGGATGAGCGTGTGGGTTACTTCAGATCAAATACTAAGACCTCTTCTTATCTTTATTGATACAGTTGATCCTCCTCGGCAAGTGTCTTCCGATCCATTTCTCCCGTTGATAATGTGAAACTGTGGAGAGAAATATGCGGCCAGGAGGATAAGCTATCACTGACTTGAATTCAAAGTTGAACAGATAACGACGGGCTTACCATGAACACTTCAAAATGTAAAGCAGTTTATCAGAAATATGTTGGCACTTCATGATCTGAAGTCTTACGTTAATCGTAACAAAGATATCTTCTGTGCAAATCTTTCATTGGTAACACTGGAGCGCATTTTTGACCAGTCCGATGAAAGAACTTTTACAAAATCTTCAGTAGTTTTATTCGTTCACATATAGAATATTGAGACGTAGTATTTTATCCCTCACTCCAGAAGGATAAGGACACTTTGGAGCGTATCTAACATGAGCCACGAAATCAGTTCAAGGACTCAAATTCAAGTGTTATGAAGGGGACTTCCAATCACTGTTATTTTACTCATTAGAGTACAGGTGTCTTAGAGGTGACCTTACAATGACTTAAAACCTCATAAACACGTTTGGGCATCCCCTTAAACACCTACTTAAGCTTAGTTCCAACATAAAACTTAGGGGTAACACCCAGAAACTCGAACACAACACAACAGAACGGAGTGTATGCACATCTTTTACTCCTTAAGGCTTGTCAAATTCCGGAATACTCTGCCGGGTGAGCTGGTGCAAGCTACTTCCCAGTAGTCCTTAAGAGAGAAAGTGATATATTCTTAAGGCTTAGTACAATCTAATATTTCCTTCTTTTGTCGTTAAATGTACCTAGGTTCCTATCTCGCGGCTCTGGTGATCCACTGTTATTAGATACGGAAGCTCGTTAAGTTTCTTCTATACAGTTCAGAACCATTCGAGACAATTATTGGATATCGGACGGGCGGAGGGTTTGGATATCGCTTGTTTTTTGATGGATGATGTACTTAAGCAGTTGGAAGATGCAGCTACTGCACAACTGGTAACATTTTGAGTCCATTATATTTTCAATAAAAGCTATCGGTAAAGTCGGAAGACCGTAAACGAGCAGAAGAGAAGATTTTGCAGTTCCGTTCATGCTCTGAGCCTTACGAAATATGCACTGTTATTTTAAGTGAGTTGTTTATTAGCTATGAGTGTACCTCACACGTGTAAGCGTATTATGTTGACATGAATAGTCTTAGCGTACATATTCCGCCCAAGTTTTCGTTCGTAGTACCATAAAACGTCTTGGTTAACCGGATTGAATGCCCTTCTAAGGTCAAAAATTACATCCATAATGATCACTGGTAGGTAGGTCCGGACTCCAGAACTCAAGAAAGGTTTACGTGTTCACGTCCAGATCTGAAGACAACCTGCTCCTCCTAGGTTCGCTCTCCACAAGCCCTAGTCATGTAGTGGAGAACAATTTAAATTGTTCCTCGAAATACGGCTTTTTATTTAGTGACCTCATATGGGGGCAAAACTCTCGGTAGTAGTTACATGAACTACTGCTTTCAACTCCATCGTCAAACAGATCTTGGTAACTTTTAAATCATAAAGTGGGCTTTTGATTAGTGTGACAAGTTTTGAAGTTTCTGTCATTATACAGTACTTATGAAGTTTCTCGCCTTTTTTTATTCCTTCACAATAATAATACGATTCCTTGTTCTGGTGCTTTTGTTCTATCAATCAAATGCGTTTATTCTTAAACCAATGAGCTAGTATTATTAGTATAAATATGACTGTCGGATGTCGTATTCGCTTTTCGAATTTTTAAAGCTCGTTCAAATAATGACTGCCTGCTGTATGAAGCTGGTCGATGTCTGTCCCACGCAGTGATTAGAGAATGGAATTCTGTTTTTGCCTCGTCAATTGATGGTGTAGACGGCTGTAAAGCACTGCAGCTTCTAACTTTCATCTTGGAATGGTCACAAAGTCGTGGATTCGAGGTAATTTCTTTAAAGTTTTACACACCTCACACATCTGTATATTTCAACGTTAATACTCTCAATTTGTCAGTGCCATTGTTGGTCAAATTTTATTCGCTTGTAAGATATCTATACTTTAGCCTTGTCGTTGAATGGTTTCCTAGTGGTACTCGGCTTTCAATCTGTAGGTTAGGTTTAAACTGTACTATACACCTACTTTGGTCATGGCAGAGTAGTGTGAATATCCTTCACATAGACTGTTTTACTTTAAGTCACATATTCGAATCTGTACTTCGTATATCCATTTTAGCACTTCTATTTCGCCCGTTTATTAGCGGTTAGGGCGTTCGACTTTTGGCCACGAAGTCTCATGTTCTTATTTCGCCCCACCTATTTCGGTTTAAAAAACTAAGTATCGTTAGCATTCACATTTAGTGTGGTTCATACGCAAGTAGCTGGTTAATGAGTCGATTTACATTATTTTTGTTATTATTATTTATTATCCAGTGATGTTCATTCTTTAATTCTCGATGTTTGTGCAATGGACGTTTGTTATATAAAACCATGTGTCACGATTTGATTTGAGTTCGGCCAATAGGCTTCGAGGGTTATATTCATAGTACTATAGAAGCCATAAATTAGAAATTAACTGCTGACTGGGATTGAAGCTCAACCCATCAAGTTATCTTGAGTTATTCATTTTCAAAGTAACTAAATGCTGGGTTCCCAGAAGGTTTACGAAGTTGATAAAAAGAAAAGCAGATGTTCAGCGATTTACCTGGTCGGTGGATATATAGCTGATGTTAGTTCGTGATGAAAACAGTAAATTTAATTCCCAAACCCAACATTCAGTTGTAAATCGTAATCCTAACTTCTCAGACTAATATGACTCTCATTTAACCCTGGTAAGTATGTGGGCATCCCATGGTCACGGGTTGTCCATAAATTATAGTCTTACCAAAATGGTTCTATGAGTATTAATTAGATGTAAGCAAACCGTCAAATGAGTGGTGTTGAAGTTAGACATTAAGTTTATGGTGAATGACGTTGTTCTTTGTCTACTGACATGCTTGCACCATATATTACACGTATTCATTCAATATGCTATGTTGCGTAGCTCATGAATAGCGTTGAAAGGTGAGCGGTAAGCTGTCACTGCATAAGTCCCTGACTAATAGTGCGAAATCGGTGGCAGTGGTTCATATTAATATTCCTTTTAGCTTGTAAATCAGTATCATTCTACACTCTGATTTCCTTTGATCCCATTCGTCTTTATGAAAATGCTTCTTACCCTTAATCTTAAAATACAATGCATATCACTATCATATCTTCTCTGATTTTGATGTTGCTGGCTTGCCTGCCGTGTTAAAGTATGGTGTGCGAACGTGAACCGAAACATCTATGAAAAGTCCAAGTTTAAAAGAAATAATGGTATCTTATCGATAATTTCAAGGGACAAATGTTACCGACATGGTCTATTTTGTGTCTATCATTAATTACAATGTATTGTTAATGCCTTAAATTGATACTTGCTTAAAATAGGTGGTTTTATGAAGACGGTTATGTTAGTCTCCAATGTCTTTCTTGGGTCGCAGTTTCAAAGCCGCCATCCAATTATCTTTAAGCTTAAGTTATTTAGGCGTTGGAACCAATGTTTAGATTAGTCATATATGTGTTTCTAGTCCTTTAAGGAATATTAAAAAGCTTTTAATGGAGCCTATCTTTTATTTCATCCAGACTATTGTTAAAGTTTAGATGAAGACTATAAACGTATTGTGTGCATGCTACTTATCTTGAAGGTAATAATATATAACGACAATCAGAACTGGAATGCCTGGCAGCAAAAGATTGAGAAGATGGAATTGGAGGGTACAGGAATGTAAACAGTGAGTAATTGTAATAACAACGGGACTGAATGAACCACGAAGTTTGTAAGAGATAACTGGTGGGAGATATGCAAATGAATTATTCAGTATATACTTTTCATATTTTGCGAAAACTGTAGTTTCGTATTAAATGATAAATCTGTTTTCCCCCACCTGAGTTACCATTCATTACAATATAACGGTGTGTCTATATGTATCTGTTTGTAATGCTAAGTGTGTTCTTATTCTTGCTTTCATGGTACAATAATGACGAAATGTGTTTTTCAGTGCGGTCCTGCTGCTCGTCAGCGAATTTTAAGCGCTGCTGGAGCACTCGTTAAAAGAGCTTCAGCAGCCCATGCCGAAAAAGTTGCTGCTGCCTGGAGATCTACAAAGGTCGATGAAAATGTCATTCATACAACTGGCCTAGGATCTCGAGTACTTACCACACCACCAGATGATCCAGGACCTCCTTGTTGGTTATTGATTAAGTTGATTGAACACATCGAAGAGTTGATCCAGCCGCTTACACAATCAGACTTATCTGGCATAAATAACGATCAAGTATGTGGATTTCAAATAATTTGGTTTGTTTTTATGAAATCTGTTTTCTTATATGATTTCAGTTATTTAATTTTGTGGTTTATTACAATCAAATGACAGTCCCATCCTTGTAAGCATAAGAATTTAAATGTTTTTGTATTCAAAATTTCTGTCAAATTTTTAACGGAGTAATCGTCGTTTGGCTATTTTTCTGTTTGTTCTATTCATCTAATTTTTTCTCATGTCTAGATTTTTAGCCGGCAGTGTGTGTGTTTAACTATTCGCTTTTTTAAAAACAATATCTCAAAGGTAGACAGAGGCGGAATCAAAAGAATCTTACTTTCTATGGAGATTTAGAGTGAATCTGTTTGTTATATCGGAAGTTACTGAATGTCTAAGGTGTTCGACTTCCAGTCACTCAGTTCTAGTTTCGAATTACACCCTACCTAATTCGGTTTATGAAACCGTGTAGTATTTTTAACTCTCACATTTGGAGTGTGGTCCATATTTAATTTCAATTCGATTTCTATCATCGGTTTATTCTAGTTTTTAGCCCAATAAATAAGTCCATCTCTTTAAATCACAAAATAAAAGTATTGAACTTTCTTAGATTGGATCTCTGCTAATATTTTTTTCTTGAAGTGGTACGCGACCATTAAAAATACAAAGAATCTGTGATTACAATCACATCAGTTGATAAGGTATTCTCGTCCAGAAATGCAAACGTTTGTGGAGTTTCTGATTCCATTTCCAACGCTTTTTAGGTAAATGGAATCATCTCGTCACTTACCTAATTCTGTTAAGTTAAACTCCGACACACTATCATTGATGCGTCAATTTTTAATGTAGTCAATGTTAAAGTTACCCTATTTTGAATTTAGAAAAACCGTTTTATGATCATCTGTCAATTAAGAGGTTGTTATTTAAGTTCACCGAAACTATAAAATGGTCTGTCAGTCGGGGTTCATGTGACTAATATATCGCATTCCTATATTAATAATTCTCATCCTTTTGCACCATATTTTTCCTTTGTTATGGATTTTGAATTCTACCCTCTTTTTAGGAACCTATTTTTAAACGGGGATTATTAGGTTTGTTTATATTGTCTGCATTATTGGATGAATTCTCCTACTCCGAAGACAGTGCACAGTTGAATATGCCATTGGAAGCACATGTTTTCCTTCGAGCTAGATTTCAGGTATACCAATTTTTTTCTGTCAACAAACACTTTACAAAAGTTTAGTCATTGTTCTTTTGGGAAAAATTTCTATTCATATGAATTCTATTTGCTGCTTATAAAATAAATCAAATTGCATGTTATTGATAATTTTGATGAATAGAGATCCTGAAGTGTCTAGTTCACCGATTGATTGTAGACCCTAACCACTAAAACTATGCTGTATATTGTAATAGGTCAACTGTTTTGAAAGTATCTATGTCTTCGTGTATTATTCTGTTTTGTTTAAAGATGGTTTGTTGATGAGTATACTGGAATTGTATTAGCCTTAGTTTCAAATTATTCATAATTGAACTTTTATTTCCAAGTGATTGGATCCAGGACCTCAGTTTACCCAACCATTCATTACTGGATTAATATCTATCGGCGATGTCATTACATGTCGTAGAACTGGTCTAATTGTTGTTTAGTGTAAATATAAATAGAGCGAAAAATATTTTTCAATTAGTTTCTCGTGATGAGTTCACACTCTATATATAATACATGATAATACTAATTGCGAAATATTGTTATATAATAGCGTTACAGTTTCACAAGTGATTAGGGTAGTAATTTTAAGTGGTTAACTAAGTAACTGAAAGAGGTGGGGTGAGACAATCACAATAATTCAAGTAATTAGTTGTGGGAGTTGTAAACATGTAGATCAGCGGTTGTCAGATTGTATTGTATGTTATATGATAATAAACAACACATTTTGATGAAAATTGAATTTAATAGTAGTTACGTAAAAATAAAGATACAAAAATTAGAATTTTGTAGGAACACAAAAGTAAAAACATTTGAGAAAGTAGGTTTGTTCACTCAATGATAGGCTTGTAAGCTCTATATAACTGGTTCCACAGGAGCAACTGATTTAATAAGCATATAAGGATGTGGCGAATTCAGTCATTCTTTGTTGTTGGTACTCATCATCATCGGCCAGTTATAGAAAATGGTGTTTACTTTGACTGGCTGATCAAAGATAACTGAGAGTTCTATTGTCGCTCACTCGGTGGATATGGGATATCGAGTTGACTTGAATAGGGCTAGTAAAGTTATCCACCGTATTGCATCAAGTTTACCACTTGGTTTACGTGTTCATCTTTTGCACACCACTGAAGTGATCGCATTCTAACCCTATTCTTCACTGTTTAATCTTTCTTACTATTATTGATTCTAGTACTATTTCGACTCTTCTACTATTCATTTTCTCATCCGGTTTGGTATAGGAACTTGAACTGACGCACATTTGTTCTAGACTGTATGTCAATTATGATCAACTAAATATCGTTAAGATTCGTAATAAGTGTAACCCTGTTTTGTGCAAACTTTCACATATTTACTGATTCGTACAGCAACTAAACTCCGTTCTATACATAGCTGACATTTAATTGTATATTCAGTTTCGTTTTTCCCTGTAAACAATTGTTCAGTCTCACTTGTGTATATGTAATTATTGTTTTACCCTATACTTTTTACCATCAGGACTATGAACTAGTACGATTATTTAAAAATTTACTTTGCTTAGCAAATCAACTGTTAGTTTATTGGTCGTCACTGGACTGTTCAGCATTAAGTCAAGGACAAAGTGAAGTTGTATTCAGAGTAATAAGTTGCCTGGATATGATTACAGGTTGGGATTTCTTACCACGTGAACGTGAGTTTATTGTGCTATATTAATTTTAGATTTTATAACTATTCAGAATAACGTGGAATATATGTATACGGTAGTATTGTAATTAAAGTTTCCCCATTTATTAGATGTCAGTCAGTCATTTGTGATTAGAGTAGCTTGGATGATGGGTTAGAAAAGATTAGTGAAAAATATATACGCATACTAACAACATGTCCTGTGTTGAATCTGCTTTAAGAATCAAGTATCAGTCAGTCAATCAGCTACAACGTAGGATCAGGCACATATATACATCGGTCCAAGTTGCCATACATCATTAGCACAACAAAATGAACACCGGATTCATAGAAGTAGTTAATTCAGTGGTGATGATAATATATAAAAGAAAGATTGTGTATAAGGACATAGTACAGGAAGAAAGAACTAGTTCATAGAAAGAAAGATATGGAGCGATATCAATCTCATAGTTTAAAGGAAGAAAGCGTGTATACACCTACGCCATTGTGATGTATTCTGAGTCATGTGTCACTTAGAGTCTCCAACCATTATGATAGTCACGCGGACCCCAACCAAGTAGTATGCATCTACCAACATGGCTCAGACCAGAAGTTAGTGACTTTGTGGACTGATGCCACGTTTTGTTTTGGCCACCCTTAACTTTCTTCCAACCGTCTCCAACACTAGTCAGCATTTCGCGTCGTGGTAATCGGTGGTTGGACATATGTAGTATGTGGCCCAACCATTTCAGCTGATGAAGATTCACAACCTCATCTACTGATTTACCATCATTCCGTGATACACTACGTCTAACCTCACTATTACTTACCCTGTGATATCAGCAGATGCGAGCAGTATTTCTAAGAGATCTGTGAATCAAGTATGTCACAAAATCTACCATAAACTCTAATTATCGAAGCTGGCATTCAAAAATTTCATAAATTTGCATTGTGTCTTACCCTAATTTTAATAAAATTTCTCACATATTCTACTACTTCAGTCTTAATTGCTATTTACAGTGTTCCAAAACTACTTTACTCTTATAGGATTTTTAATCCATCCTAACGACTAGCTTGTCTTTAAACTTCAGAGTTCAATCAAAATCAGGAATCATAACATCTAGTTGCTATTTAACACAAACTCCAGAGTTGATGGACTTCACCATTCAATATCTGTTTATCTAACACATTTTATGTACTCAATATTTTTCCTCACAATTTCTAGTTTTCGGCATAAATTCTTAATTTTCTTATTTACTCCAAAATTTCCTGATATGTAGGCGTACAAAACTTATGACTTTCAAGTTCCTTGGAAATTTCCACAAATTTTTGTACTCATCTCACATATTTTCAGGTTTTCAAGTATTCTCTTTATGCGTTTTTTTTCTTCTCTCAGTTATTCGTTTTCATGCCAGTCAGTTAAGACGTTCTGATCAAGAAGCTCGTTTTCGTCCTAGTGATAAATGGAGTGATACGATGGGAACAGATGCCTTTCCGAGGACTTTATTACTATTTATTAAAGTAGGTAAACCGTTTTACTATGCTGAATAATATTCTGTAAGATTTACTTACTTTGCTCTCATCATATGACGAAATTAAGCTTTCACTTTATACGTACATATTCAGCAATTTCCCCATGAACATAAAATAATTTATTGTTCTGTCACATTCTCACTTCATAGTTTATCTTTTTTTCCCCAACTGAATTTCGTATTAACGTGAAAGTTAAAATAATCCATTGTGTCATTGAATAAAAATAAAGAGAATTCATCAAAGAAAGTTTTCTTTTCGACGAAATCATTTTCTTCACTGAATTCTCTTTATTTTTATTCAACGTGAAGATGTATGAGAATAGGATCTGTCGTTTCATTATGACTCCCCAGTTGAGGTCTTAGAGATAGTTAAACTTCAGTTGCTTGAAGCGTTATTAGATGTGGCTCGAAATTGGAACCTGGCGGCTATCTTTCTTTACTATATCTTTAACTGATCTGTATCTCTTAATGAATGTTATTCCTATTCATTTGTTTACTGATTTTGCTGCTGTTTTCTCTTTTACTCTTTCACAATGTTATCTGTTTATTTGCATGGTGTATTTTTCGAGAGCTCGGGGATCAGTCAGAAGTGATCCAAAGGACTAGTGCCTATCATTGGCTAAGAAATGGATTGATTTTCTAAGGTTTATATATTAATGAGTATTTGTGCATATTATTCGATAGCCCAGTATGCTTTCTCATCCTCTCTTGTGTTCTCGCTCAAGTGGTCAGGTGCGTGACGGGGGGGTTTAGCGTTTAGCACATTGTATATCAATATCAGATTTCGGACACCCCTCATCATGACAGTTCAATTTTACCAGAATGTATAATGATTTAAGTAAATAAATGGATATAAGGACACAATTTGACAAACAATTAACACTTAACTTATGACTCACAAGTTGAATGTTGAACATATGGTGGATTCCAATATTAGTAACTAAATTAAAAAAGTTGTTACTCTTGTTTTTGAGTAACTTTTTTTTACCTAACGCACACCATTGTCTATTTATGCCATTCTACTTGGTTAATTCTTATACTTTCTCATCAGTTACACACATGGGTTCGCGGTTCAGATCTGCTTGGTGCACGAACATTGTCATGTTTAGTTCGCTTCTCTTTAATGTCTGGCCCTTTGATTTATCCGATTTCTTCATTAACTTGTATAAATAATAATTCATCTTACCACAATGGAATTTCTTCATCAAATTATAATGAAAATCAATCACTGGGTTCACCAAGTACAATGCATTACCTAATACTAATTGAAAATTTAAATTGTTGGCTAGGAAAAGAAATACCTATGGAAGATCCCATACAACTATCATTCGAGTCGCTCACAGATCAAATACCAGGAATACGTAATGAAATATCTAATCGAATAGCAGATAGTCGTTCAATTCCAAGTATAACACTAGAAAATTTGTTACCATATGAATTATCTATCTTATCTGAATTCATTCTTAATTTAATGTTGAATAGTTCACGTGCATGGGAACCTGTTGAACGAGTTTTATCATTGCCTAAATTCAGCTCACAAGAATCTTTATCCAGTGAAATATGCCAGTCTATGTTTCATATTGGTTTAATTAGTTTATGGGTGATGGATAAATTCTTCGCTTTTCTTTCTTCCCTATTAATACAGGTTGGTTTT
Source organism: Schistosoma margrebowiei (assembly GCA_944470205.2). Classification (NCBI taxonomy): domain Eukaryota; kingdom Metazoa; phylum Platyhelminthes; class Trematoda; order Strigeidida; family Schistosomatidae; genus Schistosoma; species Schistosoma margrebowiei. The sequence continues at coordinate 22,406,736 of OX104029.1, read as the reverse complement.
TCTATGTATTATAGTTTTTTTTTATTACTAACACGTTATTTGCCTTCTATTTGTGTATATATGAATAAAGATAAATAGGTAGGATAAAATTTAATTTTTTGAGGTGCAGCAATCGAAAATATTCTCAAATAAGGAAACATAAGGAGAACTCTTTTATTTTTTCAACTTTACTCATTGTAAATAATGTGAGCCCTTGATTCTCTCCTAAGTAATAAAATAACCATTACATCATTTATCTGATATCTGGTTTAGTTATTAATATAACCCAACGTTATTGTTATCTTTAGTAATAGTACTGTAGTGAACAAGAACACAAGTGGGGACAGTCGAATGTATTTGACACGAAATCACAGAGCATCTCACTCAAATCTGAGAGCCATATAGTAAATAGTTAATTTGCAAAATATCAATCCATCGTCTCAAACTTCACTGTCCCTTTGCAAATATCAGTCCATTGTCTCAGATTTCATTGTTCATGCATTTTCGTACCGATTGCGTTCCGTTTCCATTCTTTCCTTATCGATCTTCTGCTGAAATACATTCTATGCCTGACTACCGTTATATACTACTGATATGGATATAAGTAATCCACATCACAGTACCATTCAAATTCGTCATCCGAAGCGAATCAACGAGATACTGACTTTTAAGTTGTGTTACAACTGTTCCATTGTAATGTTTTATTATACATAAGGCTTGGACCAACCATATACTTCATTTTGGTGAATAATAATTTACTAGTTACTGGCAATAAATTTGAACACAAAAAAATTGTTGCACTTATTGTTGATGATATCATTTCTGGAGTTGCTTCGAAAAATCTGTCTTAAATTACCAGTGAGTTCAGTCTTTTTAGTTGCTCAGTATTTAGAACTTTTTAAAATGAGTTTTTTCTACAATTTTCCACTTGATAATCTTTATTTACATATTGCTACTTACCATCTGTCTTCCAGTGTATACGAATACAGACGGAATGTTCTGCAGATGGAGATGATAATGGTCAGTTAGCTCATGAAGCTGTTGAACGTTTATTCAACTGTTGGAGTGATCTTCTTGATTTAATTCCATCATCGTTAAGTGAGCAGGCACGATCTCAAAAGAATCACAATCTAACAGCAATTGGTTCTACTGATGACGATAATTCACCGTTGCCTTTGACTACTGGACAAGTACAAAACTCTGGTAATTCTTACATTGTTTATGTTATCTAATTATACACCGCTTCGTTTTGATTAGATTTAATGTATTTTGGTTGTATTTCCAGTTTAAGCTATGTTTCGTGATAGTATATGAGATAAAGATGATTGAAATAGTGAAACCTGGGGGGGGGAGGTTGTTGAAATCAAACTCGCGATTTTCTGCTTTATTGATATTATGCTTGAAAATCGAATCACTTGTCGGACTACAGTTTCAATAAGTATACATTTTTTGATGGTATAGATGTTTTAATATCTTACCATTTAAGTATGGTCAAACGGATAATGGGTACATCAAGCAGTAATAATATAACCAATGTAAACAAGACAATTATACAGTTACTCATAAGCAATATACTTAAGCAACACAAATCTGACATTGTGGAGTGTGGTTAGCTTTTCCATCTTGCTTAATTCATACAAGAAGTTCGTCGTCTGGCCATATATTGTACATATCCAAACTATTTTAATTGTCACCGGATTTCTGTCTCTAAGTTTACTGGCTATTTATTCGTTTAACTACAATAAAAAACGAGTAGCGCTCCCAAGATATCAGTGACACAAAAGACTTTATATACTTTTAAGTGTAGATACTTTAGGTTTAAGAACAAGAATATATTACTTTACTGTTTTCAAACTTTCAACCGCCACGTTGGAAGTTTGAATGAGAGAAGTAAATTGTTTGTTTTCTCAAATTTTCAACAATATCTGTGTTCCTTTCATTTGTTTTACATATTTGACCATAGACCAGTTGGCTCAGAAAATGAAAAAGCTTCTTGGATTGTTGAGAAGTAGTAATTCATCACGACAATCACAATTATTCCAATTTTTCCTTGCATCCAAAATGGCTCAACCGGTTGGTTTACGTCGAACTTGCAGTCATGATAATAATGAAGAGATAGATCTTGAATTGGATGAAGATGATATGACTTCTTCAGAGGTAGTTAGTCTGAATCTCGGTGTTAGCATTTTATTCTCTTTGAGGATAGTTTTTTTTAGAGTTAATTAATCATTGAAGTTCTATAGGAGTTGTCTTAATCTATTTAACAACCATGTTTCATCAATACATATCTAGTTATCCTTTCAAGGCTAATCAAACAAAATATTTTGATTGCTCGGTGTTCACATTAGCAAACTCTTTCCGGTTTCTGAAAATGATCGTAATACAAGTTTTAACGATTATTACAATGATAAGTCCTAATAAAGTGAACTAACTGTTTAGTATACAATAATTTATATTGATTATCCAAATATTGCTGGTTTATAACAGAAACAATCACCAATCTATTACGAGTATATTTATATATATAGTCTGTTTTTAAAAAAAGGTTGCAATTTCTGACGGAATGTTCAACAAATTAACCTTTTAACCTTCTACATTTTTTTTGTAAAATGTGATTCTCGATTAAATAGATGAACTTGAGTACTTGTGTTACTGAATTATAGCAATAGTTGTTAGCTGTTAAATTGCTAGTTTATTGTTTTGCATTATCTCAGTCAATTAGTCAGTCAGTCGTACACAACATAAAACCTGACACATTTGTACATCGGTTGAAGTTGTTGTAACCAAATCAACATAACGGACTAAAGTTTTTTTGAGATAAATCCCAGAGCAATAAGAATTGTAACAATATTAGTAATGTTAGAGGAGATCAGGTCAAGAAAAAAAAAAGAGGAAATCTCGGGATTCAAGTGTTCTTTTGCCTTCCTAATTTTCCCTTTCCATTCAGAATACCAAGTTATGGCTTGCCTCATGATGCAATTTGATGAATTCCTCAATATTATATCCTATACACCTCCATCGTCTTTTTCTAAGTTCCTCTTCATCTGGAAGTTGGTTTGTTCTCTCCCACATTAGGCTGTTCCTCATGCTATCTATTCAACTGACATCCAGTATATAAATAAATTTATAAATACTTATGCCTTTTTTATGGTGGTTATAGTAGTTCACCAAGTTTCAGATCCATACAGGAGAACTGTCTTGACGTTCGTATTGAAGATTGGGACTTTGATGTTGGTTGACAGTTGTTTAGAGTTCTATGTGTTGTTCAACCGTAGGAATGCTGTCCTTGTTTCGGCAATCTTCACCTTTACGTCTGCATCGGATCCTCCACGTTCATCTGTGATGCTATCCAGATACGTGAAACTATCCACCTCTTCCAGTGTTTCTCCATCATGTGTGACTGGGTTGGTGTTCTCTGTGTTGTATTTAAGGATCTTAGCTTTTCCATTGTGTATATTGAGGCCTACTAATGCAGAGGCTGCTGCTACACTAGTTGTTTTCATCTGCATTTGTTCGTTGGTATGAAGTTAAAATCCTCTTTTAGTGACCTGTGGATCTGAATCCAAGGAAATTGTAATGAATGTTTGTTATCGCCTATCCTCGTCTGTAATCATCGACTTAAGTCGCATTAGTCAATAACGGCAGAATTAAATAAGTCAAATAACGAGAATGGACTTGTGAATACATATATTTTGTATATGAAGCGAAATGAATAGAGTGAGGAGAAACGACTCAGAGTGGAGATGACTGGTAAGCCAACTCCCCTTTAACCAAGTGTTAATCAATATTTGTAGTTACACAACGTAATTTACAGACATGTGGTGAGTAATGGGATAAGAAATGTACACACCTACGCGCTCATATAAAAAGTCAAGATTGATAAGCGAATAAATAACAAGGTCAGAATGTGACTCAAGTAGAATGAATATAATGGGCTGTCCAAAAGCTAGAATAAGGTATATGGGGCTTAACATAATAACCGACACGACACTCTGGGTACATCCAAGTTGTCAATTGTTTTCCGTGCTCCCCTTCATATGTGGAGGTCTTCATGATACAGTCAACCGCCAGAAGAAAAAAAGGGGTAGAGTAGGCAGCCTTGTTTGACTTCGGTTCTATCATATATATAATATTTTATTATATTACTTATTATCCTATATTATATTTGTGTACATTTTCATTCATTTTATTCAGGATAGTTTATTCGCTGTAGGATCTTGTGGTTTATCTACTCCTGAAGAATCAGTCACTACACTTGTTCGTTTAATAAATGAACGTGTTACCCAATTGATTCAATTACAAAGCTGTGAATCTTTAAAATCATTTGATTTATTCGAAGATATTCATTGGTTATTATTGATTAGTGGACATTTTCTTGTCTCTGGTCCTGCATCACTAACAAGTGTTCTACGAATGGGTTCTCCATGGGATACACAATTCTCAGTAAGTTTGTTAGCAGTTTTCATCATCATTATTACTATATACTATATAGTACTAATTAAATTATGAAATTCGATTCAAGTACATTTATTAAGTCTGACTTTGTAAAATGTCTAAAAATACCTTATTCATATTTCCTTTTTACTGACAAATTGGTTTAACTAATCCTACCCGGTTTCTAACTTTTAAGTTGATTATTAATATTGAATTGAATTCCAATTTATATCAATTATTAATCTGTACAAAATTTACTTAAGATCAGTATAGGGTTGTGGAGATTATTAAGTTTTTGGTTGAGATCATGAACTGATTGACGTCAGACCACCATTAAAAACCTGGAAGCACTGGACAACCGTTCCGTCCTATCGTGGAGCTCCTCAGCCGTGCGCATCCACGATTCTGCTCGCTGGATTCGAACCCAGGACCTTCATTCTCGCGCGCGAACGCATAGCCTCTAAGATATAGATACGCTCGATAGAACTATCAAACTTTACCTACTTGACATATCTATCGTATTTTATGTATAAACAATTGATATTCTCTTGTTTATTTATTTTCTTTCATTTAATTTTGTTCAGATACCTCATCAAATTTTATATCTTGGTTCTAATGATACAGTTGATGTGATAAATAGTCGTCGTTTAATATTAATGTCTATTGCACAATGTCCTGATATGAATAGTATTTGGCCTCCAGACAATTTACCATATACACATATTCCTTCTTTAATAATGTATGTTTCATTTGTGTTTTTTTTTCATATATACCTTTATTTTGAAAGAAAGAAAAGAACATTTTTGTTATTCTTCACTGGATGTTTAACGAATTCTTTAAACAATTGATGTTAGAATCAAGGAAATTAACAATTCAATCCAGGAAACCAAGTTATCTTAAACATATATATGCTTGCCCCCCCCCCATTTCGAGCCAAACAAGTTGGTGAAACCTAGTAGGCCCTTATGGAGAGAAACAGGTCACATCGAAGCACGGCACAACTACCGGGGCTAGAATAGCTGTTTTTGCAACCAGTTAGAGTTTGTCCCGTAAGGAGCAACCCCGTACATTACTTGCATCACTTTTGTCAATTTTTTGTCGTTTCTCCATCCAAGAGTAATTGTGCTGTGTTTCTTTGTGGAGTTCGTAATCGGTTTGGGGTTATCGGTTGAGTGGGTGATTAACCTGACCTCTATCACCCGAGTTACCGCTCACGTTAGTTCATGGGTCATCCGTTCCACTATCCAGGAGGCACGACGCGGACGTGTGAGCCGGATTTTGCTTCCCATATGTATGTTTACTTATGCATATTCATTCACTTATGTTATTAATCATATAAGTGATTTAATTACTTTAAAAAATATTTCCTCATTCCATGAATTCATATTTGCTTTTAAAATCATCTCTTCTGTGCTCTGATCGTTTCTACTATCACTAATACTATTACTGCTCAGATCACTTTGACATCTTGATGTTTTGATAGAATGTGGCAACTTGAATCGACGCACATATATCTCAGCTTCTACGTTCCTTATGTTTAACTGACATAATATTCTCTAATTTTCTTTTATAATAGAGTATTATTACATCACAGCAGCAGTAAACAAAGATTGTACAATGGTTTCATCTATCCATTTATAGCTGTCATACTGGCTAGAAATTCTCACATAGTTATCAGCTTGTAAATTCAGTAACTCTGAAATGATATCCAATCTAAATTTAATTGATAGATTACTTAAGATCTTGCTATTATTACCTAAATGGTACTCATTCCTTATAGACAGAAAAGCAAAACACTATCGTAAACATGAATAACTAGTTTATCAATTTAGTTTGTCCTATTAATTATGTCTAGTTTTAATCGATTCACAATATTGCACAACCGTCATTCTTGAGATAATTTTTCTTCACACTTTAAATAGCCGAACTTCACTGATTTCAACGTGTACATCATTAGATGTCGGCTCTGTCTTCTAAAGATTAGGCGTTCATTAGTTTTACCGAAAGTTCTGGGTCCAATTTTCCGGACGCGAGGTCGTAGATAGGCACTATTGAGTTGTCTCATACTAGAACAAGACGGCTGTCCACGTTTTGAATGGTGTTCTGAGATCAGTTCGTCATGTAAACTATGGAAATTCTACAATCTCCACAAAGCTCTCTCTCTCCATATATATATATATAATATTACTTATTTATTTTAACATATAGATATTGGTACAAGGAGGCACAAAATACATATGCGCCACACAGATCTCATTTCATATGTGTGAGGGCTGTGATACGGTCCGGGTGCCCAAATCGAAGCAGGATATATATATAATTAAAAATAGCGTCTTTTTAACCAATAGTTTTTTGTTTCAGAGTTATGAACAATTTGTTGTCTCATGAAATTACAAATTTCGCATTCAAGTTGGATTCGAATACAACGATTAAACTAGCTATGCTAATGAGACTGAAGATTTAATTCGACTAGTAGATTTTGAGTCATTATGTTACGAAATTAGTAACTGGGACCTCTATTAACTCCGCAGCAGTAAATCTGGTTAATCTTATTTCGAAATGATTTACTTCACTTGACACATATCTTTTTTCTCATGTTTTATTAATACAAATATTTATAATGGCCCATTGTATCGGCTTAGTTATATGTGATGATAATGTGTGAGTTAGACTGAATATTTTCTAAGTGATTAACATAAACTATCCATCTTTTTAAATGGTTAAATTGGATAGTGTTAGTTAAAGGTATTGTTTCATAGTTCAACTTCTTTAGGGCGGAATTTCATTAGTTTGTTTGTTCATGAAATAAACCAGACTCTGTGAACTAAATGAAATTATGTTTTTCGTTTTGTTTTGTCTCTTTTCTCTTACTTCCAGTTTGTTATGTTCTCTCTTCCGTCTATTATGGTTACAAGTTGCTTACGGTGTTGGGAGTGCTCAATTGGTTACGGATAATTTTTGGTTAATGACACGTTTAGCTGTCACATATTTCTGCCATAATGTAGTCGATCGGGATACATTAATGGTTAGTATATTTAATTGTTGTATCTCTGGTGTCAGATTTGTTGAAATCTGTAGTTAATTATCATTAATTAGTTTATTCATTGCAGTCGATTGATCTGATAACTTGATCTCTAGGTTTTGTTTGTAAAATTTTGATACCGTATTGTTTATTGAGGTTTCTAGTCAATTTACCTACTGACTGACTTGGTTTCTTGAATTATTTAGCATTCTATACATCTTTTTCTATTTTCTTCATTGAAATATACAGTCAAATAAGATTTGACATGACGGATATATTTAAATGTTTTTATTTGCGTTATACTACGTTCCTATGATAGTACGGTAATAAGATTAGGCTGAATGATCGAGTTTATAATACTGCTAGATCGAATGCTTGAACGATTCGCCATGCATAGACTAGATCTCACTACATAAGATACACAATTCACGACCAAAAATAGAGTACCAGAGTACAGACTAGGCACTAATTTATTCCACACAATTACAAGCAATCACTCCTAGTAAGTTCAGAGTAGAAATCAATAAAAGGAAAGGAAATCGCACATTTAATAGCCAATAAGCTGCGTTCCTCTTTGTCCACACTCAGTGACTAATCACGTTTACTTTCACTACCAAATATTATGGAGAATTACTATTATTTCCTTTTTGGAATTTTATGCTACTCATGTTCTGTAGTTTGTCACTAGTCTTTCATTAATTTTCAAAAAATATGTTAACTCATCAACAACTTCATCAACAGGTTTATGTACTGAAGTTTGGTTAGTGAAACTAATCGTCCGTCTAGACCGAACTAGTTGAAATTGGTTTTGAACTCGAAACCTATAAATCAGAAACCGATTGCTTTGACACTACTAGACCATCGTGGCAGGGGTGTTGTTTACGAAAGTTAATAGAGGAAGCGAGAATGTCTAGTGCTTAAACTGAGTTGGTGGATATACAGGATCCATCTGTGGGAGTTTGAAAATCTTTACTATAAGGACCAGTGTTGCGCATTAGTTCCAGTATCCTGAAAGGACGAATAACAGGTGAACCTATTTTTAGTCACTGACTACCATCTCGTGATCTCACTCCACTCCGTTATGGATTTTACGTGAAAGGCTCGAAGTGGCGTTCTGAAGAAACCACCCACTTCGGTTTGGGTACCCAGGCCCATACTATTTTTGATGCTCATTTGTACCAGTTTCTCATGTGGATGAAATGCGTAAATAAAAGGTATCATAGCGATATTTTACTTCATTCATGAAATATTAAGTTTTAATTCCCTTTATCAATGTTATTTATTTGTTATGATCTGTTATAGTCTAATATTTCTCGATCACCGATCATGACAATACTTCAAGCTGAATCTGTTCATCCATTACCAGCACATCAAGGTGTATTTTTGTCAAATAAACCATATAACGGAGAAAATCAACTTTCAGAGAGAAAAGAAAATCTATTGCCAGAAAGTTGTAATGATATAAATCGAGTTTGTATTCAAGGTTTATTAATGTGTATACGTTTAGCATTAGATAAATGGTCACACGAACCCCAAGCACTAAGTTCACTAACACGACTATTGAGTGTGCTCAGTATGCATTCACCTAATTCGTAAGTGTTACTACTTTTGATGGACTGTTTTTTAATGCTATTTACACTTACTTATCAACAAAGTCAGTCAAACCTTTGTTGAGTTTCGTTCTTCGATCCAGTATTCTTTTGTTTATTATTCCTCGAACAATTTACTTCACTCTACCCGTTCCCGAATTCAAATATGGCTCTGAAAAGAAAGTGATTATCTTCTAAATAGAACAAGTTAAACTAAGATCATTCTATAAGAATATGTTAATGTATTTATAATTTTTAAACAGGAAAACTCTAGAGTCTTCGCTTATCCACTGTAGTTGGCTGGTTAAAAATAAGTCAGTCAATGTGTTACAACATGGTCCTGTCTGGAACATACTTTAGTTAAGTCTCTGTCTTACCAATACCTCCATTTGAGCAGATTCATGGGATCTGTTGTTAGGGTCATCTTGGGTCAAAGTAAAGAGTTTGTGCCTTTAAATTGTCCACCTTCCAGGCAATAAAGAATTGGTATCATCCTTTTTCTCTTCAAGGATCGGCTTCACAGTCTCCATATATTTCGATCTCGAAGATGTCTAACAGAATATCAGTAGATTTTCTAGGTTGGTTCTCGTTGTTCGTTATCGAATTTGCTTTAAGTTGCTTTCCATTGCGTATCAAATATATACGTACTAACTATATCCATTAATCGTTTTCATTTTTGTATTTTCATTAAACTGCAAATCTGTTTTTCGATCTCATTGTACTAAGCACTTATTCGCAAGCTTTTGTAATAGGCTAAAATATCTACAATAGTCAAGCTTTATATTGCGTTCCACTAAACTCATTTTTTTTTGTAAACTAATGAACTGTTGAATTATATAGTAACTAGAATGGATACATACCAAGGATGATAGGAAATAATATCTTCGATTGACGAGATCGAATATCAAATATTCGAAAATCTCGTACTTATATCGATCTATTCGAAAATATTATCGATTTGAACATATCAAGAACTGACTAATAATTGTTTTCCCCTAGTTCGATATTCTTATTTTCTAATAAAAAAAAATTATTTTATCCTGATTAAGCATTATTTTTGCTGTATAGAGGATTTTATATTGCTTGTCTCATGTTAAAAAAGATCAAATGACCCATTTCTGTATGGATTGTTACATTATTCTGTTGCAGCCAGTCCATTTTTTCCATTTAAGTTTGTGTCGCCCAGTGTATGTTTCTAATTGTTTATATGGTCAAATGTATTATAATATAGTCAGTAAGGTAGGTGGTTGGAGGTAGTCAATAGTATGCTCTGAACCTAGGTTTCATGCTATTTGGCACTTATCGGCGAGGTATACCTTTAATCTTGAGGGAACTGATGCTCTTTAGCAGATTCGATCTCATGTCAGCCAGGTTCATAGTTAGAGACGTTGCCACTGAACTATTCGGCCGCAACTGACCTCTAGGGTTAGTGTATTCGGTAATAGTAGTAGTTTCCCTGTAATGCTTTAACTAAAATTAAAAACCCAAATAGTTACTCTATTCATTCGTTTTTTTTCTTGAGTTAGATCATCTGATTTAGCTTGTTCCGCGTGGTATGACATATGTACGATTGTCGCTGGTCCTCAGGCTTCAGAACACACATGGCCTAATTTGTCGACAGATAGTTTAATTCAATTAGTTGAGGCCTGTTTGTGCGGTAGTTGGGCAATTGATAAAACAAAACTATCATCATCGGCATTAGTTCAGCAGCAGCATCAAAGTAATGAAGATGTCTCCGATACTTTGCTACTACAGGTATATGTTTTGTTCTGTTTAGTTTTACGGTCATTTCTGTAGTTAGGTTGAATCTGAATATAAATCAATATTAAATGATAAGTTTATAAATTAAACTTACGATGACAACCGTTGTTTTCGTTTTTCTAGGTTGAGTATTGTACATGACATAACTGGCTTCAGCGAATGTAACACTTTAGTTATGTATTATAATTATTTGTTCATAGGGTCGTAGTGGTTTATATTCAAGATAATTCCTAAGTCTTCATCTCTCGTCCCGATAGTCGTTATAAGATAACTCCCAATGGTGTATAAATTTCAAAAGACTACAAAGCTTTGGCTACAGTTTATTATTATAGAGAGCAGATCACAAAGCCACAAGTATACAAACCAAATTTGAGTAGAAACGTGAATAGCAGCGGATTAGGACGAATGCATTGATAAAATTTAAGAGAGAGAGAGAGAGTCATATATAGGTAAGAGAATGATTCATTGGGCTATTTAAGCAATAATAGGGGTGTGTGCAAGCTGTTACACGTGTCTAAGGCTACACGCTCATGCAGTCACGATAACAACAGTAATGTTAAGATATTATTATTATTATTATTTCAACACATAGATAATGGTACAAAGAGGCACCAAATACATATGCGCCACACAAATCTCATCCGATATGTGTGAGGGCTGTGATACTGCCCGGGTGCCCAAACCGAAGCAGGTGGTTGTCTTAGGGGGCCACACCCCGAGCCTTCGACCCAAAGGTCTGATCCACAAGGCAGTGGAGCATCGTAAGGAGATGCAGTCCCATGGAAGCCGGTGACCAATAATTGGTTCATACGCCATTTGTTCCCGCAGGATACTGGAGCCCATGTGCACCATTGGTTTGGAATCCGGTTAAAGCGCCGGACATTCGCTTTTCGTCCTCTCATTTTCGTAAACAACACCCCCGCCACGAGAAGGCAGTGAGTAGGACTTCCCTGGCAGAGGCTATATACGCGTGGCCGTGTGAGAGTATTTCGAGAGGGAGAGCGGACTCTCCCCACTCTCGGCCGTACCAGGGCATTTGGGGGCTAATGTTAAGATATAGACATATCGTTACTTTTAGATGGTGGTTGGAGGTAGTCAACAGGAAACCCTGTTGACTACCTCCAACCACCATCTAAATCTCAATACATAGTGCCCGCAGTGTCGAGTCACCTAGACTGGTGGCCACATTGCAATATGATCGATAGCACTCGATCTGCACTAATAATAAGGACTAGACAAGCAAGACATTGATCACCACCCAGTGATCAATCAATTGTAAAAACATATCGTTACTGTTCTGATGACACCTATCTGTTAAGTAAGTTAATTGAAGGGCTTAACAAGATCTAACGTATACAAGCTCAAGTGTTAATGAGGTGCTATAGTGTTTCACCTGCAGCTTATACACACGTTTTGTTAAATCCACAGTTGAGTTGTTTTTGTAAGCAGTTAAACAAGTGATTATAATCTCAACGAGATGAGCATCAAAACACTTTGTTTTTATCCGACTTTGATTCATATTTTTCCTAGTTCCTTGAGTTTATATTGTTTTAATATCTTGATGTGTTTATCAAATAGATTCATGCTAAGTTATAAATCGTGAAATTTGAATCTTATTTATTTGTTTCATTTCGTCCCGAATTTTAGCTTATCCGCGAGGTTCGAGAACATGTTCTTCGTGTAATCAATGTTCTTACACATGATGAGGCATCTTTCAGTTCACTTCAAGATTCTACAGCCACTAATATGTTGGTTAATTGTACAGCTATTTTAAGAGGTGTTTCACGTGCTGTAGGATCAATAGCAACAAACAGTAACTCAACTACCGATTTAGTTTCATTAGTTTGGAATGGTCTTTTAGGTCCATTCTTATCACATAGTGCAAATTATTTAGTGTTGGTAAGAATATTACCTAGTACTCATGTTTTTCTTCTTTGCTTGTATATTTTATGTGAATGACTTGATAACAGTGGGTTTTAATAAAGTTGAATTTTAACAAAGTAATTTAGCTGACCTAACCACCATCGGAAAAAATATCTGATAGATTAAGTTTTGTAACAAAATTGAATCGGTTAATTTTGAGTGTTAAAATAAACAGCTTTGTTTCCTTCCATATTGTTTCAAACATTTATTATTGTATACTATGTTTAGAGAAGAGTTTATGGATTCACTAATAGTTAAGACAATCAACTTCTATATTATCTCATCTAACATTAACATGTTTGATTAGTTACACTAAATTCTTGAACTGAATGAAATATATGTGGTCCCAAAATACACGAGCAATGCTTCAAAGACACCTGTGATCAAATATTAGTAACCTACGAATATCCCTTATTCTTAATGAAATTTTATTTCTTTAGCTTTTCTATATCCAGTAAGACGCAGACAAATACGTGCTCAAACTAGAGTATGATTGTGTGTTTCAGAATGAGGTATAGTCTCTTATCGAAACTCTAACAATGACTGATGGGAATTTAGTCTTTTTGAGTCCATCACTAAATTGATTATGGAGTTCGCCGCGTCAGATGATGTTTCCTCCTTTATCTAAAGTTGGTGTTTGCTAGAAGCAAACGGTTGTCTGAATATAGTTGCAGCAGACGGTAGCTGAGCCACGACACCATTAGATCCTCTTAAATGCCTTTCGGTTTGATTTAGTCTATCTGCTTGAGCATTAAAATCTGTTGTCATTACTACTACATCAGAGAGTTTGACTTTTTGAAGTGAGTTGGATAGCTTCCCATAAAGTTCATCTCTAACTTCGAACTGCAATCAGTGGGAGCATAGGCAGAGACAACGAGAAGGAGACTGCGTGTGTCCCTATCTTTTCGAGTTCTTACTGTCCCGTTTGGTTCAACAGTGCACACGTGACTGTCTATTGGATTATATCCTAATAGAGTCTGTTCTGCTTTAGAACTTAATGCTATACCTAAACGAGCGACGTCGCAGGAAGTAGCAGTGGCGTCTCTAGATACTCAAAGGATAAGTCTTGTTGGTTTTTTTGTTGAAAATGTGAGGTCGAATGAATGACTGTTGTTGGACCCTGTGCGCACGTTTCGGAAACTCGACAGATATCGATGATGAGAGATTGTAAGGTTCAAGTTAAAGAAGCCTGTTCTCTCTGACACAATGTTCGAACATTCAGATTTCCAACATGTAGTTTAGAACGTTGTTTCAGGAGACCAGGAATAAAATTTCACGAACTGAAATCATAATTGGTTGTGCATGGTGATAGAGTTAAAGAGAAGGATTAATTATGGGGATGAGAGATGTAGGGATTTTATTGGCTAACGAATTCGATAAACTGATACCATATTGACAGTCCTGATTTCGGGTATATTCGCCTACAAATAGTTGTACTAACGTATATATTCGTGCAAACTTATATTGTCTTGGTGAAATATGAAAACCATACATTAAATACATTATTTGCACATCTTTCTCCAGTTGTTTTTAACATACTTCATAATTGTTCTAATTCTGTTGTTATTCCAATTGATCAATGTTCTTTTTCCTGTTCTTTTCAATTCAACCTTCTTTTTCTCGGGAATTCCACCTATATCTACCAGCATATATATTTATATAAAGTCATCATGAAATCAAATTTCTGAATTCAAACTAAATAAAGCAATATTCACATTGAATAAAAGTCGAGAATAATCGCTAAGACATTTATTGCATAGATGCGATCATGATATTTATTTTAGAAATTCTAACAGGTAATGTGTATCTGGTGAAGAAGTACAAATTTCGTTTGATTGAACACTCGGGCATTCTTTAAAAAGAGTATTATTCATAATTTGATTGGTCCCTGACGATTCTCCCTCTCCTCTATGTGTGTGTGTGTCTAATTGGAGCATAGGTTTGATAATGTCGATTTTCAGATGGCTGAAGACAAACTATACATTGTAATGCATAAACGTTTCATTACACATCCCATACGAATATGAGAATTATCGTAGATTATTTGACCTTTCTCTGGAAACTGAACAAATCCTATTGAAATTCCTTATCATCACAGAAAATCAGTTATTTTTACTGATGAATTTTCAATTTGTCGTATTAAAAGTAGATTTATATAAACTATGCAAGTATCTGCTTTAAATTGAAATAATATTGTAAATGTAAAACTCAATATTCTAAACTGTTACTTCATAATTTTCACTTGTTTGATTCTTGAGTAGTATAATAAGGTTACTTACTAATTGGAAGTTCACATATTAATCTATACTGTGTTATTTTGATAGTCTACATCACAGACTAATCTTAGATAAGCACATTGAAAGAAATCTAGAAAAAACCCAAATAATTTTTGTAAGCAATGATGGATAGTGGCTAGCAGTGGAATCCAGGACGCGCGTTTCGTCCTATTTGGACTCGTCAGCTGGATGTACTTGCACCTCAGAGTTGATGTTCACTTTGGGACTCGAACCCAGTACCATTCGCTTCAAATGCCATCGCGTTATCCACTCAGCTACTGAGTCCTAATAGCCACTTGCTTGTGCAAATAAGTTTCATTTGTTTTTTTTATTATGGGACTCTTTTAACTGCGGGAATAATCGATGATTCCACAAAAATAACTGACA
Organism: Schistosoma margrebowiei; assembly: GCA_944470205.2. NCBI lineage: Eukaryota > Metazoa > Platyhelminthes > Trematoda > Strigeidida > Schistosomatidae > Schistosoma > Schistosoma margrebowiei. The sequence goes on along the minus strand of OX104029.1, from coordinate 22,391,365 downwards.
TAATACATACAAGTTATGTTGTGAGTTCATAACATTCAAATTGACCAGTGAGTTTTCATCCGCCGGTTTATATTATGTTGTTCTGAAATTATGATTGTTTTCTCTTTCACTGTTTTTTTGTTTTGTTGTTATATGTGGTGTTTCTTGTTTTTGTTCTCATTTCATAGAAATGTCATAATTACTCAGAAGCTTTACAATCATTATTCTCTTTATTCACTGATGTTGCTGATTCTTGTCTAATTTATTTGGCCGGTCTACCATCATCATCATTTTCAGAATCATTATTGAATAATGATTCTACAGTTGTACAATCACCATTGGAATCAAATAATGAAACTAGAAATGGTTGTGCTACTCCATATGCTTCTGGTTCATTTTTAAATTGGACAGTTGTTCTATGCAAACATTATACTAAAATTACACAAGGTAAATATTCACGATCTCAATCTAGGTAGATATAATTAATGTTCTGTTCTTTCAAATTGTTAGTGTTGTGTTAGATTGTGCTTGGTCAGAGTAAACTGTCATAACATTTTATTTAGTTTATATTGTCTTTCACTGTTGTAAGTAAACGATGAATGTTTATGAAGCTATATAATTTCAATATAACAATGTAATAGTAAGTGGAATATGTGAAATTATCTCCAACCAAACTTAAACTATAACCCACCCCATCAATAACTCAACTCAATCCTCAAAAAAATTGAGACAAAAAAAAGAGTTCAAAATTGTTATTATCACTCGAACTATTGAAAATATAGTGTAAAACGCATAAGTGTTTAAGTAGTGTCTGTTTTTTTCGAGGGTGGGGGATATCATTGTGAACCAGCTATTATAATGCTAAGGGTCAGATTTAGTTCAAATTCTTGTAAAAATGTTTCATTTACCAGTAAGTAACCTAAAATATTGTGATGTATGTAGTGTGGAGTACTTTTCAGTAGATAAGATGTACTAGTTGTTCTTTTTTAAATATTTAATATCGACTTTCAAGTAAGTTATCTATCATTCTGCTATAATGATATAAACTATTCATGTGGATACCTGAATTACACAGTACATGGATAGGGGTAGATATTAGTTTTTTTCTAGAAAGAATGACATTTTAAAGAAGTATTTGGTTTAATATCTACCCTGAAAGTGGTATATTTAAGTTTGTCGACGAAGAAAAGAAATCGATCATAAAGTGTTAGAATTCGCATTAGCTTTCTCAGAACTGTAATGTAACTTAAACAACCTTCCCAAAAAAAATCGGAACTAAGCTGGTTACTTCTGTTTATCGACCTCGTGAATAATTCGTCTGAATTCAAATCAACAGATTGGTTGAAAATAGCAACTGATTATTCAAATTGTAATCAGCTGGGTATATTTATGTTTGTTTAAAAGCCATTGTGTAGTTATTATATTCGAAAAATTCTTGCATGACTAGCAGTGGTATATACCTTCGAAAAATTTGTATATTTAACCATTATGTGGAAGTGAATTTCCTTATTTCATTGGTTTACATGTTAAAGTTGGAAAATGTTATAACTTGTGATCGCCGATAGAGAGAGCAGTGACTTATCGATCGGACCAAAGACGCGTAAAACACGTGAGAACAGCCTAGAGTTCTGATTGGCCCTGCTTTCCGCTTAGCCCAACCAGTTAAGTCCTGAACACTAGTCTCAGCATCTGCAATATGAACCCTTATATTTCAAACATACTGAGTTTATATACCAATCAAACAGACCACAACGTACCAATAAAATATGAAACAACATTTGTACAAGAATTGGACAGATGTGGCTGTGAATGGGGGAGATATTAATTAATATACTGGGTATAACTCAAGAATGGTAAAACGTATAATAATAGTTCATAGGTGAAAATGAAGCTTATAATAAGAGAAATATGAATATGCATAGTTTGGTTATACGATAGAAATATATGTTTAGTATTGATCCATGAAAGGATCCCAAAGTTACCATTCATTATGTTCCTCGGGTCCTAATAGAAAACAATAGATCGGTACGTGCAACATGATCTAGTGTTTTTATTGTTTCACATCAGTGGTTATTGTTTATTTTTTATACTTTTTCATTATCTAATAGTTATATGAACTTAGTGGCTAAGTGAATAACACGTGAATGTTTAAAGTGTGAGGTAGGTTTCAAGTTAAAATTTCATCATATGATTATCAACATTGTAATTCAGGTGGATCTAGCAGATAAGTCCTGCGCAAAACGAAATACTCATTCAGAATTCGTATACTACTCACTATTCAATAATAATTAATTTCATTTTAAGTATTCACATTAGTTGATACTTTTTTACTTTACTGATATTATGAATAAATTGTAGGTAAATTAAATTTTGAAGCGACAGCTGAAGATGATCAAATTCAAGAACTTCAACTTTTACTTAATCTCCTAAATCGTGTTCTTTATCATGAATTTGAATTAAGGCTTAGTGGCGCTATAGTTTTATCTCGGGTTGATAATGAACTAGTTATTCAACCAGATTCTATAAATTCTCAAGATGCAACATGTAGTACTATTCCGACAGTTGATGCAGCCGTTATTGGTTTAGGACATTTATTACCGTTAATAACAGAATCTAATTTGACAGTAGGTTTTTTCTTATTTATCTTTTTACTGCTTATAATAAATATTAGTAGTGTAGTGAATTTTATATGTAAATGTCAAATCTTATCGTTAACTTGATACATTGACTTCATATTTATGCTTTAAAAGTTGTTGACAGTTACATTTTAATCACGAACCGATCTAAGTTAGACTATAATTAAAGGTTTCAAAACACTAGATGGCTGTTTCATTCTAGTATGGGGCTACTCATCAGTTCACATCCACGACCTCTCAAACGGGAATCCAATTAATTGAGTTGACACATTGAAGCTCAGAGAATTCAAACATAAGAATTGGTGATATCTAATAGAGAGGAGAAACAAAAATGAGTAGTTTTAACGTGTTGGCGATGCCTTTTGAATTGGATTTCTCCAATACTATCCACGTTAAATCACAGCGTGCAATTAAAATACTCCTAGTACGAAAGACTTATCAACTTCAAATAACTTGCATAGCTATTCAAACTATCTTCAGTTTGACATAGAATGAATAAAGTGTGAATAGCAGTAGAACCAGGGACACACGTGTCGTCCCGTTTGGGTTTGTTGTGAAGGATGAAACGTGAGTCTTTAATTCCACTACTCATCACATTCCATCTATTCTATATTAATTTGTGTCATAGTGTCTACATCGAGGTAATCTACACAGGATGCATATATACCAACCAAGACTGATCAAATCCAGTCGAAATATCAGCTGAGGGTTAATCCAAACCATTTAAAATTGAATTAGATCCATTTAGTTTTCGAGTTGATTCGTATACTTGGTTATGAAGGAAAACACCAAATAGTAATTACTTGAGTTCTTAGTATACTATTAGTTCGGTTTTGAATTCATCCAAAGTTGAAAATTGACCCTATTTTTTCCACTGTGTATTTGTATTCTTCACAAGAACTTGTACACAATCTATTGTTCTATGTTTTCCTTACCGACACAAAAGTCTAGTTGGAACTCTCTCCCATCAGTTGCTTCTTGTATGATAACATTCAGGATTGAATTCCACAAAACTATGTACCTAAATTAGTTGTTCACGTTTTTTCAAGAGATGAAATTTACAAGTTTTATTCAATTTGCCATCTCAACTTCAAAGTTGATGGAAAGATATCATGATGCAATCTAACATTTTTCTCGCATGTAATCTTATAAATTCAGTCATTATTATATAAATCATATACTAGATTTCTAACATAAATTTAATTCCAATCATCCTTTCAGTACCTCTTCCAGCCATAAAAATCGGGGGAAAATATATTCTTTTCTGGAAACAAAACTTCAATTTTTTGAGTATTTTTTGATCTTTCGAATGTATTTTGGATATTGAAACAGAGAGGGTCTACTTGAGACGTTTAATTAAACTGGTTTCTCGAACCCCTGGTGCGATTTACTTGAGTCACCCGTAGTCGTTCTTTCGTTCGTCTGTGAGCTTTTTGTAATCATTTGTGGGTATAAGTAGAGTGAGAGATTAACCGGATCTCTACCATACGGTTCTGCTGCTTGCTTTAGCTCATGGGAAATAAGATCACACGCTAACTAGGGAGTGCAGCACGTGAGTACAAGTCGGACTTTGCCTCCCATCCTCTCAGTAATGAATCTGTTTTCTACTCGTGTTGATGAAGGCGTTCAACTTTCACCTACTAAATTGTAGGTTCAAACTCTGCTCCACCTACTTTGGTTTGAGCAATCGAGAAGTAATATTATTAACCATCGTATCCATGTACTTGGTGAACAAGTTCGTTATTAATTATTTTATTATTAGTTCTATAATGCTTCAGCTAGTCGTAATTTATGTTTTTGTGTGCCAACTTTTATTTTTCAGATCCCAGAATTATGTCAAACATTTTATTCGTTAGCCTCTTATGCATGTGAGTTACGTCCTCAGGGATTTATCCGACTTACAGACAATCAACTTACATCTTTTGGTCGTCTTCTTCGATTTGGAATATTTGGTGTAGAATTTGACCAATCAAATCACATCAAATCTTCATCTACTTCACGATCTTCATCATGTTCAGCAGGATGTGTTGACAATTCAGTGGTTCAGCAATGTTTGGATATTATAATTTCATTGACTGATCATTTTTTGGAGATTCGATCACGTTCTCGTTCTTGTCCTGTAGAAGAGCTACAAAATGCTATTCGTCTAATCAATGTTATCGGTTTGAATACACAATTCCTGTCTGATTTATTCACATTACTAACAAGAGAAAGTTATTCGGTCAACTTAGAAGCATCATTTTCATCTGCGCTCCTCAATTTAATTCATTTAAGTCCGGTAAATATTTGTTTTGAGTTTTCCGATTCGACGATATTGAATGATTATTTTATAATTGGTTTTGTTTTTTTTCTTTACGTATAAACGAATCATCACTGAAGATTGTGATGATTAGCTAATTGTCTGCGTTAGCCTTACAAATTGATAACTCATACCTGGCTATTTATATGAATGTTGATGATAGTCTACAAGTTGTGAGTGGGTACTCTATTTTGCATAGCCATCTGTATACACCCTTTTATTTATTACTGAGAGAATATCGTGTTCTTACTTACTTATGTCTGTTACTCCTCGTGGAGGAGCATAGGCCACTCATCAGCACTCTTCATCCAACCTTGTCTTGAGCAATCCTTTCCAGTTCTTTCCAGTTATTCATCCTTTTCATATCTGCTTCTATTTCTCGACCTAATGTGTTCTTTGGCATTCCTCTTTTCCGCTTCCCTTCAGGATTCCAAGTTGGGGCTTGTCTCGTGATGCAGTTTGATGATTTGCGTAATGTTTGTCCTATCCATTCCCATCATCCTTTCCTAATCTCCATTTCAGCTGGAAGCTGGTTTGTTCTCTCCCAGAGAAGGCTGTTGCTGATGTTATCCGGTCAAGGCATGTTGACTATCTTGCGTAGACAACTATTTATAAATACTTGTACCATTTTGATGATGGTTATGGTAGTTCAGCAAGTTTCACCTCCATACAGTAGAGCTGTCTCGACGTTCGTGTTGAAGATTGTGACTGATGTTGGTCGACAGTTGTTTTGAGTTCTATGTGTTGTTCAACCGTAGGAATGCTGTCCTTGTTTAGGCAATCTTCGCCTTTACGTCTGCATCGGATCTTCCACGTTCATCTGTGATGCTATCCAGATACGTGAAACTATCCACCTCTTCCAGTGTTTCTCCATCATGTGTGACTGGGTTGGTGTTCTTGGTGTTGTATTTGAGGATCTTAGCTTTTCTATTGTGTATATTGAGGCCTACTGATGCAGATGCTGCTGCTACACTAGTTGTTTTTATTTGCATTTGTTCGTGTGTATAGGTCACCTGTTAAGTCCAAATCGTGTAATTGGTTCTCAGCTGTCCATTGTATTCCGTGTTTTCCCTCAGATGTCGAGGTCCTAATAATCCAATCAACCACCAGAAAAAAGAGGAAGGGAGAGAGTAGACAGCCTTGTCTGACTCTCGTCCTTACTTGGGATGCATCTGTCAGCTGTCATCCATTCATCAATTTGCACTGTAATCCGTCGCATGAATTCTGGATAATGTTGACAGTCTTCTCAGGAACTCCGTAGTGTCGAAGAAGTTTCCATAATGTTCTATCTACACTGTAAAACGCCTTTTCAAAATCAATGAAGTTGATGTACAGTGTTGAGTTCCACTCAACTGATTGTTCGACGATGATCCGTAGTATCGCAATTTGGTTTGTGCACGACCTGTCCTTACAGAATCCAGCCTGTTGATCTAATATTGTGTTCACACCCGTAGTCTCTTTGGAGGGTAATTTTATGTAGCTCATTAACTGATTGCCAATCCATTTTCTGAGCTGTGAAACACTTTTCTTGAGGGCTATTATTACTACACTATTTTTCAAATCAAAGTAGGTAGAACTGGGTTAGAATCTTTAGTTCAGTGATTCGATATCTACCATACCAACCAATAAGTCACTACTACTCTTAAGGACTTCACTTTCTATTTATAAGTACCTTACTTCAATCTATTAATTTTACAGTCTTTGACGTCGCATCATTCAAATTTTGTCATTATTTCTTCATTGTTGTTTAACGTTACCACAAATAATATTTTCTACGAAATATTTTACATATACTACTGTATACTTAAACTTCAGTCAACCTCATCACATTACTAATCTGAATTACTGGTTTAGTGGTTTTGAATGCTGTTTGAGGTATGAGGGTGGTTATCACTTCCCGGTTGCCCACACCGTGGAAGGATTGTTCTGGAGGTATCTGAAAATAAAACTGGATTAGAGGTGGTTTTAGTGACCTGGGAGCGTGACCGCAGTGTTCAAGGGACGACTGCTTGCTGTCGGTCACTCATGAACTTTATGTGAGTAATTTCCGTGTTAGCTGCGTACTTGTTGGGACCTTACCGCAGGAGACGGATATCCATGTGATAAAGTGAGGTGTGCATTTTTAGGGTCGACCTTTTCTAACCCGAACCCTCCTTGTGGGAAGGCAACATCGCTGTCATGCTGGTTGTCTGAAGGAAACACCTTACTGCTATCACACCTCTGTACAGTCAGCAGTACGACTTCACCTTCGAACCTTGGGTTTGTTGCTTTTAGTCTTACCGCTCTTCAACCGACCTGTCTGACATGGTAGGACTTTGAGCAACGGTTGTTCCAGCCAGTATAGTTCGGTTGCTTCATCATGATAGGCAAGCCGGACCACCACGTCAAGGTAGCAATAGCGGTCGGGTGAATTACTGGTAAATTACCTTTCATTTGAAGAGACTTTAAACAGTATGTTTTAAACCCTTAAAATAATAATAATTAGCTTATCAATATAATGGTTATATAGTAAAACTGAATTACTGTAATATATTTATATAATAGAAATTTACATATTCATTGAAATCAATTTATTCATTTTATTCAGGAAGCTTATTCAAATCTTGTTTATCAATGGATTAATAATTGTGATAATCCTATAATACAAACACGTCTTAGTGATGCTTTCAAACATTTAGGCAATTATTGTTGCCATAGTAATAATGAAAATAATAATAATAATAATACTGAATTAATACAATCAGATCAACAATTAATAATGGAAGATCAAACTAATAAAAATAATTTATATATAAAATGTTTTAATGAAACTAAACCAACACGTTCAATTCGATCAGAATTTCAACAATATTTTCATTTGTTTGTCACTGAAATGCGATCATTTATATGTTTTGGATAATTCAGTGTATCTATGTTATGTATAGATATATCGTTTGTATGTCACTTTTTCTACATAACGAATATATTGGTACTTGAATTCAACGGTGAATAATAAATACTCTTCAGTTTCTTTTTTTTTCTTCTTATCGTTGTAATACTTTCCTTTTTATGTATTTAATTCGATCTATCTAATTCATATTTTATTACAATCAGTATTCCCTTTTTTTTGTTGTTGTACAGACTTGTTAGATTCATATTATTATTATTATTATGACAACTAATTAAAACTATTATTGAATAATATGTATCTTCTGTTGAGTTTTTACTTGTTTTGATGATGAGTGTTAAACCGTTCAAACTAATTGTCTCAGATTAAAGTAATATGTTTTTCAGATTGGGTAGTTTATTAACAAAATTGAGAGGATGAAAAACGAATGTCCAGCGCTTTAGTTGGGTTGATGGATATGGATGATCCACGTAGGGGAGTTAGAAAACCCTGATTACAAACCAATAATGTACATGGGCTCTAGGATCCTGAGGGAATGAATGGCATATGAAACAATCGTTGGTCACTTGCTACCATGGGACTGTATCTCCTGACGTTACTCCACTGCCTTGTGGATTAGACCTTTAGGTCGAAGGTTCGGGGTGTGGTTCCTTGAGAAAACCACCTGCTTCTGTCTGGGCACCCGAGCAGTATCACAGCCTTTAGACAAATCAATTGATCTATGTGGCACACATCTGTTTAGTGCCTCTTTGATCAATGTTTATGTGTTTGAATAAAGTAATAAGTTCCATTGATTTCCTTTCGTATTTTACCGGTAAATAACTCGTTTTGCTAGTCTTGAACATTATTACTGACCTTATTGAACGACACACTCTTAACTAAAGGTACTCGGTCAAGCATCTTCACTAGATCATGTTTGGATATACCATGTTGCTCTAAGTCAGCTTAGATTACTTACAATCCAACAGATAAACCAATATCCAAGTATATCTAAGCATGCCTTCGTTCTTGATATCTGGTCTGATTAACTTTGGGATGATTGTATAAGAAGTGGTCTCGAACAGTAGCGTTGTCAAACATTACCTATCCATGACATCTTTACTTCTACCAAATATTCGTAATTAGTTCAGCATACAAATTAAAAGGATATATATATATTGCTTTACTCCAAAGACACCGCCTTACTCTTTTTCTCAATCCATACACATGTATATTTTGCTACTTAGGTAAGTTAGATCAAAATTAAAATGGTCGATATTTTCGATTACAATTGATTTCTGACAATCGGTCTAAAACTTCAATCCTATCATTCTAATTATAGAAAAAAAATTATTCCAGAGTGAACATCAACTCTGAGATGCATGCACATCCAGCTGACGAGTTCCAAATAGGACGAAACGCACGTCCTGGATTCCACTGCTAGTCACTATCTATCTTTGCTTATTATACAAATGTTTTGCAGTTATACGCATAACTGTTTTCGGCATAAAAAATCTATCCATAAAATTTAATAGATTTGAATTTATAAGTTTTATTTCACTTCATTAATAATCTTTATCACTTAATAGTAGCTTGTAAAATTCACTTTATCTACTACTGAATACATCGCATATTTTGTTCATATATGTTCATAGCATATTTGTATTCTTCTCTAGTACTTTACAATAACTGCTTATACATTTACTACCTTTACCACTACGGCATTTGAATCGACAACTGCATCTCTGCTAATGTGGTATGGCAACTCGAACTGATGTACGTACGTACGAAGTTCTTTGTTACTGACTGACTGACTGATTGAACCTTCTGTTGATACACTATCTAATATTCTTATATTATTAGAGAAATGGTGATAGATAATAAGTTGTAAATAAGAATAAAGTACAAACAATTATTGTTTCTTCTTTACACTACAAGGGTTATGATGTTCTCTAGGTGTTAAAAGATAAATTTCACTAAAAATTTAATTCGATATTGATTAATCATATATGAATGAATATTATCAATATGTATCTATTACAGCTGGATAATGAATGATGAAATTGTACGAAAATTTAGATGAATATTCGATTGATGTATGTGAAATAATATTCGATTTTCTTCCTTACACTAACGAAACACTAATTTGTCTTAGACGATACACTCTCAGTGTCTTTTCTACAGGACTTCCACACAACTCAGTTGGAGAAAACATGACTGACCTGACTAGGACGTGGGTACATCTGCACGTCAACATTCAATAATAATAATAATAAAGGTTAGGACCAGCCATCGGCTCATGTTGCCACACCTGATTAGCACAACAAGATGAATGCCAAATTCATAGAGACAGTTACTTCAATGGTAGTAATATATAAAGGAAAGATTGCATATAAGGATATAATATAGGAAGAAAGAGTTTGTTCGTAGAAAGAGGTATGAAGTAATTTTGATCTCACGGTTTAAAGCAAAACAAAGAGTGTATACACCTACACCTTTGTGATCGATTCTAAGTCATGTGTCACAGTAGTCAGGATTGCCCACAGTCGGAAACACCTTACTGTCATCACACCTCTGCGCAGTCTGCAGTACAATTTCGGTTTGTTGCTTTTAGTTTCATTGTCTTTCAACCTACCTGCCTGACATGGTAAGACCTTGAAGAACGGTTTTTTCAGCCAGTACAACCCGACAGTTCATCGTGATAGACAAGCCCGACCACCACATCACTGTAGCAGAAACGGTCGTTAATAATAAAGTTAGGAGGATGTATGCTGTCTTTTGCCCTGCCAATTATCACATGACAAAATCACCAATCAGAACACCAACATATACGACCATTGCCATATGCCAAACCAATGCCATGTTAACCGATACGAGCAGCCTGTGTTGAACTCTGAGTATCCATTGGTTCTTCTCGCCTAACCCTACCCATTGAGTTCAGAACACAATGTCAGCTTCGAATATATGTATAATGACAGTCCATAAATAATTCCTAGCAGTTGTCATTCATTTATTCTTTGTTAGGATATAACAATTTATATCACATATCTAATACATGTCACACCATTTACTAGTTGGACTAAGTAAATAACCAATCATTCCTTTTCATCACATATTAATAATATTGTTACTGTTGTTATTAAATTGTCAGTTTGTAAGATAATTGAGTAGTAAAGATAAAATTAAGTTATTCCTCTTCACAACTATTGAGATTATTATTTGGGATTATTTTATATTTGAACACGTAAATACTGTTACAAAGGGGCACTGAATACTTATGCACCACATAAGTCACTTGATTTGTGTGTGGGCTGTGATACTGCTCGGGTGCCCAGACAGAAGCAGGTGGTTTTCTTAAGAAGCCACACCCCGAACCTTCGACCTAAAGGTCTAATCCACAAGGCAGTGGAGCAACGTTAGGAGATACAGTCCCATAGTAGCTGGTGACCAACGATTGTTTCATATGCCATTCGTTCCCTCAGGATCCTAGAGCCCATGTACATTATTGGTTTGTAGTCAGAGTTTTCCAACTCCTGTAGGTGAACCATTTGTATTCATTAACCCGGTTAAAGCGACGGATATTCGTTCTTTGTCCTCTTAATTTTGTAAACAAAACCCCCACTGCGAGAAGGCAACCAGTATGGCTTCTCTGGCAGTGGTTGTATGCACGTGGCCATGTGAGAGCATTTTGAGAGGGAGAGCAGACTCTTGCCATCCTCGGCTATACCAGGACATTTGGGGGCCACTATTGTGATACTTTTCAAAATTAAAATGTTGGTTAATTATGGTTGTTTATTGAAGGAGTTTTGTCAACAACATAAAAGTATCATTGCATTGTGATTTTCATCACAGTATTCATGTACTAAATGTAACAAATTCTATTATCCCATATTCCAACATATCGTAACATTAAATAAAATGAAAATGACAATAATTTCAGGGTATAATCAACCCTTGTGAGACAAAATACATTCAGAGAGTTTATTCAACTAACTCTGTCTTATCCAAATGAACAAAATCTGTAGTAATTATAAGGTCTATACTTGGTGTTTGTATTCAAAAAGGGTCGGTAGTTGAGTTTCGAGAATCTTAGCAACAAGCGAAGTAAATATTTCTCCTATCAACCCTGATGGGATGGTTTACGATGACATTTTCTACGCGAATTCAGTAATCTCGATTAGTGTTTTCCAACCCACGTCACTTGTAATGTAGACAAGATGTTCGTTTGTCAGTTAAAAGATGAATATCCTGTTCAAGAACCCACTCTCTCACATTTAATGGTTGTGAAACTCAGTCTTTCAAAGTTGGAGATATGCTTAGATTGAGCGTTTTTGATCATTTATGCTATCAAAGTACTACGCAATTTTCTTGGAACTACCAGATATGCAATCTTCCAGACAAAGATGGAAAATATGGTATATCAAATAAATGAATACACATATGTATAAGATTCTACGTTGATGACTGATTGTCCATTCTTAGTGGTTAGACTTTTTGATAGTGATTTTGAAATGAATGTACTGCATTATAATTAGTGCTATGTATTGTCGTGAATAAACAATGAAGACAAATATGACAAGATTTACATAGATTATGTAGTCTTACTGCAATCTAGCCTTTACATTTTATTTTGGCGAGAGTCTAATTCATGGACGAGCCAATCAGAAGCGCTTTAGAGATTTCAAGGTTACGGAGCCAACTTCAGTACCTAATGCTAACGTACGATCGGTTCACAGGGAATTTCGTACAAAATATGATAATTGATTGGCTATAACAAACAAATCGGTGAGACTATAATTTATGAACGAACCAATCAGGTATAAGATAACAGATCTCGGATTTTAACGCGAAAGCCTTTCACATATTTGGCTAAATAGATTTCTGGCATTATAGCTGATGTCACTTCGTGATGAAAGCCCTAACTAAGACAAATTACGACAATTATTGAGAACTGGATTATAAAAGCACCAGTAACGCTGGATGCAGCCAGGTACTATAATATATAAGGATGTTTGGAAAACGTACAGATTCCTACATATGCTTGGTTATGTGCGTCGTGTCCTTATCCACAAGTAGCATTTTGTGCAATCAACAACCGGAGTGCATATAAACAATATTGAAGCTATGTGATCGAGGCTGAAAGAGTATTTAAGATTATCATGGCTCCGGAGGCCGACTATTCTGTAACCGTATGGATGGTTTCCTGTACTGCAAGCATTACGATTTTAGAACCTCTGAACCTCTTTCTAACTTTGACAAAAAGTGTATCCACTTTATTTCCTTGGTTCTATATAATATATTTTTACTCTATACTAACTGTTTTCTGGTTGGTTGATATTTCTCAGGGTCACTTAAGGTTCGTTCAAAGGTCGTCCGTAAATTAGGGTCTCGCCTTTATTTTTTCTTGCACACACACTCCCTGTATTTATGTATGTACGTGTGCACTGAATCTGCAATCAAACTTCATTGTATTATCTTAAAATTAAAACAAATCAAATTAAGTTTTTACATTGAACATTTATAATTTTATTTGAAAATTCATTCATTCTTCATTGACCGGTTCCTATTAACAAATACATTCACATCGTCCATGATCAAGCATATAAGAAGTAGTTTCTGGAGGAACTTCAGTTGTTACAGTATAAGAATTCGTATTTGATTCATCTTCATAAGCTTCATCTGGTCGATTGTTCATACTTACTCTATAACAGAAAGAAGACAATAAGACCATTAGATCATTGTGACGATTGTCTACTAACTACTATCTCACAATAAGATTATCGCACTTACAGCTTACACTGTATTATTCTGAGCTTTAAGAGTCAAAACGTTTACTTATACTGGAGTATTGAAGTATGTTGAGATTTTATTAACTATGTTGCTATTGTTGTCATTATTTTGGGATATGAATAAAATTAAAATATTACTTACTTACGCCTGTTACTCCTCGTGAATGCGCATAGGCCGCTCACCAGCATTCTCCATCCAACCCTGTCCTGGGCAATCCTTTCCAGCTCCTTCCAGTTCTTATTCATCCTTTTCATATCTGCCTCTATTATCCGACGTAATGTGTTCTTAGGCCTTCCTCTTTTCCGCTTCCCTTCAGGATTCTACGTTAGGGCTTGTCTCGTGATGCAGTTTGATGATTTGCGTAATGTATGTCCTATCCATTTCCATCGTCTTTTCTTAATTTCTTCAGCTGGAAGCTGATTTGTTCTCTCCCACAAAAGGCTGTTGCTGATGGTATCCGGCCAATGGATGTTGAGTATCTTGCGAAGACAGCTATTTATAAATACTTGTACCTTCCTGATGGTGGTTGTTGTAGTTCTCCAAGTTTCAGCTCCATACAGTAGAACTGCCTTGACGTTGGTATAGAAGATTCTCACTTTGATATTGGTTGACACGCAGTTGTTTTGAGTTCCATATGTTCTTCAATTGTAGGAATGCGACCCTTGCTTTGCCAATCCTTGCCTTTACGTCTGCATCTGAAACTCCTTGTACATCGACGATGCTTCCCAGGTATGTGAAGGATTCTACATTTTCCAGAGTTTCGCCATCAAGAGTGATTGGATTTCTGTTCTCCGCCTTGAATTTGAGGACGTTGGTTTTTCCTTTGTGTATGCTGAGGCCTACTGATGCAGAGACTGCTGCCACACTGGCTGTCTTTGTCTGCATCTGTTCGTGTGTACGCGATAAGAGGGCTAGGTCATCTGCGAAGTCCAAATCGTCTAATTGATTTTCAGCTGTCCATTGAATTCCGTGTTTTCCTTCAGATGTCGAGGTCTTCATAATCCAGTCGACCACCAGAAGAAAAAAGAAGGGAGAGAGTAGACAGCCTTTTCTGACTCTGGTCCTTACTTGGAATGCATCTGTCAGCTGTCCTCCATGCACGACTTTGCATTGTAGTCCGTCGTATGAGTTCCGGATAATATTGACAATCTTCTCAGGAACTACGTAGTGTCGTAGAAGTTTCCATAACGTCCTCCTATCCACACTGTCAAATGCCTTTTCGAAATCAATGAAGTTGATGTATAGTGACGAGTTCCACTCAACTGATTGTTCGACGATGATCCGTAGTGTTGCAATTCGGTCTGTGCATGATCGATCCTTACGGAATCCAGCTTGTTGATCTCGAAGTTGGGCGTCTACTGCATCTTTCATCCGGTTCAGCAACACTCTGTTGAAGACCTTCCCTGGTATTGACAGTAGTGTAATGCCTCTGTAGTTTTCACATTTGCTCAGATCCCACCCTCCCTCTCGAAATGCTTTCACATGGCTACGCGTATACAGCCTACGCCAGGGAAGTCCTACTCACTGCCTTATCGCACCACGGGTGTTATTTAAGAAATTGAGAGGACGAAAAGCGAATGTCCAGCGCTTTAATAGGATCCCAAACCAATAGTGCACATGGGCTGGCTCCAGTATCCTGCTGGAACAAATGGCGTATGAACCAATCGTTGGTCACCGGCTATCATGAGACTGCGTCTCCTCACGATGCTTCGCTGCCTTGTGGGTCAGACATTTAGGTCGAAGGCTCGAGGTGTGTCTCCCCAAGAAAACCACCTGCTTCTGTCTAGGCACCTGAGCAGTATCTCAGCCCTCACACAAATCGGATGATTTATGTGGCGCATATCCTACCTCTCTGGAAGAGAACAGTACACTGTGTTTGCAGGAAAGCATTCAACATCTTTACTGTCACAATGAGCTGTTATTTTCCCCTTTTTGTGCATGATCAGCCATCTTTCACAAAAAATACTTTTGTGAAATATGCGGACAATCTCGCTGTATGTATACCGACTTCTACCTCTTTACATCATATAGAAATGAATGAGTTTTTGTCTCGTATTGAATGGTGATCTGCTGTTGATGGTCTCATACTTAATCTGTCTGAATATCAAGCCTGAGACACGAACAGCATCTAAACACCGTTTTGAGATCCCATAGTACTTGTGTTATTGGAGACTCTTTGATAAACGCATTGTCGAAGGTCTATTATCTTGGTGTTACCTTTTCTTATGATCTCTCTTGATCTTCTCATGTCTTACTGCTATCGAATAAAGTTTTCCGTCTGACTTATTACATAAAGAGGCTGCATGTTTTTGACTTTATTCGACATTTACTCTTACAGTTTATCAATTCCTGAATATTGCCTATTGCTCTTCACTGTTCTCCATTATTCTTTCCCGGGCTTTTGAGAGAAGACTTTTCTGTATTGCGGAGAGTGCTGAAGGCAGTTAGCAAGGTGTGTGGTGAATCTTTTGAGGTCATTATTAATATGGTTGTGGATAGACATCTAAAGTCTTTCAAACTCCTGACAAATGTTGTCAGATATTAACCATCCCCTTCATTCCCATCTTTCTCTTTGTATATTTTCTAGTAAAACCAGACATCAATACATTAAAATCCATGCACTCAAGCAAATGTATTAAAGTTCTATAATACCTTACCTAGTTAATATACTCTGTGACGAACAGGTTGTTAGAGTCAACTTAGTCAATAATCTGTTTTGTTAAACATGTTTATGATTGAAAAGTTGTAAAGATTCAGACCTTTATTTTTCACCTTTTTCTTTTCTTTTTTTTATGAAAGAAACTGATGTATGGGTGAGAATGAGAATGATTAGTTGTTTGCTTAGTCAGATATGTAGTAACTGACTTCAAGAGATACTCTTGGAGTTCCAGTAAGAAGTCGTTAACAGTGGAGTTCAGCCAGGTCTGTTGTGAAATATCGGCTTACTGAAAACAATGGTATACGGTGGCGCAACTTCGTGGATTGGTTGAAGTTAGACATTAACACCGTTGGATGCCGACTCAGTGGTCTAGCTGGTTAAGCGCTTGGCGCGAAACCGATAGGTCCTGGGTTCGAACTTCGTGGGGGGCGGGACCGTGGGTACGCACTGCTGAAGAGTCCCATACTAGGACAGAACAGCCGTCCAGTGCTTCCAGGTTTCCTTTGGTGGTCTAAATTCGATTGACTCATGATTTCAATCTGTGAGATATGTAGATAGTTTGATAGGTGTGAGATGAGTCATATATTCCCTTATCCTTATAATAATAATTATTATTGATTGTTCATTGTTGTTGGGTTGTGTCGGGTTCTTGGTGTGGAAATATATATTTACGTTCTAATCAAGCTAATCACGTGTTCTTGATCATCTGAGTTGTCCTGTAGAATAGACACTGAGAAAGAATCTAGTGTAGATATTCGTTTAAGTTAAATTAACATCCCATACGTGTAAACGTATAACAGAAACTTGTTGAAATAATTCGTGCTAAGGATTCTGTTGGGACCCGAGAAACATAATGAATGGTAACGTTGGGATCCTTTTATGGATCAATACTAAACGTATATTTCTATCGTATAATTATTAAATAACTATTTATATTCATGTTCCTCTTAGTATAAGCTTTATTTTTGACTTATGAACCATTATTATACGTTATACCATTCTTGAGTTATACCCAGTATATTAATTAATATCTCCCCCATTCACAGCCACATCTGAACAATTCTTGTACAAATGTTGTTTCATATTTTATTGGTACGTTGTGGTCTGTTTGATTGGTATATAAACTCAGTATGTTTGAAATATAAGGATTCATATTGTAGATGCTGAAACTGGTGTTCAGGACTTAACTGGTTGGGCTAAGCGGAAAGCAGGGCCAATCAGAACTCTAGACTGTTCTCACGTGTTTTACGCGTCTTTGGTCCGATCGATAAGTCACTGCCCTCTAATAATAATAATAATAATAATAATAATAATAATAATAATAATAATAATAATAATAATAATAATAATACATTAAACATAATCATCATATACCCAAATCTTTGGTAACTTACCCTGGAAAATAGTTACATAGTATAATATTGCCTAAATTACTTTGCTTCTTACAATCACCAATTGAACAAGCAATATTTCTCGTATCATAAGTAACTAACTGAAAGTACAATTTTATTGTAGAAATAACTTTAAATTATCAACAATATAACATGAGTACAAATGAAATAAACTACAATTTATGGATGAACCAATCACGTATACGGTAACAGGTCTTGGATTTTGGCGCGAAGTTCATTTATTCATTAGGTTAAATAACGTTTTAGCATTATAGCTGATGTCACAGTTCGTGATGAGAACCTCAAACCTAATTCCTAACCCTAGCTATCAACTGTAAATCATAATCCTTATTTTTTAAACTGCTATATAACCCTCATTTAGTTCTAATAAGTAGGTAGACATTCTCAAAGTCAGTTTAGCGTCGTTCAAAGATCGTTCATAAATTATAGTCTTACCACTAGATGAGTGATTTGAATTAACATGTGACGATTTAACACGTAGATAAGCAATGAATCGTTAAATTACTAAAGTTCATATTATGTCAACATTTCAGATTAGAATGCCCTCTTCACAGACACTTGATCAGTATTTCAGATAGTTTTGTAAGAAACATCTGGTGGCCATGAGATATTGATGAATGAAGCTGTTGATTGTTTTACATTGATCATTCGATAGGTATTTACGGTAATACTCGGAGATCGATTTTAAAAGAGCACGATTTATGTGACTAACTAACTTGTTGATGATGCAATGTCTATTCCATTTTATTATAAGTTCCGTAGTGAGTATTAACTCTGAGAGGCAAGCAAATCAAACCGATTTTGATGGAGTTTAGTTCTCTGAGCTGGATGGTTCGGTCGTGGAGCTTACATCGTTCTTCTGAACGACATTATCAGCACAAACTTCAGATAGAAGTGAAGTGTTCGAATTTGTCCATATACGTTTCACAGCTTGTTCTGTATACATCGGTGTTGATTGGTTCTTATTGACCTTGTTGATTGCTGATTGACCTCAGTGCCAGGCAAGCACATTGATGTCGATCCAATTTATCAACCAATCAGGAAAATTATGCACAATAAAACCAATGGGAGACACAACCCAAACAGAGAAGTAAACAGTGACAAATTTAAGGTCAATAAGAACCAATCACCGTCGAGGTATACAGAACAAGCTTTGAAACGCATATGGAGAAATTCGAACACTTCACTTCTATCTGCAGTTTGTGCTGATGATGTCGTTCAAAAGAACGATGAAATCTCCACGACTAAAACCATCCAGCTCAGAGAACAAAACTCCATCAAAATCATCCACCTGAGCTACAAATCTTCTCCATCATCTCAAAATCAAACCGATAAATTCATTACCCTGTTTAAATTGTTAAATATTTATGAGTAAGAATTACATACCATTTACCTGTTTATAGGATGAACAATCATAAACAATGCAATTATAAGGATAATGTTTGGTTGACCATACTTTGAATATACTGAAATGAAAAACAATGTGACAGTGATGATACAACGTCCTCAATGATCATACCTTTCAATATCTTTATTGTCAGAAATATTTACACTGAGTGTATTATTGAAATATTGTTTTGTTAAAGTAATACTTGGATTGCACTGTTTCACATAACGTTCCACATATTGTTGTAATGTATTATCACGTTTCTACAAAATAGAATCAAAGTATAAGTTTATTAACTTATAAGAATATGCACTTATTGAGTATCCTTGGTTAAGTTTAGATGTAAGTAAACTGTTATAACTTGTGCCCTATTCCCCCTATCAATGTATAACGTAATGATACCGCCAATTAGAGAATAGGGAATTACCGACCGGACCAATGACGCGCGAAACCCGTAAGAACAGTCTAAAGTCCTTGTCGGTATTTCTTCCTGTCTAGCCCTTCTTGATGAGTCCAAAACACCAATCTCAATCTCCGCGATATGAATCATGTATTTCAAATATACTGGGTTGATATACAAACCAAATAGACTACATCGTACCATAAAATAGGATGCATCATTTGTACAAGATCTGACCAAAAGTGTCTGTGAATGTGGGAGGTAGTAATTGATAGACAGGGAATAACTCAACAATGGTAAATCGTATAATAGTTGTTCATAGATCAAAATAAAGCTTATGATAAGAGGGATACGAATATAAATAGTTTAGTTAATTAACAATTATACAATAAAAATATACGTATAGTAATAGTCCAGAAATAGATCCCAATAGTTATAATTCATTATGCTTATCGGGATATAACATAAACATCAACATAACTGACAATATCAGAACTAGTGAATTACTGATATATAAATTAATTGACACAATAAAACAAAGCTATTGACAAGCTTTGTCAATCTTTCTCAACCATCTTCTCCAATTAAATCTTGTGTCCATCGGATGAATGTAGGCTGTTTAGTCGAAATACTGACCACACTGTCTCGAGATTGAATCGATATGCAAATGTAGCAAACTATTTAGCTGAGAAATTAGTATTATAAACGCTTAAATTGAGTTCTTTGAGGTTTATAGAAATATAGAATACAGTATCTAATAGTATGATCAAAATCTGAAAAAAACCTGTCACGTTTAGTAGGCTTACTGATGGAAAACTGGATCAATAATCTAAAATTTAGTTATTCCAACTCAACTAGTCACGATCTTTCATTAACAATCATAGATCGATCGTAGTTAAAAAAGCCTTTCAAAGCCTAAAAATACTGAATAGCCCATTTGTTCTAGTGTAAGATTCATCACTGCTGCTCACCCACAACCGAGAATCGAACCCATGAATTCCGGTCACGCGCTTTAACATATAACGTAATCAATAACCGAGTCGAAACCAAATGATGTACAAGCCTAACTTCGATCAGTCCATAATATTGCCCAACCGTCTTAAAATCAATTGTTTTCATAGCAGTCATATAGATAAAATAATCTATAACTCATCGGGTGTGTAAGAAATATAAAAGTATGTAAGAAAAATCCTAATGCAATGATTTCACAATCTGTTCCCATTCAATACGACTAACATAATTATATGACATTCACTCAGACTGATAACATGTCGATTTATATAAACATGAGATGTACGTTTGAGTATAGTAAAAAGCATTTAGTATTTAAATTATTCAAAATATACAGATGATATGTACAATCATAAACTTATGTTGGTTTTGCATTAACTTATTCAGAATGTATATCATTAGTTGAATCGATTACTTTCCTGAAGTGTCAACTACATCAATATTTATATAAGTGAATCTTTACAAAACTGGAGCTCTGGAGATCCTCTTGGGCTTCTGCTAGTCTTAAGCCCGGATAAAGGAGGAGGGTTGGGCATGAGGACAACGACCTCATCTCGTAGAAAACTAACTTGTGAATAAAAAATGATTCAAACCATTTAAACTCTGTCCTAAGAGTTAGAAGGTCTTTATTTAGAAGACCTATGACACCTCATGGTGAAAGCCGAGTTCCTTCGGAAGTCACGAGGCTGATGCCCACCTCTGACAACTAGAGCAACGAGTAATTTAGGTACATGGAATGCTCGTACAATGTAAGAGACCGGAAAGTCATCCAAACTGCGGCAGAACCTTTACATTCGATTGAAAGACAATTGATGTTCATGATATACTGTCATTGAAGAAAAAATACTTTCCGGTTCATCATATATTTCACAATGAGGAATTATTCTTTTATAAACCAGATTAACGAAAACATTAAAATTATCTGGTAATTAGAATGCTTTCAATGATGCAGTTCATAATCAATTTGAATAGTCACTACTGTTGATTATGAAACTGGAGGAAAGAATAGATATACTGATTTTCCAAAAATAGCTATTCTAAAATGTCTTTCATGAATCATAATGGAACGTATTTTGTAGTAAATGAGAGCTCAAGTGGACGACAACGGAATATATTTGAACACACGAAATTGCAGAACATCTTAGTAAAATCTGAGAACCATCGAGATCGGGATCGTGGATGCGCAATGATCAGGAGTCTTATATTAGGATGAAACGGTCGTCCAGTGCTTCCAGATTTTCCATGGTGGTTTAGCTTCAATTGACTCTTGAATTCACTTATTAGATTACATACAGTAAATACTTAATTTGCAAAATATTATTCAATTGTCTCGAACTTGACTGTTCCTTTTGAAAATATCAGTCAGTCGTCTCAGACTTCATTGTTTCTACATTTACATACCAATTGTTTTCTGTTCTTATTATTTCCTTTTCTATGTATTTGACCTTCTCCTACCAGACATTCTATTCCTGACCAGTGTTATAAACTACTTATATCGATATAAGTAGAACATACCACAGTATGATGGCCGATATATTGATCGAATCTAATGATCTCCACTTATTCAGACATTAAATATCAATTGAAGTTATAATATGAACATTTATAACGGTTCATATAGGAGAGTAAATATTCGACAATCATATCACTGAAACCCTATTA
Source organism: Schistosoma margrebowiei (assembly GCA_944470205.2). Lineage (NCBI taxonomy): Eukaryota > Metazoa > Platyhelminthes > Trematoda > Strigeidida > Schistosomatidae > Schistosoma > Schistosoma margrebowiei. Next base: position 22,369,264 of record OX104029.1, on the reverse strand, counting down.
CAAAAATAGGTATTAGCATTAATGAAGACAAATGATACCCGAGTCCTATTTAATATGTATTGACCTACTTTTATCAAAAGAACACGATTAGTGTAATGGAAACAATTATTATTATAACCAATTGTTCCAGGTATTGTTTTACCGTACTTGTTCGTTTAACTGTACCAAAACACATACATTCTTCCATTGCTTGTGACCTTACACGAATTCAGTTACACTCAGTAACCACACTTGTAACCTTGCACAATCTCATTATTCCTTCGATACCACGAGATCGCCATCAAATACATCTCAACTACAGTCATCAACTGCCTTCTGATATTTGGCTTACGGGAGATCTTATCGGTTAACTGTCACGTAGTCTTCTTGTCGTAGTAATCATAGTCAACCGCGACTCGACGCCACCCTACAAATATATCACTCAAATAATGGTTATACAAATGATCTTCATTCATTCATAAGTGAGTAATTCTCTTATTAAACTTACATGTTCCAACGGAGGTTGTTCAAAAATTCTAAAATCATGATTATCATCATTAAGTTCATGATTTCTTCCATTGAGATTGAATTGTTCCTTTGTCATTTGACATTTACATAATTCATAATACTCCAACATAATGAATATAAAATAATGAAATACATTCAACTTCATAATAATAAAATGAGTTTTGAATTAAATTTCAATGACAATAATGAGAATATTTGTGTATTTATATACAAACAATTTAGGTGTTACCTTTCATAGTTTGAAATGATTTCTATTACTAACAACATCAAACTCTTGTTTGTTTTTTCACTGAGAAAATCGAATATTTATTCGTTTAATAGTAAACATTATTGATTACAAGAAAAAAAAACAAAACAAATTAGTTACTAAGTAGAAACAATGAGTAAAGAAGCAGGTAATTTACAATTAGATGTTAACAAAGATAGAATATGAATAAAGTATATTATACTCATTATCAGAAGGGGTTTCTGTGAAGATTTTAGTAATTTTATGGTTGAACTTGTAGTGTTAGTTATTATGTTAAGCTCATATACTTTATTTTAACTTTCAGACAGCTCAATCTATTCATTCTACTTGAGTAATATTTTGATCTTGTTAATTATTCGCTTATCAATCTTGACTGTTTTTATATGAGCATATATGTGTATACACTTCATATCCCATGTTTCATCACATGTCTGTAGTTTATTTTGTCTGCCTATAAATATTGAGTAACGCTAGGCTAAAAAAAGGAGTTGACTTACCAGCTATCTCCCCTGTGCGTCGTTTCTCTTCTCTCTATTCCATTCGCTTCATATACAAAATATATGTATTCGAAAGTCCATTCTCGTTATTTGACTTATCTAGATCCGTTATTGACTAACGCAATTAAAGTCGATGATTATATACGAGAATAGGCGATAACAAGCATTCATACGATCTGAATGGAGTCAGATCCACGGACCGCTAAAAACTCATGAGTCAGTTGATGTAAGACCACCATGAAAAACTTGGAAACACTGGACGACCGTTTTGTTCTAGTAATAGGACTCCTTAGCAATGAGCATCTACGATCCAAGTCAGAAGTTCCAATCTCGTAGAGCAGTTGATTAACACATAATTTATGGACGGCTAAACATGTCATAGACCCTCAAAAAGACCGTATATGAGACGGCAATTAACATTTCACATGAAAGCCGAAAATGAATTGTGTAATAATAGTAGACAACCGAAAGCTGATTCGAAATAAAAGAACTTGTAAACTTTATATATATATATATATATATATATATATATATATATATATATATATATATATATATATATATATATATATATATGAGACGGAAGGAAACGTCTTTGACAAATCCATGGTAATTGTTGTCTAAAGAACTTCATATTTTAAAGTCAGTTATCATATTCATCGATACAACTGTAGTGACGAGATTGGTATAATGGAAACAATTATTATTATAACCAATTGTACCAGTGATTGTTTAACTGTACCTGTACTGTATTTTCTCTATGGTAAGATTTGAGTGGCGTCGTTATGTTCAGATAGAGTTAATAGTGGTTTGTTACAAAAACTCACTATATTTACAACTTTCAGTACCCCATTAACAACATATATGAAAAACAGAGAGCGAGTTCAGTGGACGAGTAAAGTAAACACTATCTAGATAAGTTGCTTAAGCAGTATCGGTATCTGTTGTGTGCATTTTCTCTCCAATTTGAATTCATTTATACTTTTCACGCACTAGTCCTTCTACAGATGTTAACAAATCTGAGCATGCACTATTTCAAGCACTCAGTTGAATGTAGCTGAATTTTCTCACAGTGTTTCATATCTCAAACAATTCAGTTCTCTTCGCTCCTACCAGTGCAACAACACAACAAATATGAATTAAGTTTTTGATTGAGATCTTGAACCAACTGATGTTAGACCATCACAATTGAAAACCTGGAAGCACTGCTGAGGAGTCCCACAATAGGACGAAACGGCCGTCCAGTGCTTCCAGGTTTATAGTTGTGATGGTCTAACATCAATTGATTCGACATCTCAATCAAAAACTTAATAATCTCCACAACCCCTATACTAGTAATCAACATGTGCTCACTAGTGACTAGCTTCGTGAGGGAATTCTCGGAGTTCTAGTGAGAAGTCGTGACCAGTGGAGCTAATCCTTGTCGGGTAGAGACAGTTATCTACTTCAGTAGCTACTACCAGTAGCTACTTAATTGGTCGAGACTATAAACACAACTACAACCCAGATCTTTAAATACAGTCGTGTACGCTGAATGTTCAACTCAATGTATCAATCATGTACTCGATCTATACCGGGAAAACGTCTGTTGACATAACATGCGACAAGAAAATTAATTTTCTCAAACAGACAATTTAGAATTTGAGTCTACTCACCTCTGTTTCTTTGATTTGATGAGCAGTTCGTGGAGTTGCAGCAGGTCTACACTAATGATTGGTATAGAAACGTCTGCCACAACGGAATTCGATGAGGTTTATCGGTAGATTTGCTGTCGCCTACATACATACATTCATATATACATACATATATACATAAATACATACATACTAGGCATAAAGGAACTGTTGAACTCGTGCTGTTATGCCCTAACTTCTTCACAACAAAATCAGACTTCAATATTATCAGGTCAGAATGGCATGGTTAGGAGAATGTGAGTATTGAATTGTAACAGTTTGGTTGAGTATCCCAGAAAAATAAGAATAAGATGTGTAAATATGCGGGAAAATCTGAGGACTTGAAAGTGATATAGTAATGTATAAACGATATATGTATGGTGTTATAGAAAGGTACAGGCTCATAGTTTACCGTTTGGTGTGTCAGGTCACTTCAGACTCACCCCTGAAAATCCATCATTCAGTGTCTTTGTCACAAACTAGTATAAACGGATTACTTTTTCATGCTCGCTTCTCATTATGAAGGTACAGTCTCGGGTATTTTGTTGTGTCCAATGAGTGGTAGTCTATCCACTTTAATGCACTAATCCTAGTTATTTTGGAAATTGTTTATGGATTTATATATCTTGCAGTTGAGTGAGTGTGTTTGCTTCAGAAAAGTAGGGTTTCTGGATACTAGAAGCCATCAAATTTCCAATCATGAGGTTGATTGATTGCAATGTGAACAAGAAAACTTAGAATTCTAAGAAAACACATGTTGTGCTAGTAACAGAGAAGTTACCGCACACTCCTATCACGTACATTGTGGCATGATCATTGAAGCCCCTCAGAATCATTCTGTCACCTTTGTAATTCGTCATCCGTGATTTCGGTGGATAGCACATGTTACTGACTTCTAGATTACGCCTTATTATTAATGCACTGCTATAGAGACATTTGTTAGTAAGTTTGATCATTCTTTTTTCATCAACGGAGTCACCTGTCTTCAACATTTTAGGCAGATATTAGTCCACGATTTGGTTCTTGTTTCCGAACGATTCGCCTTTATGGAGTGTCCTCTGACAGGGTCACCGTAACTACGTCCTTCATAATAGATTGTTGATTGAGGTTAGCTGACATTGAGGTGTGTGTTTGGGCTATTCTACAGTTGTCCTACCAATCTAGGTCGGTTCTCATATCAGATGTGACTGAAAATACCACTTATATTCCGTGATTGACTCGGCCGTTGTCATTTACGCACTCTTAATCAGAAATCCTTGACCCATTTAAAACAAAAGTCAGGAAGGATGGCGTCGAATATATGTTTGGAAAATTATCAATGCGTTGAGGAGTAATTAGGCTGAGATGACTGGCTGTTGTGAGGGATGTATGGCATGTCCTTTCAAACGATGATCTGTTGAGGATGCCTGGTCAAAGGCCATCAGCTACGGTATGTCCGGTAAAACTAATAAACTTTGCATCGTTGTCGACGGCATACAAAATTATTTATTTTGATGACTCATTCAACTTAAGGAAAATTCATATGAGAAAATAATCTAAAATTCAGGTTCAGTTCCAGACCAGTGCTTTAAAGTCAGAAGACCTACGTTCTGTATTAGTCCTTCTCTTGCAGGTTTTTGAGTGTCAAGTGTTCTCCTGAATGAGTCAGTTGATGATCCGGACACCATTGCTTCGAGTATCAGTTTCCAATGGTTGATGACTCGCTGTGAAAACCAGAATATCAAGAATATTTTATTCGTTATTGGCTTTCGTGCATGCCTGTTATGTCCACTGAGTTGTTCTGATCTAAATTGAACGAACAGTGTAGCGACCGAACAGCCAATATTTGGTTGGAACAACGGACTGACGAACCCAAAATTTATTTGATTAGACCAGACCACGTTCCTCTGTATAGCTGACAACGCGTTTTTGAGATACTCGTATTATATTATATCAAAACACGAACTCTTTGCTTAACATAAACGGTTCTAATTAAGAAAACAGAACAAATTACATCAAAAATACAAAATACCTCAAACGGTACAGCCTGTGCTATACAGTCAGAACTTCCTCTAACGCAAAGTAGCGCGCTAAACAATGAAAGAGACAGTTAATACTAAAGGGTTTGATACCTGAAAATCAATACAAATATTCCCGACAAGATGGGATCAAATATCTATCTGCAGGGATTGCAGCAATTCTCCCAAGCAGACAGTCAGAAGGTTAACAGTTACAAACTGAACCACGCCGTGACCTTGAGCTTATTCAAACACGACCTTACTGTCAATGGCCCGGGAGCATGCAATAGAAAATTAGGTAACAGAAGATAAGTCTTTAATCAAAATCACATGCTAAAGGCTCAAACGAGGAAGAATGAAGAACAAAAGATATGGAACAAAGGTTAAAATACACAAAAGGGAGAAAGAACAAATAAATGAAAATACTGTTCAACAAAGAAGCTGCAGAGGGATTTTCATCGTTTTCTTTCCATTACAAACAGTGAAGATATAATATGTTCATAATCAATTCTTATTATTCTGTGCATCAAGATCAAATTACTTCCCAATCTATGGCAAGTCAGCGTGAAGAAGTCTAACTTCTCATGTTGTTTTGTGTGTGATTAATGGAATGGCTAAATCACCTTCCTTCGACGATACTAGAGACTCAACACCAGACTGAAACACTAAGAATCAAGCTAAAACAAATAATTTGATTTGTACTAGATCTTCATAAACGCATTAGATATTACTACAATTTCGTTATTAAGAAAGATTAGTTCAGCGAAGAGTTTTCTTTTCGGTGAATTCATTTTTAAAGCTGTACAGTCGCAAATATATATGCTTATTTTACAGGATGGTAATAATTATAATACTGATAATAAAGTTCTGTTAGACATGGTGACAGTGATGCAAAATAAACAAAGGTATTGAAAAATGTTTAAAGAAGGAAAGTTTTAGAACCGTTTGATTGTTAATGGCCTAAGTATTCATCAAAAGTTAGGCAAGGAAATTATCCTTGATAAAGGATGGTTCAGCATGATAAGATAAAACGTTGAAATTCAGATTAAATGTAATCAGGATGATCCTAGAAACAGAAATATACCAGTTAGGGTATAAGATTTAGGGGAAGATGGGTGGTGAAGCAGATGGCTGCGAAGAAGGAAGAGTATGAAGGAAGGAAGAATGAACGAACTTAGAAAACAGAAAAAAAGACATCAATTTAATGCTAGAAGAATAGGCTGCAACAATGTCTTTTGCACACACAATTCTGGTTCTTCCGTATGTATGACTATTGTTTCTGCAATACAAAGAAGATGCAATCTAATTGTCTTTGGAAGACTTACACTTACTTTGTAGACGATTTTGAAGGCAGAGTCTGTCTTGATTGAATGACATGTATTCACAAGGTGTTCGTTTATTAAGCTTCTATTGAGCCATTTCCTCTTCTTTTCAGCGGAGCCAGATATTTCTTTTGGATAAAGTACGCGTCGAATGATCTCTCTACCCTAGCTCCACATGAGCAGGTTAATTGGTAAATGCACATTGAGTTGGTCAGATGCGATAATTTATTTTTAGGATTATTAGCGAACGATGATTGGGTGGAGAATACTATTCGAAATGTTGATGAGAAGAATGTTCTTTTTAAAGAATCAGAAATTCTCCTCTTTAGGATGTATGCAGCTCTGTCACCATTAAAGTCGATTTTCACGTATAATGTTCTTTCTTTACTGCAATTTTTCGTGTTTTCGGCGTTTCTGGTTCCATGTTCTTGTCAATGAATATCGAAGGATATCCGTTTTTGATAAGTATCTTCTTCAAAAGGATCGATTCTTCATCTATGACTTCAGGACTACAGATTATTTGTATTCTTGTAGAGAGTGTCATTGTTAAGTTCCTTTCCTCTTCTTTCTGTCCTAATTTCTTCACACTCTTCGTCTTTCGCAGCCATCTGCTACTCATTTTTACTTCATAAGAATAAGGACACTGTGGAACGTATCTAATTATGAGTCACGAAATCGGCTCGAGGACTCAAATTCAAGTGTTATGAAGGGCACGTTCAATCACTGAGAAAAGGCGTCTGTGTTGAACTTGCAGTGACTCATGGCATCCTTAACACTTCTGGCCACCCATTTAAACACCTACTTAAGTTTAGCCCCAATACAAATTTTAAGGGTTACACCCAGAAACTGGAGACACAACACAACAGAACGGAGTGTATACACACCTTTTACTCCTCAAGATTGATCAAATTCAGGAATACTCTACCTGGTGAGCTAGTGCAAGCTACTTTTCAGTAGTATACCGAGAGAAAACGACATATTCTTAAGGACTAAGGACAGTATCTTACTATGATTTACTAACGTTTTTTCTTTTTCTCTTTCATCGATTATATACCTAGATTCCTACATAGAGGTATCTCTGACTACCTGGTAATATATATGGAGGCCCATTAAGCAAAAGTCTCTTCTATTCGTCTAAAAACACTTGAATTATTTGAACCAAATAGTATAACCGCAAATTTTCGAATTCCCAAGGTTGTCGTGTTAAAGTGATGGGTTGGGATTCTCTTAATCTCCCAGATTATATTGTGAAGGCAGTCAGTGATTGTGGCTTAGAACATCCTACACCTATACAAACTGCGGCTATACCACCTGCACTCCACAGTTTTTCCGATGTTCTTGGATCAGCACCAACAGTATACAATGTTTATACACTTTTTCTTAACTTCCTCTTTTAGGGAAGTGGGAAGACTTTGGCGTTCGGAATTCCTCTAGTATCAAGAGTATTCTCCCTCAAGACTCTTGAGGTAAGTAGCTGTTTTGTCATGTTGTGTATAACAATATTTCTCGTTGAGACCATGCATTATAAACGATCTTTGAGCGACGTCGAAGTGACCTCGAGACAACCCGTGTGTCTAAAAAAGTTAAAATAGATTTTTAATTAGTATGAGGAAAATAGAACTAAAATTCAGATCTCGAATTTAAATTTAGTATATCATATAAGGCTTTTCATCATAAACCGATACCAGGCATCATACTGAAATGCTATTTATCTATATGGATGAATAAATTTGCACCACATTCGAAGATTTGCAGCCTTTAATTTTATTGACTCGAACATAGATTATGGTGTCTCCGTACTTTCTTCAAGTCTATTATACAATATCTAAACTCCTTGGTAGCTTTTCCACTTTACCTTCAGTCCCTATCATGGTTTGGATAGATTCAAAAAATTCGGTTTCAGGGTTTTTCAAGGGATAATCAGGCTTGTTCTTGGTGTAATTCATCATGAATCCGCTTCTTAAGTTTGTATTGCGAAGAATAAAAGTCAATTTTAGTCATGATTTATTCGTCGGTTTCAAACTAAATACTACTTGTTGCTTTAATGACGTCGTCTGTGGATGCACCTTAAAGTGTTACCCCTTATAAATGATTCCCATTTTCGAAAGCTGGATAAAATTACTTGTAGTCAAACTAGTCAAAACGTGTTTCAGAGTCACATGTGTGAGTTGAGCTTGAGAAGTATTATAACCTTAAAAATTCAGGTCATGGGAATAATCCTTCCTTTTAAATAGTGCTTAGAACTAGTTCTGCGATGTACATACGTTTCTGGCAGTATGTCGCAGATAAACTGCGTCGGTATTTTCCAGAGTTGAGTGGCAATTGATTTATCTACTCAAATTTGAAGTTGATGTACATGGCAGAAGTAAAATGTATGAACGGCTTTGGAGATCCCAAATAACTTCGATTGTTACATTAATCAGTCAGAAATCGTTTTACTGTCATGAGGCGACTTATGATATAAAAAAAAGGTAGCAAAACTACATAGGATCAGGAATTTTGGGACAAATACTGAACCTTTCCATACCCGATTTTCAACAGTAAAGGGGAAAGATTTAGGACTAAGAGTTCAGGTTATACGTCTGGGTAGGGGGTTTAGACTAGGTTTCTGGGTTAGGAATCAAGGATAAGGCTTTCATTACAAACTGATATCAGCCATAGTTCTAGTATATATTTGTTTATTTGAACACAAACATTGGCACATGGGGGCACCAAATACATATGCACTACACAATAACAATGAGGTTGTGAAGAGATAGAGAATGGAAAGTGCGTATATTAAAAGAATAACAATGAGCAACAATCAGTGTATATTGGTGAAATAATGATAATAATATTAATAGTGATGATAATGGAAGAAACAGTTCTCTTAGCAAAAATACAACCGAATAATTCTCTCAGTTCATTTTCGGGATGTGGCCCCCTAAGTAAACCACCTGCTTCGGTCTGAGCACCCGGGCAGTATCCCAGCCCTCACACAAATCGAATGACTTATGTGGCACATATGTATTTGGTGCCTCCTTGTACTATGAAAAAAGTAGAAGAAAGCCACAACAGGATCGCCACTGGCCTTTATTCTGAGCCGTTTCTAATAACGTCTTTAGCCTCTGTGTTGCACCATCTCTTGGACCCCAACCAGAGAGTTGTGAAGGACTAACGAAAGCAAGTTATGTACAGCTTAATTTAATACCACAACATCGTGCCATACACTGAACGCCTTCTCCAACCATTCCCAGCGTCGGTAAATAATGCACGATGTGGGATTCTCTGGGACGACATTCGTAGAACATGTCCAAGTCACCGAAGTCGATGTTTCATGAAAGTGACACCGATTGAATAATCGTCGCTGTGCCTGAACACAAGGTGCCGAACCTCTGCATTACCAACATGGTACTACCATTGGATGTCAGCAATCCTTCGGAGGCAATTATGGCCAAATACTGAGAGTGGTTCAACATTCTCAACTCGTAGAGGCTAGGCTTCAGAAACACAGAGCGAAACTGCTTTCACTAACGCGTTGTAGATCCGACCTTTTGCAACCAGACTACTGTCATGAAGGCTCCGAAAATGGCCCAGATTGGCATAAGCCTCTCTGACTTTCACTATACGTGAATTGATCTCATCGCTCACGCCACCACCAGCACTTACGTAGCTACTCAGATACAAAAATTTCTCGACTACTTCTATCTGCTCACTACCTTGAGTGAGTGCAGGATCACGGTCCTGCCAGTCTTGTAAATGTACTTTGCACTTATAAGGTTCAAAGCACCTACCATACCTAAGGACACTGATTGACAACTGATTAAGTGCGGATTTCATGGCTAGGATATCATCGCCCAGTAAGACAATATCACTTGCATACTCTAAGTCGAGAAGCCTCTACAGAAAACAGATCCACACCACCGTTACCTGTATCCACCAAAGGTGTTTCCAGAACGTCGTCGATAGTAAAGTTGAGGAACGGTGGGCAACATTGCCTAACCATTACTTGAATGAAACAATGGTGAGAGGTGGTTGTATGCTCTCACTCCTTCTGAGGCGTTTTGATATAAAAGTTTCCATGGTGTGAATAATTTTCTCAGGCACACCCTTCTGCAACACATAGTCCCAGAGAACAATCCTGTCCAGTGGATTAAAGGCGGCTCTAATGTCAAGAAACACTAAGAATGTTAACCTGTGATAAGTATGACGGTGTTCTCACATTTGGCGGAGAGTGAAGGTATCTGTAAATCTTCTGTCAGAAAGAAAGCCAGCTTGCTCCTCTCAAGTCAATCTTTCCCGAGTTTTGAACAACCTACGAAGCATTACGGAAGCCAATAGTTTGGATACAATCAGAAGTAGACTTATCCCTCGATAGTTGTTGAAGAAACGATGTGAACCCTTTTTAAAGATAGGAACAACTACCAATTCATCCCACGATGTTGGAATACTGTAATTGCCTAACTTTTGTGAATAACTTTGTCAATTCTATAACCAGAAAGTCGCAACCTTCATTAAAAAAGGCCGGAGGTAGGTCGTATGGTTCTGGTGATTTGTGGCGCTTCAAGAGTTGGAGTCCTTTGCGGACTTCTGCCTTATTAGGTGGACTAATCATTACAGGTCATGGAAGTCAAGACAGTCTGATCGATTCCTCCAGGGCAGCAGACTAGTTGAACTATTCCTCGAAAAACCGCTCATCGTCCAAGACGCCGATAGATGTTAGTGATTGGCATCCCATCATCACAGATTGTTTTGCTCACACCAAACTTCTCACCGTCACTGATTCAGATAGGCTGAAATAGGTTCCGGCATTTACCAGATGCAGTTTCTGCTTCCAACATGTTGGCGCTCTCTGACCACCAGGCTTCTCGGTCCTTGCGCAAGCTTTGCCTAATTTCATTACTTAACAGTCGTCGTTTGTGGTCAAACTCACGGTCATCCAAAGTAGACTGACGGGCTTCAATAAGTTGTAAAGGGTCTGAAGAAAACCAGTGCTTATAAGTGATACATCTCGCAGAGCCGAAAGCGACTTTTCTCCCCATTTTCGTGGTGTCATGCAATCGCAACCAATACGACTCTCCTGTGCCTAGACGCCCCACATGAGCATTCAAGTATCCGGCCAGTACTACAATATCTGTTGAACGTACTTTCTGAGGAAGAACAGTCAACTGGTGGTAAAACATCCTTGGTCGCATTCGGGCTGCAATCTGTCAGAGCATTGGCGTTGACAAAAAGACATAGTTTCTCACACCGATTTCTTCTCACTTTGATGGAACTTTCTAATCTAACAGCATATAACCGACTGTTAATTGGGATCCAATAGGTCAGTACTGCCTCAGCTCTAACGCTTAGTGCGACACGAACGCCAGCGAAACCAGATAAATATACCACAGGGCCCTCGAATAAACGCATGTGAAACAAGCTTTTCGAAGCGACAGATGGAGAAAGAGTTTGTGGTGCTTCACTAGAGGCTTGAATACAGGTCTCGGATCAACAACATATATCGATATTGAGACTTTCTAAAGACACAGACAACCCTATCTGTTGTCCGATCTGCATTAGTAAGCGAACGTTCAAAGTAATCAGTTTGAATGGTGTATGTGATTTTAGAAAGACTAGTTCAGTATTCGTATTCGGTGGTAGTATCCAACTCTCGACCAGTTAATGACTTGAGATCGTTTGGATAGGACAGAGTTTCCACCATAGGTGAGTTGCTGTATAAGTAGAAAAATGAAATGCGTAAAATGAGGATAAAGGGGAATACATAAGTGACGTAGTATAAAAGAAATAAAAACGAATGTTATCATGTGATTGTGAATAATATTTGTCTGAGCGAGCGTTGAAGCAAGAGAAATTTTTACGGTAGTAGTTATCATTGGTTTGTACGAAGGCTGTGATTCTGTCTGGGTGTCCAAACCGGATCAGGTTAATGTCATTAAACATTCTCGCTGTTTAGTCATATGACTAAGTTAATTTCGCGCATATATACGAGACTGTGTCAAATCTGTTTGGTTCTCCTATGAAGTAGAATACCGCTCCAAGGATTCTCAGGCTACTTTGGAAAATTCCAGCTTTTTTATCAATTTTTCGAAAATATAATAATTTTCCTCTGGTCGAGTGAGAGCTTATGGCGAACTGTCATCAGAATTGATTACCTCAAGTGGTGTTCGTCAGGGCTGTCCACTCTCCCCATTCTTGTTCAACTTTGTGGTCGACGTACTTTTAGAGATAACACTCTCCTCATCTAAATTTCCGGGGGTTGAACTTCTATCGGGAGGTTCACTTGTTGACTTAGAATATGCTGATGACATAGTTTTATTTGGTGAAGACGCTGACAAAATGCAGAGTCTTCTGACCACTCTAAGCAACAATGCAAGCATGTTCGGGATGCGATTCTCTCCCTCGAAATGCAAAATGTTGCTTCAGGATTGGGTTACATCGACACCCGAACTAGTGATAGGGAGTGAAGTAGTTGAGTGTGTCGACCGCTTCACTTATCTCGGAAGTCTCATCAGCCCTTGTGGTTTGGTGTGTGACGAAATCTCAGCACGGATACAGAAGGCTCGACTAGCTTTTGCCAACTTGCGTCATTTATGGCGTAGGCGAGATATCCGTCTACCAACCAACGGACGTGTTTACTGCGCAGCAGTTCGTTCCGTCCTACTTTATGGCAGTGAAACATGGCCGGTAAGAGTAGAGGATATTCGTAGGTTACTAGTATTTGATCATAGGTGTCTTCGAAGTATTGCTCGTATATCCTGGGACCACCGAGTAAGTAACGCAGCTGTTAGGAAACGGGTACTAGGTAAGGATGGCAAATCAATTGATGAAGTAGTGAAACTTTATCAGTTGAGATGGCTGGGACACGTGTTACGTATGCCCAACGACCGACTGCCCCGACGTGCGATGTTCAGTGGTATAGGAGTAGATTGGAAGAAAGCTAGGGGCGGCCAGACCAAAACATGGCACAAATCCATGAAGTCACTGACAAGTGGACTGAGTCATGTTGGTAGGTGTAAACTACCTGGTTGGGGACCGCGAGATGATAGCAACCGATGGTTAGAGACCCTGAATGACATGGCTCAAAATCGTTTGCAATGGCGCAGGTGCATCCACTCTTTGTGTTCTCCCAAATTCTAATCTGAATTCTTCATGTCGCTTTTTTCCTCTTTCCAAATTTATTTCACTGGATTATACTCGTTAAATAACATCTCCAAACCCTAATCTTCCCGATTACTGTTTATACTCTTGCTACCTCTACCACTACGGGATTTGAATCGACCACTGCATCTCTGTGTTAAGCTGGTATGGCAACTCGAACTGATGTACGTACGTACTAAGTTCTACGTTGTTACTGACTGACTGACTGACCTCTGGTCATTCTAAGAGTTGCTTACATTTGTCTCGAGTCTTTTGGCTCTTCATATCTGCCGATTTTCAGCGTCTAGGTAGCAAAATATCTGTAAGTTCTGCCAAGTTTTTACAAAGCTCTTCACACAGGATGCCAGATATCTCCAGCTATCCAGAATTCTCCATAGAAACCAATCCTTAATCTGATTAGTCGACTTAGTATCATCTATATAGTTTACTTACATTTACATCGTGTAAAGGTACTTTATTTGGTTTATGTTTCTAATAATAAAAGGAATAATAGGAACTTTCAAAGGCTGTGGAAAAGTCGCGATAGGTGGTGTCTACCGTACAAAATTGTAAAATGAATCATATCCCGATAAGAGGACGTCGTAGTTAATTCAAGTTCTGATATTCCTGGTATGTTGTACCGAAATCATCAGTGACTAAATCTATTTAAGCTATGATGCAAACGTTCATAAATGATATCTAGCCAAAATCTTCGTTGCGATTTTCATCGTGTACTTCATTGTAAATTTGTTTTCCAGAACCAGACTTGTGAGGAAGAGTCCAAAACTAATAGCTTGATTGATCAACAAAAATGCGAAGTGGCATCTTGCGTCAAACCTCGTGGGAAAAGGAAGAAAAAAAAGAAGGAAACCGACATTTATTCAGGTTTAGATGTCATAGAAGAGTTAGATGTAAATACTGGAGAAATTCGCGCAGTTCATTCCCTTGGAGATCCTGTTACAGCAGATCCTGAACCACTTCCAATTACGAAATCTCCTGTTTGTTTTGAACCGAATTCAAAAAGGAATCGTGTATATGGGCTTGTTCTAGTTCCCACCAGGGAATTAGCTATTCAAGTATGAAAGAGTTTTATTCTGAAGAAAGTTTCCTTTCTAGTCATTTTTGACCATTTCATAGTCCTTGCAAACTTGATTTTGTTCACATGTAATATACCCCTATACTCATATCTCGATTATTTTACTATTTGTTTCCAATTTTTATTCATTTTTTCTACATATCTATTCTAATAATGCACTTCACACTAAAAAATATTCTCATAAGGTGGTTATTTATCTAAACCGGATCTTGTATTAAGATGTTCATGTAGAGTTGCTTTTTATGTCTAGAGTCACCAATCACTTTCACTTGCAGTTAAATAAGGTGTTAAATCAAGACTAATAAACCGTTATCTTTCGGTCAGTCATAGAACAACGTATGATCTGGTACAAATATGTAACACTCCTAGTTGTAACCCTTCACATCAACACAGCAAGAAGAAACTAACAAAACAAAAAGCGAAACGTTCAGAAGATGTAGCTATGAATTAGTTCTGCGTCTTTACTTGGCCAATTCAATAGTAACCAGCATAGCACGAATTAACAATGGGTGAAGAGGTATGACACCTAACTACTCCAGTTAATGAAGGCTAGTACGCGCATCAACCATCCTTATCTAGCAGCACAAACCGAAAACCAGCATTAGTCACTTATTAATTTGACTATACTCAAAAACGCTGTCTGGAAGACATTTACCATAAGTTGCTGGCAACTTGCACACGTTCTTGACCTTCACAGTCCATGTTTTGTAAATCATACTGATGTAAACTCGCCCTCTTCCTCAATGTTATATCTCTTCTGTAATAAAAGTCGTGCAAATAAGCAGAACTCGAGTTGATCCTTCGGATTCTTATCATAATCATCAAGTCACAAAAGTAATAACCCCAGACGACGGCTCGTTACAAATTCTTACTCGACCAATACTCTTCAATCAACGAGTGTTTAACAGGTTAGCGTGCACCTTTGACATGCTTTTCACTGATATATAGTCCCATAAAATCTCAATCGTCGAATCCACCTCTAATTTTTATGCTAGAAAATACTACTGTCGGGCCGCGAGAGATATGTTTGTGTTTTAAAACTCGTAGAAGGGTAAATATGTGGTTTGTGTATCGACAGTTAGGTTTGAACCTGCCTATTTCTGGGGTCACGGTTTTTGAGCTCCATTTGAACGTCAGATAATTATGGAAGCCAGTTTCCCACATTATATTAACCAAATTCATATGAATTTCCTATTCGTTCTTATAAAATGGAATAGTTAGTAATCACAGCCCACATAATACAGTTATCTTAACGTGCAAACCATAGGTAATATTAAAGTCTAACTGGCGCTCCTAAACCAACATCATTAAAAATCGTTGTTCATCTCCTACAAAATCTTGATGAGTCTTGCCCAAATGTGGGATTGTTGGAAACCAGTTGAAGTATTCCTCAACGTCTTCGTATCGTCACAATTACCTCTTTTATCCTCATGCGCGATAGTTCTACTGAGAACAGATTTTTCAATCTGTAATCTCTATTAAGTCTAAACGTGTTTATTTTGGTTCTTTGCCACTACCTTACCCATAGCTCTTGTTTCCATTCCTGCTTTATGTTTAGACTTTGCTAGTACGTTTAAGTCAATGTTTTCAATAGTGGTCACTTTTTTTCCTCGAGTAAATCTAGGTTACACAACATATTCGTGCTTTAATGCGATATGTCGATTGTATTCGTATTGAAACTATCGTTGGTGGAATATCGGTTGATAAACAGATTCGACTTCTTCGACGTTGTCCGGATATACTTGTTGCTACTCCGGGAAGACTATGGCACTTTATCCAACAAGTTAGTTCTTTTTATTTATTTGTGTCTTGTATAGAGATTGATTAGTAAAATTGAGCCGACTGTAGAAGTTTGGTTTGTAATGAGCACAAGAAACCAGAATTGAATAAGAAAAAAGAATTATTGGATAATTTACAAATTATTAAAAAAAACCCTCATAGATTATCCCTTCATTTATTTCAGCTAGTTGGTTTGTTTTCTTCCAAGTGACTAGCTTTATTGAAATCATTCACTGTAATCATAATAGTTTTGTTACCAACGTTATACTCGTACAACTTGAGGAAGTATTTCTATATGTGATGAATAATAAGACAACACGTACACTTATAAGCAAAGGATTTCATCAATAGAAACCTATCGATACACTGATTTTCCTGTTTTCATTTATCATTAATATTTTGATGGAAAACATAATAAACGTAATTGTATATGAATTAACAATGTTAATAATGGTAGAGGGGAAACAAGTATTTACAACTATAATACTTAATTGTATTTTAATGTTTTACATACTCGACTTATAACCATTGGGTTGTGGTTTCGAGCTCTTTTTCATATTACCACGGTTTAGACATTTTGATGATACCTTCAACCTACTGTAGAAATCTTTGCCTAGTTTTCGAATGAATGTATTCTTTCCTATGACAAAATGAAGTACAAATAAAAATATGTAATCAACATCTTCGATTTATGATAAAAAATAAATATTTGGTTGAATGTAGTTGCTGACATTGATTCCAAACCAGTGTCTGGTGTTTGGTAACAATAGTATATGGGTTTAATATCATTCAGTCCTCCAAGTACATATTTCTTATGACTTAAATGAAAACTTGACATTTCGTTGAGTATTGAGTTTCAGGCTAGTTCAAAAAACGAGTTCATTGTTTTTGCTTTAGCCAGTATCTTTCCTCTATAATAGTGTTTTTTTTACCGTGTTTAATGGATTTCGACACTTGGAGCTAATTATCATCTGTTTTATAGAATGTGTAAAATAAGAATGCTTCTAACCCTTGTAAATATTCACTTCATATTCTAGTCAAGTGTTGTGAACACAAAAACTAACCGATCTTTTGTTTTCGCGAAGTTTAGATTGCTCTACGATAGTTTATTGTTTAAGTCACTCACACTTCAATCAATAGGTTACATTCTCAAACTCCACTCTATATCTATTTGGGAGGCTCTCATTAGCCCTTACACAAATTATGTAACTCATAGCGGAGTGTGTAAGCTTGTTAAGTTGTTTCAAATTCGGTTCCCACTTATTACCAGTTTGATTTGTTTAGAGCACTTGAAATAATGTGCATTTTCCTACACTTGTTAATAAGATCGTCTTCCAAACTGCTTTAGATAAAAAGATTACTGCTCGTTAAACCATCTTTATTTATTTATTTGAACACATAAATATTGGTACAGGAGGGCACAAAATGTGTATGCGCCACACTTTTATGTGAGGGCTGTGATACTGCCCGGGTGCCCAGACCGAAACAGGTGGTTTTCCTAGGGGGCCGCACCCCGAGCCTTTGACCTAAATGTCTAACCCACAAGGCAGTGGAGCATCGTGAGGAGATGCAGTCCCGTGGTAGCCAGTGACTAACAGTAGGTTCATACGCCATTTGTTCCCTCAGGATACTGGAGCCCATGTGCACCATTAGTTTGGGATCTGGTTAAGGCGCAGGACATTTGCTTGTTGTGCTCTCAATTTCGTAAAGAACACCCGTAGTGCGAGAAGGCAGTGAGTAGGACTTCCCTGGCAGAGGCTGTATACGCGTGGCCGTGTGAGAGAGCATTTCGAGAGGGAAGGCGGACTCTTCCCACTCTCGGCCATACCAGGGCATTTGGGGGCCGTTAAACCACCTCTTAAATACTTTTACAATTGTTTCTTCATTGAATGACATAAACTCTAATGTAATGACTATAAATTGTATCGTTTTTCAATTCTTATATTTCGAAACCCCTAGTTCAACTTCAGTATCTATAAGAAATGTTTTGTTCATATACTTTTTTTTTGTCAAGGGTGATCCTCATGTTCTGACATTACATAATGTTAATGTAGTTGTAGTTGATGAAGCTGATCGAATGATTGAAGCGAATCATTTTGATGATTTACGTTCAATTTTCAATTGGTTACATTCATCATCAAATTTTAATAATGAAGGCGAAAAAGAAGAAGATCAAGAAACTACAACAAATAATCAAACCCATTTGAAGAAAACATTAAATCTCAAAAGAAAGCATAAATCAGTTGAAATGTCAGATAATTCTACGGATATGATGAAAGTACAACGACAAACATTAATTTTTTCAGCTACTCTTACATTTGTACATAGTGGTGCATTAAAACCAGGTACTGGATCTAAAAATCACAAACTTTTACCAAACAATAAAAATACTATGACTAAGAAAATAAAACTTGGTAAGGTTTATGCTTTTTTTTTGTTTAAATTAATAATTATCATGAATATTATTATTTATTATTTTATTTGAATACATAAATACTGGTACAAGGGGCACCAGACACATATGCGCCACACAAATCCAATGAGATTCGTGTGAGGGCTGTGATACTACTCGGGTGCTCAAACTAAAGAAGGTGGTTTTCTTAAGAGGTCACACCCGGAGCCTTCGACCTAAAGGTCTGATCCTCAAGGTGGTGGAGCAACGTAAGGAGATACAGTCCCATGGTAGCCGGTGACCAACAATTAGTTCATACGCTATTTGTTCCCTCAGGATCCTGGAACCAGCCCATGTACACCATTGGTTTGGAGTCAGGGTTATTCAACTCCCCTAGGTGGACTCCACGTGTCCACGAACCTGGTTAAAGCGGTTTACATTTGCTTTTTGTCCTCTCAATTTCGTGAAGAACACCCGTGATGCGATAACACAGTGAGTAAGACTTCATTGGGCGAGGCTATATACGCGTGGCCATATGAAATCACTTCGTGAGGGAGAGCTGATTCTCCCCACTCTCAGCCGTACCAGGGCATTTGGGGGCTATTATTATTCAATACAAAGAGTTTATTGTATTTTTCTCCATCATTTTTATTTGTTGTACATACTACATTGATCAATAGGTTTTATAACACTGTATATTATAGAACAACCAAGATTTTTTGAAATGGTAGTATCAACGGTAGTAGTATTGAATGTAATATGCTATCTAGTCAACTCCTATATCTAACCAGTATGTACTCTAATAGTCACGACTGGGTCAAAACTGAAAACAGAGGATACAGTGTACATACGCTTGTTTATATTGTATTTAACTTAGAATTACTCTGTTAAGTATGTACAAAACAACTGTTATTTTATGCAAACATTATATAGGCTTACCAAAGGAGTAGTACATTACCCTGATAAAGGTTGTCTGATGACAAATATTGATCTAGCAAGGATTTATGGCGAACTGTCATCTAAAGTCATTATGTAAATTGTTGTTCATCAAGCCTCTCTACTACTCACTTTGACTAAACATTGTCACAAACAAACCTGGAGAGACAAATATAACTTTATCTAATATTTTGCTGATTGTTTTTTAATTGAAAAGTCTTTATTTTTGCTTGTTGTATACAAATGACATAGCTCTGCCTGTAGTAAAAACGTGAACACATCACGATCCGATGTATACCTTAAGTAGTAAGGTGAGGGTGTTCGAGGTATGTCTCTGTTCTTCTAAATACAATACTGCCTCAAAACCAGCATGCATTGTTGGGTAAGATGGACATGGAGATTGGACAGACTGTCCACATCAATTATCTTTAAATTCTGGCCAACCTCTTTTTTATTCAATTACTGATGAGATATCACGTCGGTTTTCTGGCTTACAATATCATTCTTGTCACTATTTTTGTGCCATCGCATTTCTACCCTTTCTCTAATGTATATTCCATACAAAGTTTAATACTTTTGTCTTTTCATGGTTACTGGATAAAGTTGATTATTTGTTCTTCTATACTTTCAGCGGTACTACGTGAAATGTTCGGTTTGAAAAAATCTGCTAAAGTAATCGATTTATCATCAAACCATTCCACTAACCAATCAGCTTCAAATCCCGGCTCAGTTTGTCAATCAACTTGCCCTGATAGCCTTTCTGAATGTCGGTTGTTATGTCCAGACCAAGCAAGCAAAGATATTCGACTATTTTGGTTCATTGCATTTGGTCGTCATCTTGAATCTTCAGAGTATCCCAATCGACGGTGCTTAATTTTTCTAAATAGTAAATCTGGCGTACGTCGATTAGCTGGAGTATTACGTCAGTTGCTCAGTTCAGATGCTTTTTTGGTATCTGGATATCCATCACTACAGTATGTAAATGTCTTACATGCTGATATGATTCAGAAGCAAAGACTACGCGCACTTGAACGGTTCCAAGGTATTTTATGTATTGTTGTCGTGTCTTGTATTTTTATTTGACATAACGTTACCAAATTAATTGCTGAATTTCAATATGCAATGGACTTATGGACAAAAATCGATTAATTTGAGCTTGTGTTAATAGTTCTTAACATTTAACATCTATTCATTCTGTCCAAATTAGTATTGAACATCTGATCAATGTGACCAAAACTTATCAATAGAAAAATACATATAAATATATGAGAATTACGTAGTATATCTTTTTTATCCTCCTAGAGGATCTCATTGCTTGTGGAAGATCAATTGTCATCTCTCTTGTCTCAGTTTTCATCCTTTAATTTCTGCGACTATTTGTTTGGGCGGTATATTCCAGTGTTGTATTTCACCGTTATTGATATCATTGTAACTTATCATTACCAGAAGTATTCACTGTTTTATGAAATCGAACATTAAGTTTAAATAAACACAAATACTTGTTTGTCGTTATTGTTATTTTTGCTTCAACTTATGAAGTTATGTTCTATTGGGATGAATCAGTTGTTATAGTTGTGAACTTTACTGAGTCTAACTCATTTTTTATGTTTATGTATTCGGCTTTAAGCGACATTACGTTAGGGTTGGTGATCCTATTCGACTATTTACAATGTAATAAATTGATTGTATTTTGAACCTTTAGCCCAACGGTTAGGAATTAAGTGCTTTAATCACTAAGTTACTTGTACCGATAGAGGTCGTCAAATAATTTATTCACGCTTAAAACTGTTTATTTTAATTGGTATTGAACAGAACTATGATGAAACAAACCTTATGATAATCAGACATATAATATGAAATCCATCGACTAGGTTCACTTCTATTTTTAACTATATAATCTCCATATTTAAAGTGCATAATAAAGGTAACTTATCGTCAGCTAAAAAACAGATGATCTCTATCTATGTGATGAGATAATTTATGGTCAGTTGAACTAATCCATATTCGTGCCAGGTTTCTATTTTACTTGTGAATGACTTATATATACCTTTAATCTGTTCAGTTTCGGTTTTACATCTAATGGCCCCCAAATGCCCTGGTATGGCCGAGAGTGGGAAGAGTCTGCTCTCTCTCTCGAAATACTCTCACACGCCCACGCGTATACAGCATCTGCCAGGGAAGTCCTACTCACTGCCTTCTCGCACTACAGGTGTTCTTTACGAAATTGAGAGGACAACAAGCGAATATCCGGCGCTTTAACCGGATCCCAAACCAAATCAATGGTACACATGGGCTGGCTTCAGTATCCTGAAGGAACAAATGGCGTATGAACCAATTTTTGGTCACCGGCTATCATGGGACTGCATCTCCTCACGATGCTCCACTGCCTTGTGGGTTAGACATTTAGGTCAAAGGCTCGGGGAGTGGCCCCCTAAGAAAATCACCTGTTTCGGTCTGGGCATCCGGGCAGTATCACGGCCCACACACACACACACACACAAATACGGTGCGGCGCATATATATTTGGTACCCTCCTGTACCAATATTTATGTATTCAAATAAAATAAAATAAAATTACACCAAATGTCACTATATCTCGTTATTCCATCTGTATGTTTTCTTCATTCTTACATGTAATTTCAATTAATTATATTAAGTTATTCATCGAGTCTGGTTCTTTTCATGCAAGCAAATTAAACTAATTCAACAGTTTTTTTCTGTTTGTATTAATTTTGTTTGTATACATCTCAAATTCAGTTTTTCAATACCTTATGCTTTCATATTCTAGCGGATCCAAATGGAATTTTACTCGCTAGTGATGTAGCTGCTCGTGGTTTAGATTTAGCATCAAGTGATAGTATAGTTGAAAAAAATGGAGTATCATGGGTTATACATTTTGACGTACCTCGTACAGCTGAATTATATATACATAGATCAGGGCGTACTGCCAGAGCTAATCGTCAAGGGACTAGTTTATTATTTATTTCACCAAATGAAATTATGTTTTGGCGTCGAATCGCTGTCAGTCTTCAAAGAACTAGTAAGTGATAATGCTGTAAATAGGATTATTTATTCTGTTGATCATGCTTTTCAGATTTACTATTGATTATATTCATTGTATAAAGAAATTGCTTAGTGGTTAAAGTGTTTGAATTTCACCTCCTGGTTTGAACTGCACTGTGCATACTTCGATTTAGGCATCGGGTTTGTATCGTTAGCCGTCACGCTTAGTATGTGGCTAATATCCAAGTACCTGATGAGTGAATTGGTTTAAATCTAGGGAAAAAAACTGTACAATTGTTCGAAACTTGAAAATGTGTAGTCATATTTCAGTGATAAGTGAATTGTCTAGGAATGGGGATTTTACTAATTTTCTAGACATATTTAGTGATAAACAACCACGAAACATCTAAATCAAA
This sequence comes from Schistosoma margrebowiei, assembly GCA_944470205.2. Lineage (NCBI taxonomy): Eukaryota > Metazoa > Platyhelminthes > Trematoda > Strigeidida > Schistosomatidae > Schistosoma > Schistosoma margrebowiei. Next base: position 22,346,280 of record OX104029.1, on the reverse strand, counting down.
GAAGTTAAATATTCTTCATGATAAACAAATCTAAATAGTTTAAAGTTTCGTGTATCTGTTCATGTTCTAAAATCTTAGTTGCTCACATCCTTATTTGTAAGATAATACAATCCATCTTATTGAACCTCAGTCAGTCAGTCAGCTACAAAGTAGGACCAAGCACATATATACATCGGTCCAAGTTGCCATACCTCATTAGCACAACAAGGTGAACACCGGATTCATAGAAGTAGTTAATTCAGAGGTGGTAATACATAAAGGAAAGATTGCATATAAGGACATAGTACAGGAAGAAAGAAAGACATGAAGCGATTTTAATCTCGTAGTTTAAGGGGAGACAAAGAGTGTATACACCTACTCCATTGTGATCGATTCTGATCCATGTCACCTAGAGTTTCCAACCATTGGTTACAATAGTCACGTGGACCCCAACCAACTAGTCTGCATCTACCAACATGGCTCAGACTAGAAGTTAGTGACTTTGTTGGCTGATGACACGTTTTGGTTTGGTCACCCCTAACTTCCTTCCAACCACCCCTAACACTAGTCAGCATTCTGCCTTGTTGGACCTAATGCAGTAATATGATTTGTTATGAGTAATAAATTGTGTCTGAAATAATGCTAAATAGAAGCAATAATACTATTCCATTGTGAAATATATAATAAACAAACTAACATGTGATCATTGTGAAACTACATTTTAGGTAATGTTTAGGATAATAGGTATGAATATTGAAAGGTTGTGTGTGGTACGGATAATCATGATTGATCGGTCGAAGTAGATCATCATCTGTAGTGGTTAGGACATGCGTTACATACGTCTAACAACAGCCAACCTTGACAGGCGATGTTTGCTGGTGTAGAATCGGGTTGAAAGCTAGTAGTGGCTAAATCGAGACATGGTATTAGTTCATAAAGTGATATTGGTAAATGCAGACTATGTGGTTATGGTCTACATAATAACGACAATCTATGTTCGGAGACATTGGGTAAGTTGGCTAAGAATCGTTTACGATATAGCACAGATTCATTCACTCTTTATCATGCTATCAATCTTGAATTAGGATTTCTCACCATATATACCTTTCTACTATGTCTTTTCAAACCATATTATCAATATCCAATCTTTCTCATTATCATTGAGACTAAATTATTTTTTATCTTTTTCGTCATTCATGTTATTTTCATCCCTTCATTATAATGTTCTAAAGCAACTTATCGTAAGCTTTACGTTGATTATATATGTCTGTCCTATAAGATAATAACGAGTAGAATTCGATAGAGAATTTGAAATTTTAATTTGCAACAATCTGTGATTTATAACGATAATCTGATCACTATACGTAATCACTATCTGAAAACAATTCTCAATGTTATATTATTAAAGTATACACTAAATTAATTAATTATTTATTTGAACACATAGATATTGGTACAAGAGGGCACCAGATACACATGCGCCACAAAAATCTCATTTGATTTCTGTCAGGGCTACGATACTGCCGGGGTGCCCAAACCGAAGCATGTAGTTTTCTTAGGTGGCCACACCCGGAGCCTTTGACCTAATGGACTGATCCTGAAGGCGGTGAAGAAACATAAGGAGATTCTGTCCCATGGTGGCCGATGACCAACAACTAGTTCATGCGCCATTTGTTCACTTAGGATTCTGGAGCCAGCCCATGTGCACCATTTGTTTGGAATCAGGGTTTTCCAACTCCCCTAGATAGACTCTCCGTGTCCACGAACGGGGTTAAACCGGTTTACATTTGCTTTTTGTCCTCTGAATATCGTGAAGTACACCCGTGGTGCGATAAGGCAATGAGTAGGACTTCCCTGAGAGAGGCTATATACGCGTGGCCATATGAGAGCATTTGGAGAGGGAAAGCGACTGTACAAGTGCATTTGACGGCACTAAAGCGTCTAATACATTAATAGAATTTTTCATATTCTATCTAATCTTGTTAAGCATTATCCAGATTTTTTTTTTGTTTTAATTATAATACATAGTTATTCTTTAAATTTTCCATATACAACTATTCCAGATTTGGAACTTGATGATTTTATTATTCAACCAACAACTATTCAATTGAATATCAGTGAACAAATTGTTAAATTAGCTAAACAAATTGATATACAAGAGCATAGAAATTCTCGACAACTAGCAAATGATAATTGGTTTACTAAAGCAGCAAAAGATGCCAACATTCTATTAGATGATGATGATAATAATAATAATAAATTAGGCGATGACGAGGATAATAGTGGAAAGTAAGTTCCATTTTATGGTTTACTTAAGAAAAAAAAACAGCATTACTTTTTAAACTATTTAAATTTGGATACCTCTTGATGATAAGATAAAACTCTACTGGATCAGAGTTAGAATTCCTTGTAGAAGCATCATTCATAATTGTTATAATGTCATAAATTATCAAATATAACATAATATTCAAGTCACTTAGTCTAATTACTGAATTAATAATCTGTTCAACACTAGAGATTTAAATATATATCCGTTGTTGTTATTATTATTATCATCAACTCATTAACCAAGTGCTGATTTGTATTCTTGTCTTTGAGTTATACTTCATGTGTGAAATCTAATGACACTATTCGATCTCAATTCCTTTTTCTTTTGTTTATTGTCTTTATAATAGAATCCTTTAAGTAATTTTTATTCAACAATTGAATGATTCATGATATCTCGACATAGAAAAATTAGTGTTTATCTATAATACACTATTCAAGAAGAGGACGTAAGCAATAAGAGATTTCCTAGGTGTCTGCTATCAAAGTTCAATAATTTAGAAAGTATGTACTGCAAAATATAAAACATTAGGACTGGTAGGATCGTCCACTGATTTTTCATGCTTTGATAGGAGAATCATAAAGGAAAGAACCGAGCGTTGAACTTCCAAAGTAGACGAGATATTTAAGTTGAACATCGGTTGACTCGGTGGTATATATGATATTCACTAGATAAAATGAAGTGAAAAATGTTTTTAACAGTAAGAAAATGAATTAAAACATTGAATAATAATAATAACAACAATGTTTGGGATTGACAATTTATTACAATTGAGGAATACAGGTTTCAAAATGAATGTATATTACATAAATTTCAATTGAAGCTAGATCACCATGAAAAACCTGTGAGCACTGGACGACTGTTTCGTCCTACTGTGGGATTCCTTGGCAGTGCGCATCCACGATCCCGCTTGCGGGATTCGAACCCAGGACTTATCGGTCTCGCGCGCGAGCGCTTAACCACTAGAACACTGAACCGGCATCCAATGGTGTTAATGTCTAACTTCAACTAATCCACGAAATTGAGCAACATATCCACCAATGTCATCAGTGAGTTACTATCTCACAACTGACCCGGTTGATGTATATAAATATATATATTACATAGACTACTGAATATTAATACGTAGTATGATGTATTGTACAAAAGTAACGAGCAATCGAGAAGTGAATTGCATAACAAACCTAACATTCTTTCCGCTTTCGTTGTGTTTTTTTATTTTCTGTACTTTTGCGAAATGTCGAAGTTTGAAACTGTGCATTGTTGCCTGTTACTAAATTCCCTCGACATAGCACACTCAAGTTTCGTTAAATTTAGAAGACTATATCGTTTTATGTATTCAAGAGTAAATAACCTCACAATTGACTGATCACTGGGTGATGATCAATGTCATGTGTTTCAGGTCCTTCTTAGTGCAGATCGAATCCTATCGGTTACGTAATGTGGCCACTATTCTGAGTGACTCGACATTACATGCGCTATGTTGAGATAAGATGGTAGTTGGAGGTAGTCAACAGGAAACGCTGGACCTAGTTTTCATGCTATTTGGTACTCTTTTCATTATGACTTTGAAGTGATAGAATTGCCAATCAGAATACCAACTTATATGACCTTGTTCTTGTGTGAAACCAATCATACATCAATCAGTACTAGTAGCCGTGCATCGCCCTGAATCCCCATTGGTCTTTCTCACCTATCTTTGCCCGTTCAGTTCAAAACGTCAAACTCAGCGTCTATGATATGAATCATATATTTCAGATATACTTGGTTTATGTACAAGCAAATCAAACCTCATCATTCCATAAAATAGAAAATAACAATTATACATAATCAAGCCAAAAAGTGGCTGTGATTGTAAAAGACTGTTACTAATAAATTGGGAATAGTATATCGTATAATAGTAGCCAATAAATCAAATGTAAACTTACAATCAAAAGAATATAAATAGTATAGTATAGTATAGTTACTTAATAATTATATAATAAGAATATATATGTATAATAACAGTTCATAAATAGATCCTAACAGTTACCATTCACTTATCCTTCTTTCAAATATAACACTTTTTCACAAGTATATTTCCAAAGTTACAAGTGTTTTTTTTCCGTTTTTTTCAGAAGGAACTCATCCAAGAAAAAACTTGACAGTACAAAAATACTAAAGTCAGAGTTACGTCAAGTATGTAAAAAAATTAATTTATTGCTAGTTTACATTTCTCCCTCAGATCAGCATACTGAATGATCTCGTTAAACATTATTGTTATTATTATTATTACACACTTGAATTATTAGTTACCAAGTTTCGGATTTGAGCCTCGTAACATTTATTTTGATATAAGTAGTCAAATAGTATCATTACTAGCCTTCATACACAAGCAATATAGCTCATAGCTTAATACTTCGATAAGTGATTTATATTTTCATACCAATAATTTTGGGTTGTTGTAAACTGAAGTTTCCTTGTTGTTAAAATTATCTCTAATCTATCCAAATTTTCCTCGACGTTGGGGGGGAGGGTCATTGGCTTCTTGACTTCCGAAGAATCTCAGCTTTCACTATAAGGCGTCATATTTGTTCTGTATAAAGATCCGTGAATTATGAAGACAGAGTTTAAGTGGTTTAAATTGTTTATTATGGTTAGCGTTCTCTTTTTATCAAGGTTATTTTCTACGGGATGGGGTTGCTGACCCCATACCTAGCCCTCTCCCTTTATCCCGTGTTGAAACCGTCAGTAACCGTAGAAAGACCTACAGGTAGAGTCTTTTTCTCGATGTATCAAAGTTCGTTTTTTCACTTCCAGTTGATCATTGTTTTTGGATTCACTCCTATATCTTGTTAACTTACAGGTTCTGGTGTAATTTTGTGTTTGAGCGAGCATACACAAATGTGTGACTGAAATAGATAATAACTAAATTTAAACTTGCCTTAGAATTAGAACTAGTTGCATCCTTTTCAACATAAAACCATTTGATTCACCTCTGAATGGTTGGTTGATGTAGACATATGTTTTGGATACCAGTAGCGTTATAGATCTCATCATATTTTTAGCTTTTTGATCGATTTGATGAATAATCATTTTGTACTAATGTTTCTGTTAAACACTTGACATCTTCAATAGTATCACTAGAGCAAATACGAATTGAATAAACCCTTTATTAACCCGTGTTTATACTGAACTTAATCAGTAACAATGGAAACTGAGTTATTACTCTGTTCATGTAGGTTTTCTATAAATGAAATGTTTGATAGGATAATCGTCTTTTATATTAATAAGTATACTTAAGAAAGGGAGATGGTTATTTATCTCCTCATAACATGAACGATTAATACACCTTTGAGGTGTATTAATTTCGTTTAACAAGTAATTCTTCTATATATCGTTTATAAAGACACATCTTTGAATTCAGTCTTCAACCAAATTGTCAACATATACCATAAATATTATCAACCAGTAATAATCCTAAAGGACTAACTATAGCCACATTGTCAGTATGTCTAGCATATTCACCATCAAAAGTTAATTTTCATTTATTTATTTGAACACATAGATATTGGTACAAGGGGGGACCGAATACATATGCGCCACACAAGTCACTTGATTTGTGTATGGGCTATGATACTTCCCAGGTGTCCAGATCGAGGCAGGTGGTATCCCTAGGGGGTCACACCCGGAGCCTTCGACCTAAAGGTCTGATCCTCAAGACAGTGGAGCAACGTGAGGAGATACTGTTCCATGGTAGCCGGTGACCAACGATTGGTTCATATGCCATTTGTTCCCTCAGGATCCTGGAGCCAGCCCATATGCAATATTGGTTTGGAATGAGGGTTTTCCACTTCCCCTAGGTAGACTCTCCGTGTCCACCAACCCGGCTAACGCGCCGGACATTCACTTTTCGGCTCCCAAATGCCCTGATACGACCGAGGGTGGAGGGAGTCAGCTCTCCTTCTAGAAATGATTCACATGGCCACGCGTCGGGGATGTCTTACTGACTGCCTTCTCGCAGTGGGGGTGTTGTCTACGAAATCGATACTTCATTACATTTATATGAGAGAATAATATGAAAGATTATTTTGTAATTCTTTAGAAACGCTTTGGTTGAACATACTAAAAGTAATAAAGTAACAATATCTGTCAATTTTAACTTTGATTGTCAGTGAATGTAGGAGCAAGCGTACTTAAAATTGATCATAGATAGTATTATTTCCTTGATTTGTCTACCTATTAAGATACGTGAAACTTTCCACCTCTTCCAGAGTTTCTCCATCAACTGTGTTTGTGTTCTTGTTCCCTGTGTATTTGAGGATCTTGCTTTTTCCCTTGTGTATGTTAAGGCCTACTGATGCAGTGACTGTTGCTACATTGTTTGTTTTGACCTACATTTGTTGATGTGTACGGGATAGAAGACCTACATAATCTGTAAAGTCCGAGTCGTCTAGTTGCATCCAATCTGTCCATTTTATTTCGTGCTTCCCCTCAGATGTGGGGGTCTTCATAATTCAGTCAACCACCAGAAGAGGTAGCATTGTCTGAATGCGGTCCTTACTTAATGTGTCTGTCAGCTGTCCTCCATTCATCACTTTGCGGTGTAATCCGTCGCATGAATTCCGGATGATGTTAACAATTTTCTCAGGTATTCCAGTGTCGAAGAAGTTTCTATAATGTTCTATTCACATTATCGAATGCTTTCTCATAATCAATGAAGTTGATGTATAGTGACTAGTTCCATTCAATTGATTGTTCAACGGTGATCAGTTGTGTCACAATTTGGTCTGTGCACGACCGATCCTTACGGAATCCAGCCTGTTGATCTCGTAGTAAAGCGTCTACTTAGTCTTTCATTCGGTTCAGCAACACTCTTGAAAACTTTTTTGGTACAGACAGTATTGTGATTCCTTTGTAGTTTTCACACTTGTTCAAATCTCCTTTCTTTGGTATATTGGTAAGGTATCCTTCTTTCCAATCCATCAGCATTTGTTCTTCCTCTCGAATCTTCCTGAATAGAGTGTGGAGCATGTTTGCAGCCGGTAGCTTGTGTAATAGGGTGAACTTTAATTCAATTTTTGTATTGGTTATTTGAATCTTCCCATTGATGTTAAGTACTGAAATTGATCAGTCTCCTATTGTCATATGTACATTCTATGCTTTCACAATATACCAGTAGGATTCTGATAGATCAATATTCTGTATTCTACATTTCCTTGATGGTATCATTAATCGTTCACTTAGTACTAAACTTTGATTTTATAAGTTAATTATCTTCTTTATTTACTTATGATCTTAAGTTAATTGTATGTTCATACTGTTCACTTTTCAATTTAGTTAATCAATGTTTCACGTGGAAAATTACAGAAATTGACTGGCGGACAAGTAAGATGTTATCAACGACCTATACAAACACTTTCAAAGATCAAGCTACTTAAAGAGTTTGGTACAATATGAGCACACGTACTATTCTCTTCAATTTTTCTGTAAATATAAATTACTGGATCTTTGTAAATCTCATTTAAATAATAAATATATATACCTCCTCGGTATTTCTTGAATTTCATTCATCGCTAACATTTTACTCACAGCTTTTAGTAATGAAACAGAAAGTAATAACTGCGTCCTGTATGATTCACATGCCAATCAATAGTCAATTTATTTCAGACACTCATAGATGCAGATCGATACACATCAACAGGAACAAGTGAACGAGCATATTTAATATGGAAAGAGGGAGTAATACCTGCGTGCTCAGTAAATACACATTGGATTATTCATCATTACACACACTGGAATTGAATTCAACTTAGGTGATGATTTGATTCAATAGTCCACATGTAATGATAATCACGAATTACAGTTTGAATTGATACTGTCGACAATTGACACATTATTATGAAGCAATTAGTTGTGGTGATCTAGTATAGTGATAGGAGTGAGTGATTAATGAGTGGATTCTGATTAATCTGTATTGTAAGTGTTATCAGGTGAGGTGATGGTTGGGTTGATTGTGTAGGCTTAGTTAGTGTGTATGATGAGATGATGATGACGATTGTTTGTTGATTGAAGAGTGTGTGTTATTATTAGTGAGATAGTTGATAAGAGTGGATGATTTGATCGACCGGTAGTAAGTAAGTAAGTTAGTAGTTGGTAAGTTTGGCGCATGCATGGTCACAGTATGTTATCTATATTGTTTGATAATACTCCGTGCAAGGACGGAGTTGGAAAAAATGAGTTAAGACTCATTGTATTGTGCCTCCCCACGGAAATCTTTAGTAAAAGGCGAAAGATTTATCCGCAAATGAGGAGACACCAGAGTTATGAAAGTCAGACGACTAATGCTATATATACCACTAATACTACATTACCATACATACACATTATACTCTGCACACAACTTCTTGTATCAATAAAATACCATAAACATCTGACACTGATACCAAACAATAAACACGACCAGCTACATTTCGTACAATATTCTCATCAAACATTTGAACTATTCACACGGTAAACACAATTTCAGCCATTCCATACGTTCACAACATACACACCGTCGCTGATCTACTGTATTTCAGTAGGATATAGAGTTTCTCATCAAAATTTACCAACACCGTTTCTATCCGACCATTTACACCCGATTCACATGCCAATCAATAGTCAATTTATTTCAGACACTCATAGATGCAGATCGACACACATCAACAGGAACAAGTGAACGAGCATATTTAATATGGAAAGAGGGAGTAATACCTGCGTGCTCAGTAAATACACATTGGATTATTCATCATTACACACACTGGAATTGAATTCAACTTAGGTGATGATTTGATTCAATAGTCCACATGTAATGATAATCACGAATTACAGTTTGAATTGATACTGTCGACAATTGACACATTATTATGAAGCAATTAGTTGTGGTGATCTAGTATAGTGATAGGAGTGAGTGATTAATGAGTGGATTCTGATTAATCTGTATTGTAAGTGTTATCAGGTGAGGTGATGGTTGGGTTGATTGTGTAGGCTTAGTTAGTGTGTATGATGAGATGATGATGACGATTGTTTGTTGATTGAAGAGTGTGTGTTATTATTAGTGAGATAGTTGATAAGAGTGGATGATTTGATCGACCGGTAGTAAGTAAGTAAGTTAGTAGTTGGTAAGTTTGGCGCATGCATGGTCACAGTATGTTATCTATATTGTTTGATAATACTCCGTGCAAGGACGGAGTTGGAAAAAATGAGTTAAGACTCATTGTATTGTGCCTCCCCACGGAAATCTTTAGTAAAAGGCGAAAGATTTATCCGCAAATGAGGAGACACCAGAGTTATGAAAGTCAGACGACTAATGCTATATATACCACTAATACTACATTACCATACATACACATTATACTCTGCACACAACTTCTTGTATCAATAAAATACCATAAACATCTGACACTGATCCGTAATG